>VDFB02000003.1:219894273-219985186 GCA_007258455.2 Sequoia sempervirens | reverse complement strand
TGTATATGTATAAATGTGTGTATATATATATATATATATATATATATATATATATAGAGAGAGAGAGAGAGAGAGAGAGAGAGATTATTAAATTCATTTTAAAACTAATATTATATTTATATATTATTATATATTATATTCCACGATACAAATTATTAAATATAATATAATTTATTTTTTATAGTACAAATTAAATTACCATATAAAAAATCTAATAGCTTTATTGACCAAGAGAGGGGGATAAACAAGACCTAAAGAGAGGAACAAAGAAATGAAGATAGAAAAGCGATACAGAGATAGATGAAGAGAGAAGGGAAGACAAATACAAAGAGAAATAGGGCAAAGAGAGAAAGATAGATAACTATCTCTCTCCCCTATCTCTATCTTCTGATGTCTCCTCAAATCTCTCTCGCCCTCTCTATATTTTCCACCATATATATCTCTCTATCTCCCTCTCTCCCTATCATTCCCTCTTTCTATATCTGTCTACTATGCCTTTATCCTCTCTATTTCTCTCCCTCTCTCTCCCTCTCTCTATCTATTTATATATATATATATATATCTCCCTCTCTCTCCATAGATTTCTCTCACACACTCTCTTTGTTTCTCCCTCCCCATCTCTATCTCTATATTTCTCTCACTAACACACCCACATTCCTTGTTTCTCCCTCCCTATCTCTATCTCCATATATATCTCTCTCAATAACACAACCACATTCCTTGTTTCTCCCTCCCTATCTCTATCTATATCTCTATCTCCCCCTCTCCCTATCTCTCTCTACTACTTATCTCTATCACCTCCTTTATCTCTCACTCTTTCCCCCTCTATATATCCCTCTCTCTACCTCTCTCTCTATATCACTCCCTCTTCCTATATCTCTCTACTTTGCCTCCGTCCTCTCTCTATTTCTCTCCCTCTCCCTCTCCCTCTCCCTCTCTATCTATTTGTATATATCTCTTTCCCTCTCCCTCTCTATCTCCCTATATATCTCTCTCTCACACACTCCTTGTTTCTACATCCCTATCTCTATCTCCATATCTCTCTCTCACTAACACACCCATACTCCTTATTTCTACCTCTCTATCTCTATCTCTCTCTCTCTATCTCTCTCTCTATCTCTATCTCTCTACCCCTATATCTCCCTATCTCTACCTGATAGAGAAAGTAATAAAGAGACTATCTATCCCTCTCTCTCTCTATATATATCTTCTATCATTATTCACCCCTCTCTCCTCTCTATCTATATATCTCCCTCTCCTTCTCTCCCTCTCCTTCTCCATCTCCATCTTTGTCTTCCTCTCCATCTCTATCTTATATCTCTACCTTACCCCTCTCTATCTCCCACTCTTTACCCCCTCTATCTCCCACTCTTTTTATCCCTATTTCTCCCCCTCTCTCCCTCTCCTTATTGCAAACATAACATGAACTCATTGGTGATGGAACCTAATTATCTTCCCAATTCAGAGGCTTAATCTCAGTCATGTTTGGATCCTTCTAAGTGGATGTGTATAGTTAATTTGAAGCTATCACTTCTTTATTGAGACCTTTTTTTCCCACACAAAATCATTTGATAAATGACCAATTGACCTAATGTACTGCACAAATGTTTGCAACTAATAGAATAAAATTTTACCTAACTAACCTTCCATACCTCTTCGGCATACCCATTATTATTTAAAATATTGAAATCTACTAAATGAAGACATGGCTATGAAACCATACTATCTATCTAATAATATGAATGCACATTTAACCATGTTTATTAATTAATTGAAATTCATAAACATAGTAGAAGTTAAATTTCAATTGTGATGACAACTTTTGGATTCAACTGTATATATTATTCTTTTGACATTTCAAATCACACTCAATGATCCATCATTAGGAAGAGGAAAAAAATAAAATAGTAGAGCAAATCAAGAAGGGCAAGGGAGATGGGTTGAGAGAGAGGAATTAAGAAAATAAGGAATTAGATACAATATAAACAATTAAAGTGTAAATAGAAGTTAATACATAATATGACACACAAGGAAATATGAGATTAACACAAAGATTCATAAATATATACATTGATATCTATATAAAAATGGAAGAAAATAATAAGTTGATAGACATATATAAATAAATATAATAAACAATTGAATAAAAATTAATACATAATATTACACATAATGAAATATGAATTTAACACAAAGATTCTATAAGCATATATGTTAATATTTAAATAAAAAAGGAAGAACATAATAAGTTGATAGGCATATATAATATATTTAACATATCAATAAATATGTGTAACAATGAGAGACCAACATTGTAGATTGCACTAATACATATAAATAATATAAGTACAAAAGAAAAAGAAAAATTGAGTTTAAATTGTGAACAAAAGAAATGGGTTTATAATGATAAGATTATGACTATAGTTAAATGTTTATAAAGATATGGTTATATAACTATAAACATATATTTATATACGTTATAAGAAGAGGATCAATTAGAACCACAAAAGCAAACAAGCAAAAAGAATTAAGAAGATAAGTGAGTAAATCTATTGACCTATTGCTTAATGCCATAACGAAATAGAAAAAGTATAAATGTATTAATAGGAGAAATAGATCAAGAAAGTATAAAAATAATAGTTTAAAAATGGTTAAAACTAAATGAAGGCAAGACAAAGTACAAAATTATAACTATAAATATGAAGTTATAGTATAACTTTGTGGAAAAGGAATTATCTTGTAAGATGAATGTTTATAAACATTTGATTATTTAAATATAATCAAATATTTATAAACTTATAAAATAACCATTATATTAAACAAACACATAAACAAGCAAGAAAACATAAATAAAGAATTATGATCCAAAGTTGATTAACAAAATATTTAATACACTATAGCAACACCAAGAGAGTTGAAAAAATAAGAAGGCAAGGGAAAACATATATATTTAAAAAAACAATTAACATAAAGATAAGACTAAACATAATAACTTTATAACAATAGTTATATTTATGATTCATATGTGATTAAATAACTATAAACAATAACTTGAAACTATATCAAAGAAAAACAATACAAACAAAAACAAGAAGTCAAAAAATGAAATATGTTGATAAACCTATAGACAAGTTACAAATTGCAATAACAAAAAAAGAAATAATATAAATATACATATTGAGATGAAGTGAAGTGGGACTGTGAACAATAATATTGCAGCTATGCATGCAAATAATTGGAAAAAATTTAAAAGTATACAAAATACATAATAATAAGTGCCACGTAGTCGCGAGTACTTCCTTCATAGTATTGTAATAGAAGTATTTGTTGCGAGACACACAAAGAGTGTTTCATTTACTTGATGAATGATTTGACATGACATAGCAATTTAGAGGTAGGTTAGTAATAGTTTATTTGCTGTGAGATAGGTAAAGAATGTGTCATTTAGTTGATAGAAAATTTGACATGACATAACAATTTAGAGGTAGGTTAGTAATAATTTAGATCAATAAACTCTACAAACTTAATCTATTCTAGAGAATGAATATTATATTAATTTTATAATTGTAATTTTTTCTTTTTTTTTGGTCAGTGACCGCTTTTGATTGAAGCTACGAACCAGTGGGGACACAATGGAGTGCATGTCGAGGTATTAACAACTCTTTCTTCTTCTCTCGACACTTTCTTCTCTTTCTTCGCTCCTTCATCCTTCTCCTTGCATCTCCCTTACACCTCTCTCCTTCCTAACGCCTTCCTCACCTTCTCTACTCCTCTTTACCGCCTCCTTCCTTCCACTTCTCCACCACCGCACCTCCTCTCCTCTATTTCATCGCCTCCTTACTTTTGTGTCTCCACTCCTCCTACTCCATCCTTCCTCCATTTCTCCTATTCTCCTTCCTGATGCACCTCCTACCCTCCTCCTTTCTTCGACCGTTGCTCCATCACTCCTTATCTCTTCATTCTTCCCCTCCTCCTTTCTTCGACCGTTGCTCCATCACTCCTTATCTCTCCATTCTTCCTACTCCTCCACACCATCCTACCTCCTTTCTCCCGACTTCTTGCTGCGATCTTCCCTCCTCCATCGCTGCTTCCACCTTGGCATTCCTCTACACCTGCTCAGGGCTCCTCACCGTCTACTACCGCGGGGTATTTGAGTGGTTTGAACACCACCATCAACTTTGATCACCTCTTTCTTTCCTCGCCAGTGAAGCCTCCTTCGTGCGATGGGGGGAGAGTCGATCCTGTGACGCCCTATCAACAGGGCCCGTGACTTTACCATCATGCTGCAAGGTGAACCCTATAATTGTAAATTTTAAATTTATAAAATAATATTATATAAATATATTATTAAATATTTAATTAAAAATATTTATTAAAAAGAATTTTATTTTAATATAAAAATATTAATTCAAGCTCTAAATTTGATTAAATTCAATTAATAAATCAATTATTGTAGACATTACTTATTCTTAGTAAATAAAAATAATAGAAAATACAATACTTACAATAACCAATGCCTATATTCTAAGATACAACATGTTTATATTCTAGTTTAATGGGAGGAAATAGAAATATACATTTATTAATGATGGATAAAGTATAATAGACCTTATATTTATACTAACCTATAATTTACCTAAAATGCATATAAAAGTAAGGTAAAATACATTCCTAAAAAAAAGTCAAAATAATAATTCGCCTTATTTTTCTTAAAAATCAGCTTATAACACAAACTTTTTTAGCTAATCATATTCACAAAAAATATTTTTACAAATTTATAAAGTTAAATATTTTACGTGTTCACTTTAGATTTTTTTTAATTAATTAAAAACCAACTTATTAATAACTAGGGCATCATAGGGGAGCACACTAACTTGCATTTCTCAAAATACTCCTGGAAATTTCAAATCACTCCCAATTTTGTAGAGTAGTTTATTTGACACCCTAACTTTGCATTTCTCAAAATACTATTGAAATATAAATCACTCCCAATTTTAATTTATTTGGCAACTCACCTCCTCCTAATAAGAGTTTTAGGACCACATCATCAAATATGATGCCACATCAACATGTTTTTTGTTGAGATATCCAAAAAAGCCCCCAAAAAATTAGGCTAATAATTATGCACTAAGTCATATTTTATTTCACATAATTTGTCATTTTGTATCCTTTATGGATAAAAATTATTCTATGATTAGATTTCTGTTCCCACTCCACTATGTACGCTCTCCCCTAATTTATAAAAACAAAACTCATGAGCTCCACTAAGTGCATAAAAAAAGGATGGTTCATCACGAAATATGGCGATTGCGTTCACAAATTTCCAAGGAAAACGACATAAACTTCGATAGACCATCAATCTATCCGCTCTCTCTGCACAGCCATAGCAACTGCTATTTCCTTTTTGACAAAGGACAAGCTTCTTATTAGAACTGTAAATAAGCAACGAAGCTGAAATCTCTATTTTCTCTTGCTTCAATAAGTAAAATCACAATAGTCAAGAATCTGAGTTCTAATCCGCCATAATATAATCGAGACTGCAAATTCGGGACATTCTGCATTCTTACGCGACATAACAGAAGGAGCTAAATATGGGAGAGGATAAAATCGAAGAGGGCGAGGAGGAGCAGATTGTAACACCATGGGACGTAGTAGCATCTAAGGAAGGAGGTCGCATCGATTATGACAAACTCATTGTTCAATTTGGCTGTCAAAAGCTCGATCAATCCATCGTCCAAAGAGTCGAAAAACTAACTGGCAAGCCTGCCCATGTTTTCCTTCGCCGTGGGGTTTTCTTCGCTCACCGGTATTTCTGTCTTTCTTCAAAACACTTTGTATCAATACCCATGTATTAGTTATGGAAATCGGGGGCAATTTAATGGTGCCCTAATATTCAATAGTCTCAAATTTAAATAATATAAGTTACTAACAATACAATGGTGGTGATGTTTTGATAAGTTGGGACTCTAATCTTTTGCCTTTGTTTGCTTTGGGCTATCCCAAAACGCCTCGTTTGAATGGTGGTAGATCATCTAATAATAATCCTACATCTGCAAAGCCTACAAATTTTATTGTTTAAGTAGATCAATGGGGTTTGATAATGACTTCCCACTCTTTCCAAGCGAAAAAAGAATTGAAATATGCCGAGAACGACTTTCTGGCATGCTATATAACTTATAAAGCCCAAAGAGATTTTCCTGTAATCCTCTTAGGCTATAAAAAGCTCTTGAAATTTATCTAAAAACTGAATTCCAGAATACTTGCCTTGAGCACAGATAATCTAATGTTAAAATCCAGAATAGTAATGGCCCCAACTCTAAACCTGCCAACTATAAATCAGTAAAATTTCGAGGGCATGCCAGCAAGCATTAGTGAGCATATCCAATGATGATTGCATACCAGGAAACAACGTTCTCTGCGACAGTTGGTCAAACATATTCTGATTCTACTTCAATGTACTTCTGAAGCTTCAAGAGTGATACAGCTGGCAAAGGATGACAAGTCTGGGTTTACACTTGTCATTTGAAAATTCTTAAAAAAATCCAAAGATTAAAGAACAAGACAGATCAGAACATGTTCGGCATTGATTACTGTCCACAGACAACAAATCGGTGAAGTAGTTCATAGGTCAGGCATGGAGGCTTTTCAAGATGGCCGCTGAGCGTACAATTAGTAACCATAATACTCCTGAAGAAGATATAACGTTGTGGCATTTTGTCGAATGGGGTAGTGTGCTTTCTCTCCACTTCCACTATTGCAGAAGAGTCTAATAACATCACCTGCCAAAATATTTTTCCCACTATTCTTTGATTGATCTCCATACTATTCTCCAAGTTTCCATTCAGTCACATTCTCGGAGGAATATGACAGAGGTTGTTGAGATCATTTTCACATCATCTGAAATACCAAAGATTGCAACTGAATGTGATGCTCCCCGAACTAATGAGCCAGTTATGATAACACCAAAGGCCTATAGGGGTATAATGAAGGAGCCGTGGAAAAAAACCCATATAGATGAAAGTTGGCTTAACATCTGGCAATAACATTAGCTAAACTTATTGAAAATTTTGCCAATTGAGCCATGAACGTTATTTGTCACCTATTATTCCAGTCAAATATATCAGCTTCTCAAAGGCTATACAGCCATCCAGTATCACAGATCCCAGTTCAAGAGTTTGCAACTGAACATAAAACAAAAAACCTGCATTCTGCACATCCAACAGCGAAAGCAAGCTCTGAAGCCACAACTCGGTGGGTTAAACTGATAGACATAAGTGAACCCTGTTCTGTGCACATCAAGCCATGAATGCTTAACATGCAAGATGTCTTAGAGAATCCAAATTACTGAAAAATATCCAAGGCTATACAGCTACCCAGTACTAAAGTTCCCAATTTAAGACTTCATAAGAAAATGAAACACCGAATCTGCATTCTGCACATTCAACAGTGGAAACAAGCTCTGAAGCCACAACTCCCTAAGGCAAATGGCAGACAAAAATGATCTCTCTTCCAAAACTCCAAGCTCTAATAGTGACATATGTTTGGAGGATGTGGATAGTAGATGCCAAGTTAAATTTACACCCACTGACTGCACTTGCATATAAATCTTTAAGGTGTTATCAACAACTTGATTCCTGCAAAAGCAACAATAGTTGTAGTCCTTGAAACCACATACTGTTGATGCACTTTTTCTTACACCTCTTATGCCTTCAACATAATGCCAAGGGAACACAAAACCAGTGAAGGGCCACGAGTGAATATTATATCAACTCAACACATTTGCTTTCCCCCAACAACTTGCCACCTCCTTTAGAATATAATGGTGGACCAATCATAGTCAAACACAATTCAAACTTGGGAAAAGCAAACTTTTATTTTTAACACATAGAATTCTATAGCTAGATCCTTTCCTTCACCATTTGAAGTTGCTAGAAAGTTGATGATTGTGTGATTCCTTCCATTTGTCCAGCCATATGATAATATGGTGTATCCATGCTTGTGCCACTGCCTCCCTTGTTCTTCCACAGTTGTCTTTGTATTTTCCACTACTTTCTGGTGCAAAATCTCATGTATGTGGAGTAGGCATCTTGTACCCCATCTCGGCAACTGCCAAGACTATGGTCAAATTCTCCTAAAATGGGCTTCTCACCATGTTGAAGGGAAGGTGGTTGTAGAATAAAAAAATTGCATATGCCACGTTTGCTTCCTTATGCTTGTCTTTTTTCCAAGCTATACCTTCAAGTGAAGATTGTGACCCTATCATTTTCCGTGTAACAAAAAAACCTTGTGACTGGATTCTCTTGATATAGTGGATGTGTTGCGAATCCATAGACCATGGCTGGAGCCCTGAAATCTCTATTATGTCTACCTCTGTTTCCTGCCATGTTGGGATTCATCACTGCTGCAATTGCTATGGTTGTCCTCATACTCTCTAATTCTTTTGGTCCATCAATGCAAGGGCCACTTTCATCTCTTGTTCAACCTCTGGCTCAGTGTTGATAAACAATTTCATCTTGTAACCAGCAATGTGTGCAAGTGTAAGATGCTCACTCAGAATGAAATCACAAATACCATCAAATACCGGATCAAGCAACAGACCATTGAAATATATTTGCTCAACACGGATCACATACACAACTAAATACAAGATCAATGCGATCGGATAGCAACACACCAATAATTAAACTCAAATCTGGCAACAATTGTGAACAGAGTACATCAGACCATGTCCACCCGAAATTAACAATTACATTCAGAATCACTTAAACACAAATTTAATTCATTATTGTCAGAAAATCTAAGTGCACAGTTAACAAGCACTTGTAATCCAATGCCCAATACACAGCGATCCAGTAAGACCATCGATTAACCCAACCACCACTTAGGCTACTGCTGTACACGCTCTAATCATGTCTAGGTATGGTCGTTCAATGAAGAAGACCCCATGGAAATGCTCCAGAGGTAGACACCCGATCATAGTGAGATGGTAGCGATCAGATACGGTGCCCAGGGGTGGCGCCTCACAATACTGTTGATGAACTCCTCTAGCCATGCCAGCGGTCGCTCATATGAATGCCCGATTGGTCCCGGTGTTGATGGTGTGTTAGAGTAGTAGTGGAAGGTGCTCTGGAAATCGCGCAGGTCTGTGGCGCAGCCACAATTCAATTGTCCTACATCCTTAATCTAGTTGCCAATCAACAAGGTATGATCTCCAACGTGCCTTAGTTAAGTACCGACTCCAGACCTTCCCAGCTGGTCTTGTGTAATGCAATGAATTAGGAGAAATGAGCAAACTGGAAATTAGACGGCAAAGCACTTGCAACAGTGAATAAAGAATCATGAGAGCAAGGTGAGATTGTCGTCACACCTTGATGAAGATTTGCAGGGGGTTTCCTCCATCAGATTGCCATAGAGAATTGCCCAATTCCGTGATATCCCAGGATGCAGGAAACTCCTTATATTTATAGTGATGTATTGCTGCCTTCCAAACTGGTCGGCCAGACTATATAAATTAAATATTATTTTTAATAATTCAAATTTATATTATTATTTAATATTATTTTAAATATTATTATTATATTAATACTATTTTAATTTAGCATTTAAAAATGCTTTTTCTGTCTGGTCGCAGATAGGTCCCAAATTGGGGACATGATAGTACTCCTGACCTGAAAATTGCTTGCCCTCAAGCAATTGCAAGCTTGTGTCCAAAAGTGCCAAGACTACCAACCAGTGATGAAGGATATGGCATCTGTACCCCAAGCCTTTGCTGCTCAACTCTGATGTGAACGTCAGCAAGCCAATACTTGTGTCATGATCCTAAAGAAATAGTGCAGCAAACATGTCAATTCCTGGATCCTATGTCATTGCATTATCATGTTCAACGAACACTAGAGGTTGGATGAATCTCCAAGGGCCATTGATTCCAATCAACTTCTGGACTCCGCAAGATCTCTCATGGAGGACTTACTATCGTCCTCGGGAGTAAGAGCTGCTGACTCAACTTTGAGAAAAATCCAAAGGCTACTGTTCCAAATCATAAAATCAGAACAGCTATCATGTATCTCCTTAGTGCCTTCAGCCACCTCCAACTTCTCCTTCCTCATTGCTTCATGCTTAAATGCAATGTCTTCCTCAATCAACTCTCCTAGACTCATCATGTGCAAATCAAGAATTTTCTTTTCAGGATTACAACTTAGCCAATCCACGAACTCATCAATCTTGGAGCAAAGGAACTCAAATGTTTCTTGATCCACCTTCATGGAGTTTTCTTCCCTTATTTCAGTCATAACCTTTATGGTTTCGATGTCATTAGGGCTTTCATGATAAACTTGCAGTACCAGTTTCTCCTCATGAGGGCCAATCTTATGCATATCATCTTTCACAGCAGTGTAACTGATAACATCATCACATGGTTCAATTACTTCCATACCTGAAGCTTGGTTGGCTGCTTCTTGGATATCACTCGAAATTAGTGACACCTCTTCCTTCATCTCAAGCTCTTCATACGCAACAGATGGAGTCTCTCTCACCTTCCCTTCTTCAATTTTTTGTTGGTCTATACAACCATTAAAGGTTGATAGGGAGCCTCTCTTACCACCTGAACTGCTCCCTTCGTTTCCATTTTTTCCAACATTCAGTTGTTGGTTCAGTCCCTTTAGGATTTGGACCATTTCCCTCATGGTGTCCTTCATGTTGAACCGAAATTCCTTGATCTTCCTGATGAATTCCTTACTGAAGCCCATGGCAGGTTACCCAGGCAGGTAGGATGCCAAGCTCTGATACCACTTAAGATGCTTGCTAAGAATGAAATCACAAATACCATCAAATACCAGATCAAGCAACATACCACTGAAATATGTTTGCTCAACACGGATCACAGACACAACTAAATATAGGATCAATGCAATCAGATAGCAACATATCAATAATTAAACTCAGATCTGGCAACAATTGTGAACAGAGTATAGCAGATCATGTCCACCTGAAATTAACAATTATATTTAGAATCACTTAAACACAAATTTAATTCACTATTGTCAAAAAATCTAAGTGCACAATTAACAAGCCCTTGTAATCCAATGCCCGATACACAGTGATCTAGTAAGACCATCAATTAACCCAACCACTGCTGAGGCTACTGCTGCGCATGCTCTAATCATGTCCAGGTATGGTCGTTCAATGAAGAAGACCCCGTGGAAATGCTCCAGAGGTAGATACCCGATCACAGTGAGATGGTAGTGATCAGCTACGGTGCCCAGGGGTGGCGCTTCACAATACTGTTGATGAACTCCTCTACCTATGTTGGCGGTTGCTTGTATGAATGCCTGATGAGTCCTGGGGTTGATGGCATGTTGGAGTAGTAGCGGAAGGTGCTCTGGAAATTGCACAGGTTTGTGGCGCAACCACAATTTAATTGTCCTCCATCCTTAATTGCCTCCAGGTCGCCAATCAACAAGGTATGATCTCCAACGTGCCTCAGTCAAGTACCGACTCCAGACCTTCCCAGCTGGTCCAGTGTAATGCAATGAATTAGGAGAAATGAGCGAACTGGAAATTAGACGACAAATCACTCGCAACAGTGAATGAAGAATCACAAGAGCAAGATGAGATTGTCGTCACACCTTGATGAAGATCCGTAGGGGGTTTCGTCCCTTATATAGTTATATCGCCATAGCGAATTGCCCAATTCTGTGATATCCCAGTATGCAGGAAACTCCTTATATTTATAGTGATGTATTGGCGCCTTCCAAACTGGTCGGCGAGACTATATAAATTTAAATATTATTTTTAATAATTCAAATATATATTATTATTTAATATTATTTTAAATATTATTATTATATTAATATTATTTTAATTTAGCATTTAAAAATGCTTTTCCCGTCTGGTTGGAGATAGGTCCCAAATTGGGGACATGACAGCAAGGTAGTACTTAAGCAATTGATGCTTCCACTTATCTTCAACCCACAATAATTGGAAATGATAATTCCAGCAGTTGGTCTTGGTATGCCATGCTTCTAAGCATCATGCTTTTCTCGAACAGTTCAGTTTCTAGTTCTTGATGCCATTGGATGTAAAGTGCAGACTTTGGCATTGAAAAAAAAGAAAACATATTTAATTGCAGCATTTAATTTTTTAAATACAGAATAAGAAAAGCAAAAAGCTGCATTTTAAATTAAAAAAATAGTGCTAATACAAATGCATATTGAACATGAATAAACAACTTAAAAAAAGAAGAAGCATTTTTAATACATAAAATGATAAACCCTACATTTAAAAATTAAAAAAAACTTCATTTAACAACACGAAATCTCCTAATTTGAATGCATTAGAAACACAACTAAACGTGTAAAATGAAGAATTAAGGAATGTAAAAAGACTTCTGACCTGCCAACTTGGGAGTGCTTACTAAAACTTGGCATGTTGGACTCAAGCCAACTCAGCCGCAAGTTTGAGGGCAGTTTACTTAGTACAATGACTAGCGAGAACTTGCAAGTTCTCTGCAATTTTCTGAACTATAGTAGAGGCCAACAATTTATCTTAGACAAGAAGTTGTCTTGGATGAGGCAAGTCACTCACATGAACCATGAATACTCCCTAATCTACAAATCTCAATGCGGAAGGTTGAGAACAGCCCAGTCGGTGGGGCCACAAGCAGGTGTCCCCTATCCCCAATGAACACAGTTCAAATCCACAAGCATAGCGGCCATACAGGGGCACAGAGCCTGCAAGCCCACTAGCCCTAGTGGGGGTGTGAACCCTTGTGGCCACCATAACAGCATCATGACTTAATCAACACACCATGCCCTTAATAGTAATTTTGCCAACTCACTTTAACAATATTATTAGTCTGGAGTTTTTGGCAATATTTTAAAACTTTAAATTTGACAAACACTTATGTTCTACAAGCATAATTCTTAGGATGTCAGGCATAGAATTCATAAAGGAGCTGTTGCCCAGGTGCTTACTTTGTCAAGCTTCCATCAACTGCTGCCTACCATCACCACTCTGTGGTGGACATGTTTGCAAAGCCAACAAACATTTTAGAAACATGAATTATATAATTCAAATTCGTAAAATCTCACAAAATATGGCTAGCATTGTAGCTCTCTCTGAATTTAATCTGCAAAGCCAACACATTTTACAAAGATGCTTTCTATAATTCAAATTCCTAAAATCTCCCCAATTATGGCTAACATTGCAGTTCTGTAATGTCCTGTTTTAGAATTTCCTTATTTTTCCATAAACAAATAATCCTAACTCACAGTCATATATGCATAGTTAATTATAAATATTAATTTATCCTAAAAAATGGTAATTTTGATTATAAAAGTTAGATTTAAAGCTTATGATGTATCTTTGAATGTTATGCACCCGATTATGAATTAATTCATGATGAGAAGGCGGCAATTCCTTAACTCCGTGATTATACTTTATGATAACAAATTAATAAAGGAATTTATATGCAGCGAATAAGAGGCAGTGGTTACCTAAGAAAAGGTGGCATCGATTAAGTTCTACTAAGGGATGCCTCCCTTCATAAGGACATTTCTCCCCATATGGTCACCCCTCTTGGGGATTTACAAGGTATAAATGTGGAGATCAAACAAGGGGAAGAGGCATGAGATCGAAGAAAATATATCTGTACACAGAAAAACAATTAGATCAGATCAGAATTAATTATCTGCACTCAGCAGAGGGGCAGAATCAGTAGTTAATACATTTGCTTCTGAGAATATAGCAGTCTTATGTTTTAATAAATATTGTGGTATGCTCTATCATGATTATTGTGTATAATGATATATTTATTGTTGTATAATCTCTATGAATCTAGATATATTTAGTGTTTGTAATTCTCAACAAGCAACCATGAGGAGGAGTGGGGGAAATACCAGTAGGGTGAGCAGATACTAGATTTCTTTCTAAGTATGCCACTCCATGTTGGATGCTTCTGTGTATGCCACTTGGGGCCAAGGGGGTTAGTGTCCGCCCTTGGGTTTAGAAAGGGGAATCTACGGGCCTCCTATTGTAGCTTTGCCCCCAATCTCTACATGGGTTGGTTGTTGGGATGGATTCAAGGAGTCTCAATCATAAGAAGGATGGATAAGGCAACATGGATAGGGAAGGAAGATACAAGTTTATCCACTAAGTATGCCACCCCATGTTGGATGCCTGCGTGTCTGCCATTTGGGGCCAAGAGGGATGGTATATCCGCTCTTGGGCTTAGCATGGATAGCTTCGGGCGCCTTATCATGTTTCTCATCCAAGTCCTATTATGATTAAACGTCCACTATGCATTATGAATATTGTGTAGTTTATATGGTTTCAAACTAGTTGCGTATTTTTACATGGTTTAAATAGATAAGGCATTTATTATATATCTTTTGATCATATGAATTATATTTCCAATATTGTCTAACATGATTGTAGGACCTAAACCAAGTTTTATATTGCTTCAAGCATATAATTGGTTAGTTATAACCCTACCTACTTTAAATTTTTGATTCTAGGGCAAGATTTAGGGCAATCCCAAAAGGGGACATTGCATTGAAAATATAAAACTTATCCTTTAGGCTCTGCTATAATTCTTCTTTCAATTTGCAGCGATTTTTTTTTGTATGAATGTTTTCGAAATATTTCTAATTTCTGCCCAAGTTAAGGGTTTTTGTCCACCAACTCAGTAATAGGAATTAAGGGGTTTTGTCCTTAGGCTGTTAGAAACTTGGTTCATATTCCACAAGGGAAATTCAAATAATAAAATAATATGTCTTGCTCAATTCATGTCCATCCTCTTCATTTTTTCCTTCCTTTATATACCTTCTTTATTTAAATGACATGACTCTTGATTTCATGCCCTTTGATCATTTCATTAACTTAATTAATTTTCAGTTTTGATAATATTGCTTATTTCTCCTTGAAAAAAAGCTTTAATTATAACTTTGTCAATTAATCCTTTTTACCTTCTGCGATTTCTTTTATTTGGTATCTTTTTGTCTTTAGTGCTGAGGTGGTTTGTCTCATTCGGCATCTCTAATTCCTTTGGCAGCTACTGAATTTAGTGATAGTTTATAAAAAGGTAACCCTCCCTTGTCCTGTAGCGGATGCTAATGGGATCTTCTTTTCACTGCCTTAATAAATTAATAATTTAATCTAGATTTAATTTTTTAATGAGGGACATTACAAGTTCTCTGCAAATTTAACCTGGTAAATACCAAGGGGCACATAGTCATACCCTCATCTTGCATTGGATTCGTACTAGCATTGCATTTACATGACATTGACATAGCAAACTTAAAGTGTAAATGAAATTCTATTACAGGGGTTTAAAACAGGAAAAACACAGCAAATTAGAAATGCTAAAATACTGCAGAAATGAAAAACATAAGTTTATAAGCAAAAATTACAGGTTTTTTTGAAAAAAAATGGTAATAACCTTTGAGTCAATTCTGGTTTTTTCTGTGTTTGACCAGGTTTAACTGGGTATTGTAAAATCGTGGTGTGCCAGTTTAACCCGTCATGACCTATGAGCCAGATGCTGAGTAAAACATGGATTATTCCCTTTCTTTTCTGGGTTTAACTGGACTTTTGAAAAACTGGCTCAATAACCCATCGGCTGTAATGCCCCCTCCTTAATTTTATATCAGGAATGGGCTATTTGCTCCTCGGAAATCACTCTCTACAGGCCACCACCTTGTCTATGAAGGGGAAACAGAAGCCAATCAACATTCACTACATTTCATAAAAGAAAACAGTTTTCCAGCAGGTTCATGTGATTATTCAGGGAGCAGAGTCTGTTTAAGGAATTTTTAATATTAAGTACGTTTTTCTGTTAACAAAAGACATGAGAGGAGCTGCATCCCTTGGAGGGGAAGGGTATAAAGAGAGTTCAAGAAGGGAGAATTGAGGAAGGACATCAAATACAATTTTATATATCCGGTTTTATCTTCTCTGAAGTGTAGACTGTGTCTTAACAGCTTTCAGATGAAATCCCTCTAGGCCTGAAAATTAAGGACGGAAACCATTTTCTTTTCCTTGCTTAGTTGGGGGACGAAAACCCCTGACTCAGGCAGATTTGAAGTTACTTACCAAAGGTATCCAATTGCATGAAATTGCTAGCAGACTTAAGAAAATCAACAATTCTAAAGAACAAATATGAAATATCTGATATCAGTCTGAGCAGATTTCTGGATTTTATTATACTTAAGGGAAATTAAGAAAAATCTAAAAGGGACACTACATGGGTTATTCCCCTCTTTTTCTGGATTACCAGGCTTTCAAAAAATCTGATGTTCCAGTTTGACTTGGCATGGCCCAGGTGCCTGGTAATGATTAGCCATGTTTTTTTTGGCATTTTGTGCTACTATGATTGGATTCATACCTTGAAATAATAAACTATATATTCAGGAGGAATCTCTTTAATACAGTCGATTGATAGTCATGGTTTAGAAGGTAAGTCAAATGCTGAAGACTTAAATTAAAGGCCACTCACTGTGTATGACGAGATCATGAAGGTTGACTCTTTTTCAATTGTTCTAATTCTTGACATGTTTCAGGCCTGGGATATATTCTTATTTCTATATTTCATTATTTCTGGCAGTTCCAATTTGTGTTATTGCATGTGCCATTAGTGATCATATCATTAGTTGGTTCCAAATTCCCAGTAGATGACCTAGGGAGTGCAAGTTAACAGAATATGCCATCTATGGTAAGTTGGTTTCTACAAGGCAGTGGAATGAGAATCAGAGTAAAAAGCCATACTAGTCTACTAATTGGTTAGAAATTAGATAATTAGTTGCATAGTTTACATACTCTCCAATTACTCTTCGAGTAGCCGAGTAATCTCCAGAACATTTGCATGCTGAGTAATTTCTGCTTTTACTCTCGGGCAGTATGCAGATGGATTTTCTTCCATCAAATTATCGAGCAATCGCTAGTAGCTCGCAAAAAGCCCACAAACTTGGCATGTTTATGTGTATATAAATATGTTTGTGTGTGTATATCCATGTAAACTTGGCATCCTGTGCATGTTTATAGATATGTATGTGTGCATAGTGCAATCTTGAGTATACACATACATAAATATCCACACACATTTGCCGAGTATTTGCCGAGTATTTGTCGAGTATTTGCTGAGTTTTTCCTGAGTCAAAATTTTTGGGCTTGCCGAGTACTCTCCGATTCCGAGTATTTAAACTATGATTAGTTGTATATTTGCACTGCTAAGTTGTAGTAATGGTTGTGTATAATTATTGAAAATATTTATCTTCTGTAACTTATCTCATGTTGATTGCTCAATTTTACATCCTTTCATTGCCTGTTCGAGCAAAATGCTAAGTTGATTACTACACCAAAATTTGTCTATTTAAATCATATTTTAAATTTATAAATTATAATTAATTGCAATTCTGCTGTTTATGTTCTAGTTGCGGCTTCCTTGTTAATCATATGGTAATTCTTTGTAGTTTGTAGCAAATGTGGTAGGACACGGACTTAAAATACACTTGATTAATGATTTTTAATGAAACAAGAAATAATTGTGTTTGGAAGTTACATGTCTTGTGCTTTCTACGGTCGTTTCATTTTAACTTCTGTGGGCCTTTGTTGTTTTTATCACATGTCCAGGGAGTTTGATAAAATTCTTGATGCCTTCGAGAAAGGGGAAAATTTCTACCTTTATACAGGCAGAGGACCTTCATCAGAAGCTTTGCATCTGGGACATCTAATTCCATTTATGTTTACAAAGTACACATCTCATATCCTCATTATTCTACATTGCTATCAAATCTAATTGTATGTCAAATTGGTTATGCTGTAAATGTGTATTAACTTTAATGTTGTTAAAAGATTTATGTTTAAGTTGTTTACTGTTAATGTGCATATTTTTTACAGGTATTTACAAGATGCATTTAAAGTACCGCTTGTGATACAGCTCACCGATGATGAGAAGTGCATGTGGAAGAATCTTACAGTTGAGGAAAGCCAAAGGCTTGCCAGGGAAAACGCGAAAGATATAATTGCTTGTGGTTTTGATATTTCTCGAACATTCATCTTTTCTGATTTTGACTATGTTGGGGGGTAAGTTCATATTTGTTTATAATATAAGTATATGGTTAAGATAGATTTTGTGTGATGTCTCCCCTTGGATCTTCTTGTAGGGTTGTTTCTTAATGTATTGAATTCTTAGAAAGCTGCTTGTCTTCTATCCATGCTCTTTGCAAACACTCGTATCTTCAATCCTCCTTGGACATTTTTCTGGAAAACTCGAGCATTTAGATTAAATTTTGAAAAGAAAATGTACATTATGATCCTTGCACATTGCACAAAGATCTGTAACAGACTTCTGTAATAATTAACCACTTTAAGCAGCAGCATGTCCAATATATAGCTATTTCTGTCCTATGTCATAGCCAATCCAATCCGCATGGAATCTGAAGATTGACAAACATAGAGAGAACATACAAAAATAGCAACTTCTATGGGCCATGGCTTATGTCATCATTTAGTAATCTAACAGCCAATCCATGTAACAATCTAACAGCCAATCTATATAACAATCTAACAGCCAATACGTTATGTTGCAGCTTTATAGTGCCTCTAGAAAACATGATAACACAAAAGTTCAAATCTTTTTTGTTCCAATGAGTTTTTTTCCTTTTCCTAAATTTATTTAGGGTTAAGGATCCTAGATCCACAATAAAGTTGAGTAAAAAACCTGTAACTGATAGTATAACACTCATCATCACACTTTGTTTAAGAAAGTCACATTATCATGCCAAACAGGGTGGAGCCAAATTAGCCAAATTTTTGAAGGCAAAACACTTATTTTTTTGCTAATTCCATGCTATTCCTCTCAGCACATAATGGCAAAATGGTTCTTTTTGGAGATGAATAGGATTAGTATTAAGTTGGAACTTGGAAGTTATGTAGAAGAGATTGGGGAACCCAACCAATCCCCAGGCCGAGGATTTGGTTTCTATAAAAAACTGGAAACAAGAAGTTAATGATGGGGTTTCTTTTCTGGAGAAGGAAATGAAGGAAATCAAGGAGAATCTTGAGCAGGTTGTGAAGGTTAGCTGCTGCACAATCCAGAATTGTGTGGTTGGCATTAAGATCCTAATTGATAAGCTCAAGGAGTTGAATGAGAGCCATGTGGTTACAGGTTCTGACAAAGCTACTGCAGGGTACAAAACGACCATTGCTGGCCCGTGCTCAAGGACTAGAGTGAGCAAGAAGAAACTTTTCGAAGAAGAGAAAAAGGAGCTGCTGGGATTTGTGAACCTTCATGAAAATTTCTATAAGCAAGAGCTGGAGGCAGCTGAAATATTTAAACATATGTAGCTGGTCTGCTTTGTTGTCTCCTGTTTTGGGTTTCTCTGCTTTGTAGTTTCTTTCTTTTGGTGTTTGGGTTTCTCTCTTGTCAGGTTTGCTGTTGCGGGATGTTTTGCTGTGGTTTGGCTGATCTTTTGCTGTTTTTCAGCCTGTTGTAAAGGGTGTCAGGGTCCCTTCAAAACCTGTTTTACCTCTAATAAAAAACATTGTCAATCCAGAATCTCCTCACCAGCAATAAGGAAGGTTCGTTTAAATGTTTTTGCAGCCATAGCAGATCTTCTATATTTCTTTCAACTCCTTTTCATTTTGTGCAGCACAGTACCTAGTCAGATTTGCAGCCACAGTGGTCAAGGGTAAATGGTCCCTTGCAAACTTATTATTGGCTCTTTGTGGAAATTTTGTTCCCGCCACTGGTTAAGAGTTAAGACTTAGACATTGGGGTTGAGACAAAAGCTGTAATGGTTCTCTGCTGACCATTCTCAAGGGCATCTCTTTCTGCCCACTGCAGCTTCAAGGCTGCTGGTTTTCTACTACTGTTTGTAAGTAACTGTATGTGGTTAAGACTTAGACATTGGGGTTGAGACAATTTTAGCAAAATTTCTCAACGACTTTCTTTTTTTGTGGAAGCTCTTTGTTTACCCTTCTTGGAATATTGCAATTGTTGACCTGCTGGTTTTCTACTACTGTTTGTAAGTAACTGTATGTGGTTAAGACTTAGACATTGGGGTTGAGACAATTTTAGCAAAATTTCTCAACGACTTTCTTTTTTTGTGGAAGCTCTTTGTTTACCCTTCTTGGAATATTGCAATTGTTGACCTTATGTCCGAATTTCCTACACCTGTAGCATCTAATTGGTAAACTATCATAGTCAATTTCTTGTCTCCATACTCCTGAGGGTTAGTTGATAGAGATTGAATGAGTAATGGGCTTTGCCAAATTGATTTTGGTACACATGTGGGTATAACAGGGAAGCCCTTTGTTCTTAGTTGAATCAGTCAATTGGATGTATTCCCCCAAAGGCTTTGCAATTTGTTAAAAAAATTCTTCATTCCATAGTTTTGTTGGTAAATATTATAGATGAATCCACATGGGTACCTCCAAATTCAGCTCTTTTTTTGGGTTGAAAAGTGGATACCAAGGCCTCATATACAAGCTATAAATTTGAAAGAACCATGGCTCGTTGTGCAGAATTGCTTCATCTTTGGACCATCAAAATATTAGCTAAAAGAAACGTTTGGTAAGTAAATGAATCTTAGAGCACAAAAGAGCCCAATTCTTTCCCGTCCAAGATTTCAACTCCTCCCTTGTTGACAAATATCTTATACATCTAAAAATAAAGGCACAGTCGAACAAATCATGGGTTGCCTTTTCTAGGGTTTGTTATGGGATTTGGATGATTGGAATTTCTTTTAGACTTTTACAATCCTAGTTGCTAGACCCTCAATCCCAATGACCGAGTTATGAAAATCATTAAGATCTAGACTAGAATTTGGTTCCATTGTTTGCTCTTTAATGGGTCCTAGGGTAATGATTGATTTATTTGGAGGTTTTTTGATATGCAATTTGATGTTTAAGAAATTGTCATGGTGATAGTGGAGTGGAATGAGCTAGAGTTCGCCCTTCAACTCTTATGAATTGTTTTGTTTTGAATCCCTTGTGATTGCATCTGGTTTTCTACTTGCCCTTGGTAAGAAAATAAATCTTAGAGCACAAAAGAGCCCAATTCTTTCCCATCCAAGATTTCAACCCCTCCCTTATTGACAAAGATCTTATACATTTAAAATTTAAGGTACAATTGAACAATTCACGGTTTGTCTTTTCTAGGGTTTGTTATGGGATTTGGATGCTTGGAATTTCTTTTAGACTTTTACAATCCTGGTTGCCTTATCCCCAATCCCAATGGCTAAGTTCTGAGAATCATTTAGATCTAAACTAGAATTTGGTTCCATTGTTTGCTCTTTTAATGGGTCCTAGTTTAATGATATATTTATTTGGAGGTTCTTGGATAGGCGATTGGATGTATAAGAATCCGTCATGGTGGTAGTGGAGAGGAATTGACTAGGGCCTTTCCTTCAACTCTCTTGAACTTTTTCTTTTTGTATCCCTTCTAATTGCATCTGGTTTTCTGGTTGCTCTAGCTTCTAGTACTTCTAAAAGCTTGACAAGTGGTTCAGCCTAACAATCAAGCTCTCCACTTGATTCTTCTATGATACCCTCTTCCGCATTTTGTTATCTTTTGCTAACTATGCCTTGCCTTGTCATGGTCTTGGAAAGTAAACCTCTTTTAATTATCTTGCTATTCTAAAGTCTATGACATCCATAATTTAGTAAGTATTCGACGAAGCATAATATTAGACTGAAAAAATGGTGATTAGAATGCGTCTGAAGGAAGATTCATATATCTATATGGGATTAGTATCCAATTGTAAAGTCTTCTGGGAGAGGCCAAAAGCTACTAGTGGGTTGATGAGGAACTGGGTGGTAGATGGGATTTGCTTGTGAGCCTATCTTTGTAGTGCCTATTTAGGGGCCTTGCTGGGTTCACATGATGTTTGTTTGAGGGTTTAAGTCACTAGGTTTACCTGCAGGATTAACTACTTTTTTCCTTGCCATGTCCTCATATATAATCTTTTCTATGAATTCAATCCTTTGTGTTTGCTGTTCAATTGCCCATGTTTACTGTCCAAGCTTGTTTCTAGTGATTGTTCATCACCAAGTGTCAAAAAACCTTCCAAGAATGGTGTGTGGTGTGCCATTTCTCTCCATTTCACTGATGAGAGTCTTGATGCCTTGGTCTATTTACTGAAGAAAGGATGTGTCTCCAGTGGCGGTTGTGCTGTTTGACCATAATGAGTTGTTGCTTCGTGAGAGCCAGGAGCTCTTACCTGTGTTGCTCGAATGCTAGACTTTTGATGTTGCTTCTTCACTGAGGGTTAGGGTGCTGCTCAGTGTTGGGAATGCAGATTTGTGAATTTTTCACATATGACTGCATCCTTGCTTTATATTTTTTCACTGATAAACTTTATGTACTTTGAGATTTTGTGAATTACATGTGTATTTACAAAATACTTTACCAGAATTTGTAGCCAATGCTTTGAGCCTTGGGCTCCATTTTGGAGTTGCCATGAGCAAAGCTAAATCTGTGGGATGTAGGGTGATAGAGTATTGCATAGAGAAGTACAGGATCACACTTTTGATATTGGTAGCTGAGAATACCTTGAGTGAGATCTAACCCAGCATAATGAGTGAGTCGAAATATTCTGATGGCAAATCAGGTTTCAGTTCAAAAGACTGTTGATATCATTGGTTAACATTTAAAGTCCTTTCCTCCTTAAGGATGTATTACTCATCATTATATTTATCTACTGCCTCACTTTTTGCATTCTCATGGGTGTATGGCATCCTGGCTGTCATTTGTGCCGCACGAACACTCAAATATTACATAAATTTGGTGAAGCAAAATCTGTTTTCCTCCCAAAGTCCTTGCCACAATTCTCTGTTAAATATGATTGGAAAAGGGTCTTTCTCAGGGAAGGGGTTTCATTGCCTTATGAGCTGGTAAACATGGAAGGTAGGTAGCACTTTACCTGCCACAAACCAAAAACACCATGTTTATGTTGTTTTCAATAGCAGAAGAGCAGTGGAATGGATATATATAAGATGTAGGTGTGATGTGAGGGTTTTATATGAGCAAATTGGTTAGGTGGTAAAAATTGGGGGAATGGATAACAAAGTGAATTAAAATGTGAGCCACAGAATTGGTGATCAAAAAAGAAGCTAAAAGGGCGTGTTTGGTAAAGTGATTAAAAACAAGATTAACAATGACCTTGGAGGGAAAAGTCTGAATAACACCAAGGACATGTGAACAATTTTTGAGGGGGTTGCAATGAGCAGAAGCAGTCACAGAATGACTAAGGGTTTGAAATAAAGGAACACTTTTATTTTTATTTTCTATTACTGATCAATCACATATATTCTGCTCATACTCGCATCAATGTGAGGCCAACACAAGCTCTTGTGAGCCCTTATTGGAGACTTTTACAAGCTCCTTGCAAGCAATCACACAAGAAATCACCTATGGAAGACCAAGAGTCACTATTTAGAAGAACTCCACTTATTTAGAAGCCACATCCACATTATAAGCCAACTATGGAAGGCCAAGAGTCACAACTTAGAATTCCACATTAGATGCCCCTATGGGGATTCAAACTTGGATATCCACAATGAGAACCCAACACTTTGACCAATTAAGGTCAACCGTTGGACAAATAAAAGAACACTTAAGTAAAGCCTATGTGATAATAAATGTGTATCAGGAAAAGCCTTAATAAAAGCGAAGAAGTGTGTGAAAAGATGACTTTGTCATTCAAAACTTAACAAGTGTGAGCTAGACTTTAATTTTCTTTTCTCCTTTTGTGGCTTGAGCTAGAGTCATTCTAAGAAGGAAACCATTAGTGATGCCAATTGTGAGCTTATCATTTTGGCTTTCTTAGTGTTTGTCTTTGCCAAAGAGTAGACTACATTTTTTTCTTGCTCATGTGCTATTGAGATTTCTTGAAGCTTCTTTATTGGAGGATTTAGACTTTTAGTCATGAATAATGGGTTCCATCTTCCAGTGATATCTGCATTTTGTTTTTGAGCTAGACATGTCATTTCCTGTTCCTTTCTTATTATATTTATTAAAAGTTATGAATTTCCTTAAATATAAATGTGTAGTGTTTATTTGCTATTTTGTTTAGATCCCCTTGTAGGCAGCCCAAAATTCTGCATTATTATTGTCTGGATCCCCATTCTTTGTTAGTAATGGTCAATAACCTCTCCTTTGTTGGCTTGGACCGCTCCTCCTGCATCTGCTATACTTGGGTTGCTCATTGAGTCACCACCAAAATTAAGTTTTGTATATGGCTTTCCTAAGGGATCCATGTGGTTGGCCCTAATACCTTGAACTGGGCATACTTGTATTGGGATGGAACATTCCATTCTCTGCATATTCTTAACTCCTCCATGCTAGAATCCTGATATTTGGTTTAGCTTGATGAGATGCTAAGTTACTGGTTTGGGTTCGAGGGTTCAGTCAAAAAAATCTTTTGGGGTTGGGTTCGTCCATACAAAAACATATAAAAATAAAAAATCTATACATATTTATAACAGTAATTAAGTTCAAAATACCGCACATAGCATCATATATTGTATAATAAACAAAACCACCATAAAAATAAAAAACATTAGAATGTCAAATACTCAAACTCAAATGTCATGATATATATTATATATTAAAATTAACTACATTGCTGCATTTCTCCTTGTAGGTAAGCATCAGGGAAGATTGTCCAATTGGGTGAGGATATATCATATTATTGACGAAGACTTGTAAGTAGGCAAACTTAGAAACTTGGACTTGGAGAGTACATGGGAAATCAAATGAATTCAATGGGTGTTTGGGGGTAATGCCCCTAATGGGGTCAAGGGGTAGCACCCCATGCAGGGGTTTGGGGGTAGCACCCCTTGTAGGGGTCTGGGGGGCAACACCCCCAACAGGGTTGAGGGGCAAGGCTCCTCACAGGGTTTGGGGGCAGTGCCCTTGGTGTGCTCCTAGTTGCGATACAAGTGGGGTCAAGGGGTGGAACCCTCACCACCAAGCCCAAATTAAGACCTCCAAAACCACACAAACCTTCATAGCGTACATATTTTTGCATTCACAATAAGACCCAAATTAAGACCTTCAAATCCACACAAACCTTCATGGTGGACATCATTTTAAGGTTAGGAGGGCGAATTGGTGGCTTGTAAAAGAATTAAAAAATGTCAGAAAAAAGTTGAAAACACCCAAAGTCGGCTTGGGTCCACTTGGGTTTAGTAGGGCCATACCCACAATTTGTGGGTTGGACCCTGTCCGAACCCACAGGGGACCGGACCTGGACCTCGAACGCAGGTCGGACCAGACTAGGATTGGGGCCCCCCTTGGGTGAACCGGTAACATAGGTGAGATGTGAACCAAACCTATTGTTCAGATTTGTCTTCAAATAAAACTCTATTATTCTAGACTTCTAGTGGTATCTGGGATTTGTTTTCAAATAATTTGTGATTTGTCTATCATGTGGTCCAAGACATCTTTTGCTCTTATATTGAAACCGTTATCACCTTTTGTTTAATCTGTGTATTTTATATTGTTGAAAAATTGAAATCTCTCACTATGATAATCTTCTTGGAGGAGTTTGCCTGTATTTGGTTTGACAGCCAGCCCAAGTATTCCATTTTGGCATTCCCATTTGGGGTAATGCAAAACACAAGCTATGCTGTAGTTTTTTTCATATTCAAATGAATTAAAACTTAAAATTTATTGTTATACTGCAGTTAAAAAAAATGATGTGATATGGAGGTATACATGGATGGGCTCCATTAAATTGCTGTTTTTCATTAGAATAGTGATGATGTGCTTAGATCTCTAAATCCTTGAAATTTTGAATTGATTTATGACCCAATTCTGATTATTTCAGCAGATAAGAGCCTTTTCTTTTAACATCCACAATCTGTTTTCAATTTCATCCATTTGAAGCTCAGTTTGCACCTTATCCATTCTTGGATAACAGTCAAATTCCTTTTTGGTTGGAAGACTTGGTCTTCTGATGGTTTTCTGGGCATGTTGATGAACAAGTTTTTATCAGATAGTCTTTTGAGAATTGATGAAATTCATAAGCTATGGAAGATCTGCAGTTTGGAGAAGGTGGACTTGTCGGGGAGACCATGAAATTTCCTTTAGGGAAGGACTCCTTGATTCTACTTAGTGCCAAGAGATCAAGGTGAGCAATCTGCTGTAGTAGAGCAGATTGGACTTGGGGGGAGGGAAAATGTAGGCTAGGGCATAAAAAGCTCAGCAGAATCTCCAGTACCCATATTTGAAGCTTTGAGTAAATAGGGAGTTCCTCCTTGGACATGAATAACTACTCTTTATTTATAAAATAATTTTTCATTATTCATTCAACCCATACTCCCACCCCTTCTCTTTGCCCCTCCCACACACACTTAGCACATGCATGGACTGTTCATCTCATAGACTATTATGCTCTTGAATTACTTGATGGCAATCATTTTCATCAAATTTGTTTTGGTTTAAATAGGTTATTTTTGTGGCAAAAACTCATCTACCTCTCATAATGTTTCTCTTGGTACAGTGCCTTCTACAAGAACATGGTTAGAATTGGGAAATGTGTTACTTTGAATCAGGTAAGAGAGCATCAGCTGTTCTTTCTTCCAATCTTTTTAGTTCTTGAAAATTGTTGTTTTTATTCTTGATTGTTCATATATGAATTGCTTTTGTTCTTTCTGTTGGATAGAGGGGCTCTGTAACTTGTGGGACCATTTTTTGGAGTGTGGAGTGAGAAAATTAGCAGTAAAAAATGATCATGTACTTATGATATTGCTATCAGGATTCAACCGTGTAGTTTTCGAGTCAAACTCATTGACCCATGTTTCATGAGTAGTGGTTCACAAGAACCCATCTCTAATGATAATGAATGGTTCACTTAGCACTCATTGCATCTAGGTGATGCTCACAGAGGTGAAGCACTGGGCTGTCCCGGGAGGTCACCCATGGAACATAACCTCTGTGAGCATCACCTAGATGCAATGAGTGCTAAGTGGACCATTCATTATCATGAGAGATGGGTTCTTGTGAACCACTACTCATGAAACATGGGTCAATGAGTTTGACTCGAAAACTACACGGTTGAATCCTGATAGCAATATCATAATTTGACACGCTGTGAAAATACCTCCTACTTATCGATCATGTACTTCCTTTTTATTTGCCTTTGTAGAAAATTTGATTATTCATTCCCATGCATCTTTCCTTGTATGGGCAACAATAATAATAATTGATAGGATCACAAGGGGATGTGTGCCCCTCACACAAACTTTGCGTTCCAATCCCTTGTGGCATCCCTAGGACCGGAGGAGGTCTAGCCATCCTTGGGATGGCTGGGGATGTCTATGCTATCCTCTTTTCTTGACTTGGGAAAAGGGTTTGGGGTGTGGGGTGCCCACAAGGCCCCCAAACAAGGCTCCCCATGCTTCTTATTAAATCCTCAACCCTACCTATAGCTAACCCACCCACTCATTTGTAGCTCACAATTACCACAATCAATTTGCATTTTGTGCATACAGCTGTGGGCAGTTGTATATTCTTATATCTATGACTATAATCTTACTGCTATACCTATTGTTGGACATTTAGTCACTTTTTAGCCTTGGAACCTTTTGTTGCAATGAAAACAATGAAATTTTATATTTTTATTGCTGCTATATTTGAAGCAATGAACATTGAATCTTAAATTTGATGCATTATGTGAATGCCTAGACTTGAATCTTGATGTCATGTACAGCTAAACTTGTAAAGCTTAATGTGTGTGTGTGTGTGTGTGTATACTGCCATTCCTTGCTGTCCCCAAAAAATGGGCTTCCAGACAACCGTCCTCTAAACACACTCTGCAGTGCCCTTTCGTCCTTGTATTGGTAATGCTGTGGAACATAATAATAATGGTGATGCTAATGATGATGATAAAAATAATCAAAGTCAAAAGGTTTGTGTTCTTGTTTGAGTTTAGCAAGGATAAAATTCAAAACAAGTTTGTCAACTAATAAAATTTGAGGAAAAATTTGTGATTAAGTTTGACTAATATAAGTTTATACATTTTTAATGTTTTTATTTTCAACTTAAAAAATGCTACCGTGTCATGCGCCCACCCATGTAAGATCAAAAGATATTGCAGCAATAATAAAACCTATGAGATTGCTGCCTAGGGAATAAAATAGCAAAGGGGTCGATTCTAACAAAAAACATTATGGGCAGCGATTTCACAAAGGCCATATAATTAATAAAAAGATCAAGGCAGCGCTTGGAAAAGTATGTAATTAACAAGATAAGGCAGCGCTTGGGTTTGAAGGGATATCTCCCTTACAAAGGTAAGGAGTGAAAGGAGGTGACTTCCTCCTCCCAATAAGATATTAAAGGAGGAACATTTCAAATGGAAGAGGCATCAATTGGGATCAATATCGTATTATGGAATGAATAAAGCAGATTGGAATAAAATTGAATTAGAAATCAGAATAAGAGATCTATTGGATTAAATTATAAATACTATTAGCAAGAATATATTTGGGAAGTAAGTTTTAATATATATATATATATATATATATATATATATATATATATGATCATGCAATAGTGATTATTGTAAGTTTAAATTTAATTATAAATAATGATAATTATAATTATATATATATTTATATATGATCATGTAATAATGATGCTTGCAGCAATTATTGATCCTTATAAGTAATCATGATTCTTCCTTTATTATAAATATGGATAATAGATTCTTATAATAATCTATTTCGAATTTAGAGAAATGATTGCAAAATAGGAAGGCCGATCAACCTTTCGAGTTCAAGAGAGGTGAAGGCCCGATGGACCCGTAGTCAAGTACGCCAACCATAGGGGGTTAAGCCTTGTGGGCCAGGAGGCAAATGTGTGCTCTTGGGCTTGGTGGAAGGGAGGTAGTCTTCATGCTCTTATCAAGCACGCCACCCATAGGGGGTTAAGCCTTGTGGGCTAGGAGGCTTATTAGTGCTCTTGGGCTTGATCAAGGAGGATGGCCAGCCTCCAAGATGGACTAAGGGATGGAAGAGTGATGCACCTTCCATGTTCTCGCAGTACAAGGGTGACCAACCTCGAGACTGCAGTTTGCAAACATTTCAACAAATTCTTAATAAGATTATTATGGAAATCCATATTGGAATGGCTATTGCATTAATTAGAATTTGGATGTGACTAATATGCATAGATATCATGATGTGTACTAATGACTAATACTATATGAGGATTTATATCTTATAAAGGGCATTTCAATTGGTAAATTTACAATCTTAAATGTGTTACATTTCTTATTTTGGATTCAAATTGTGCTTTTAGGGCAAAATCTTGGAATATCCCAAATAGGGTCATTACATACCACATCATCAAAATAGTAAAATATTACTTAATATTTTTAAAATAAAAATAAACTATGTTACATGGGGACCTATCCCCTGTCCCAAAATGGACTATCCTCGTCCCCGGCCGCCCTCGGGACGGGGGGACGCAAAGGGGACGTCGCCTTGTTGTCCTCGAAACAGGCTAAACAGTAGGAAACGACAAGAAATGTCCTTGCCTGTTTGGGGATGGCTAGTCGTCCCTGGGACAGCTGGGGGACATAGGAAACGCCCCTTGTAGTCCGGGCCGGGTAGCTGCCCCCCGTGGACTGGGAAGTTTCAATAGCCAAAAAAAAATACAAAATTCTTTTTTTTTTTAAAAATTCTTTTTGTTGTTTAGGGACGTGGGGGGCCCACAATGACGTTCAACCCTAATATGAACACTAAAATGCCAAAAGAACATAAAACAAAATGAAAACATAAACTCACCCTATGTTTTGCTCTTTCATTTTCTTAGTTTGTGCTCCTTGCTATGAGAGTTTGCTTGTTGGAGAAGAGATTGGCATGATATAGAGGAGAGATTGGACTGATTTGAGGAGACATTGGACTAATAGACCATGGTTTTATTGATGTTTGAGACTGCTGTTATAAATTTATAATGCTTTATTACATTTATTATGCTGTTATACTATTGCTCTCGTGATTTATTTACATAGATATTGTTGTTATCAATTATTGACATATCTCTCTTTCCCCCTCTCTCTATATAGTAAATTAATAATTTTTTTGAAAAATTCATATATATATATATATATATATTTGTATATCGCCGTCCCCTGTCGTCCCCTGAAAATGGCCTCCTAGGGGACATCCCGAAAATGTGTCTCTTGCTGTCCCCGCGCCCCCATCCCCGTCCCCGAAACGTAGTGGAACATAGAAAATAAATGATTTGAATCTTTGGTAAGCCTAAAGATAAAAATCTAAAATATGAACTATTACAAAATTGCTAAACAAATATTTTTATACCTAAAATATATTTTCTTTGAAAATAAAGGGGTTATACTATATTAATAAAAATGATGGGCAATTACAAAAGAAAAGAAAGGTCAGGAAGACCACAATTATCATCATGAGAGTTACAATTACATCTTTGAACTAAGATTTTGCTGCTAGGTGCTTTGATTCCATCATTAGCCTTTTTGTCAGCATACGAGTTGGCTTCTTGGGAACATGTCTGAAATCAATCATATCAAATAGCCTGTCAAAGCATTTATTTTGGTTTTTATAATTGAGTGAAGACTTTGGAGGTTCTTCAAGGCATGGATGGTGAATTTTGAATCTCCATAAATGGTATGTTTATTTAAACAAGCTTTGGATGCTAATGAAAGACCAATCTCACGTGCCTAAAACCTAAAATATTAATAAACTGAAAGATAAATTAAAATATATTTGATATAATTTTTAATTGAAAATTAAAAATTTAAACTATTAGTTTAAATTTAGGATTTTAAGGGTTAAAACTATAAGAATAGGGTGATGTGATGTTCATCGTGGAGAATAATGCTATCTTGGTTGGAATGATGGTTGTAAAATGATAAACGGTTGTGAGAGATGCATCTACATTAATTGTGGAGTGCGAACAAAGAGGTTATGCTCTTTTGGAGGCCAATGGAGTATTGAAAACCGTGCGGTAGATAATAAAGCATTCCATTTACATGGCAATGACATGGCATTGTAAAAATACAGTGTTACCCCAAGTTTCACGGACGGGGACGACAGGGGACGGTGGGACGAGTCCCCAAGTTTCCGATTTTTTAGGCCAAATTTGGGGACGGCGGGGGCACGACTATATAAAATATAGAAAACTTTAAAATATATAGGGAAACTTTAACTATTCATATGAAAACATGGATAAAGCATGCATATATACATTATAAAAATTAAGCATATACCATTTGTGTTAAGAATTCAATGTCAATACTCAATATGCATTCAAAATTCAGAATTCATTGTAAATATGCATGTGATATTAAACATAGTACACTGTTGTCATCCCCTAGCTGTCCCTTGGCCCCGGGACGTTTCCGGGATGGGGACGGGGGGATTTAGACCCGGGGATGCGTCCCCGGGTAACATTGTAAAAATATAAATAGAATTTAAATGGGTTTAAAATGGGAAGAATTATGGCAAAAACCTAGGAACTAAAAATCAATGTATTATTTGTAAAAATAGAGAAAAAACTAATTTTGTCATTTCATGTCAAATATAGTGCATATATATAAAAATGGATGTTATACATTATAAATATGCTAATTTTAAAAATTGAATAGGACTTTAAAATGTCTATTTTATTGTAACCTAAGAGGGTGTATGTGCAAAACAAACTGCTGGGCCTAAATATTAGGTTGTTTTGTCTGTTGATGTTTTAGCTATGGGAGATATCCTTCTCTCAAAATCAAAATAATAAATGATATATAAATATTATTTTAAAGGCCTACCCAAGATGAAAAGTCGCCTTGGTTCTTGAATGAGGCCGACCCTTGTGAAGAGTCACCTTGCTTGTGAAGAGGCACCTTACTTTGTATATATGGAAGGAGATGCTCATTCATTTGATCATTGATTTTATTCAAAAAGAGACATTCACACTTATCAAGGAGTTCGTGCATCTACAACAGATCATATTATTGCATAAAGCAGATCGACATTAAGGAGAGATCATATAATTGTGTATTTGCATCTAAGTGAGGTGCGACTCTTTATTGCATTATATTGGCCTTGTGTGTGGCCAAGATTGTAAGCAGATTTTTGCTCCTTTAAATTCAATATATATAAGAGAGATATTTTGGCTGGGTTTTTCTCCCTCGAGAAGGAGGGTTTTCCTAGGATAAATTCTGTGTTCTTTGTTCACTGTGTTGAATTTTCTGTTAATTTGCATTTTTGATTAAAACAACATGGTATCAATGCGAGTTTAGGGGAAATTCAATCAGAAGCAATTGCAGATTTAAGATCACTTCCAGGTGTGGAGGAATTTGATTTTATTTTTAAGCTTTAGGTGCTTTCAAGGAGTTCGATATTTGGAGCTTCAGCTGTGATAGATTATTGTTATAATATTGGAGCAACAAAACAATATAGAGATATTAGGAGGAATTGCGTTTGAAGGCAGCAAATCGGGTTTAGATATCATTGTGAGAACAAATCTGGAAGTATATGACTGTGGTGTGGTTGTATATGGAAAATCACGAGTTGCTGTTGGTGTGAGTGGATGCGATGGTACTTTGGTTTCTTGACATTGTTCTGAAGATCTGTGCGGGCTGTAATGGAGTTATGTTTTGGTTCTTGCTGAAGACAGTGTGTAGGTTCTATGTTATCTCCTCTCATTCTTGTGCTATATGGGATATGAGTTTAATGGAATGCTCAAGTTTGAAAAACAGTGTTAATTCTTCAAGTCATATGAGCTTTTGCGCATTGGTGTAAAGTTTGGAAATTTACCTATGGTGTATACATTTGAGGCTTCAGAGATTTCAGGGAACTCTATCATTTACATTTAACAGTTGAGAAGAGACTACAAGACAAGCACCTGACTACATCTATTGACCAACATAAAGAGATAAGTATTTTATGTTTGAATAATGATCATGAATTTTATAGTTAATAATAATTCATGCAATAACATTGGGAATAGTGAATCATGTATGCTTCTAGCATTGATATTTCTCTTCGGGATAGTTTTGAACTATTATTAATCTCTCTAAAATGCTTCCAGGACGGATCAAGGAGCAAAAGGATGATGAGAGATTGCATAAGGAATTCAAGGGAGGAAGAGCTTGCTGCATCCTGTGAGGAAGACAAGTAGGTTGAAGAAATGAACAAACATGAAGACATAGCTTGCTGCCATGGGACTGAGTTGGTGGCACATAATTAGAGACATTTCTTCGAAGAGGAGGAATTAACATTCAGAGGGAGTTTGACAAATCATCAGAGGCAACGTTGGACGAGGAGGTCAGGAGGTTGATGCAAGTACTTGGAGCTTCAGAGGGAGTCACATCATCATGAAGATCTGTTGTAATGTATATTTCTCTATGACAGAGAAGTATGAGGTGAAAGCCCTTGTTAGTGTATATTTCTCTGTGACGGAGAAGTATGAGGTGAAAGCCCTTGTTAGTGTATATTTCTCTATGATTGAGAAGTATGAGGTGAAAGCCTTGTAGTGTATATTTCTTTGAGACGGAGAAATATGAGGTGCGAGCCCTTGTCCATCTTTGAGACGGAGATGTGGTTCTTTCCACACATGGGAGTAGCCATGGTGGACGTCATGTTAAGAGACTCCATGACGACATCACGTTGAGAGACTCCGTGATGAACCCTTTGTACTTGTGTTTTTCCACACATGGGAGTAGCCATGGTGGACGTCATGTTGAGAGACTCCATGACGACATCACGTTGAGAGACTCCGTGATGGACACTTGTGCATATGTTTCTTTCCACACATGGGAGTAGCCATTGGTGGACATCATGTTGAGTGACTCCATGACGATATCACGTTGAGAGACTCCGTGATGAACTTTGTCTCAAATGGGTGTAGCCATTCTGGATGTCATGTTGAGAGACTCCATGACATGGATATCTTGAAGGATACCTCCCTAGCTAAGAGGGAGTGTTGATGTTTTAGCTGCGGGAGATATCCTTCTCTCAAAATCGAAATAATAAATGATATATAAATATTATTTTAAAGGCCGACCCAAGATGAAAAATCGCCTTGGTTCTTAAATGAGGCCGACCCTTGTGAAGAGTCACCTTGCTTGTGAAGAGGCACCTTACTTTGTATATATGGAAGGAGGTGTTCATTCATTTGATCATTGATTTTATTCAAAAAGAGACATTTGCACTTATCAAGGAGTTCGTGCATCTACAACAGATCATATTATTTCATAAAGCAGATCGGCATTAAGGAGAGATCATATAATTGTGTATTTGCATCTAAGTGAGGTGCGTCTCTTTATTGCATTATATTGGCCTTGTGTGTGGCCAAGATTGTAAGCAGATTTCTGCTCCTTTAAATTCAATATATATAAGAGAGATATTTTGGCTGGGTTTTTCTCCCTCAAGAAGGAGGGTTTTCCCAGGATAAATTCTGTGTTCTTTGTTCACTGTGTTGAATTTTCTGTTAATTTGCATTTCTGATTAAAACAACAACACTGTCATGAAGCATGGCCTACTATTTTAGGGGCAGAACTGTGTTTTTAACCTAACCCTGATTAAGTTATAAATTAAAAGAAAAACCCTCATTGCTGTCTAACATTTAACTTATAAAAGACATGTATTCAAAGTAAAGCTTAAGTTAAAAAAAAAATACTAGCCCCAAACCGAAAATGTTCAGTTTGCCTTTACTCAACTTTTATCTTGGACTCCCAAGTGTAGAAATGAGCCAAAATAATTTATAATAAAAAAACATGAAAACATACACAGTGTAATATGCTACTATGGGAATAATAATAATACTAATCACACATGAAACATAAATTCAGTTCTCACAGTGGTCAATATGCTATTGACTCATTTTGGTTTATCTAGGAATTTTCAGTGGTTGTCAGAAATGCAACTAATATGCAAAATAGCAACGAACAAGTGTAATATAGCTCATATGGTGATGTCAAAATCATCCATAGAACATGACTTAGCTGAAATAAAAGTCAATACATTGTAAACTAATAATTTTTTATTGAGAAATCCCTAGTCTTATTGTCATTAGTTGCAGCTAACATGCACTTATTGTGACTAGTGTGTAGTTAATTCTTGCATGTTATCATCTATTCTATTTGAGAAGCTAAACGATATAATAAAGAGATGAAATGTTATCAGCAATAAATCAAATTCTAATTTTGAACATCAGCAAATTTGCAATGTTGTAGATGGGAATTCTCAAGAGCTCTTTGTTAGGCCAACTGAATCTACATATAAAATTGAGTTGAAGAATGAAAGAATGAAAAAAGAAGTTATATTAATTTCTAAAATTTATGTTAATATCCATGGATGACTAAACTAGGTCAACATTTACAAGAGTCAGCTTTCACCTTGTATGAATGATGCAGGTAAGGGCAATATTTGGATTCAATGGGGAGGATCACATTGGAAAAGTCAGTTTCCCTCCTGTACAGGTAAGCTATCAAATAAGTGCTCTTCCTCCTTGATATTATTATTATCTGGTAGAAAGAAGTATTTTCTGTCAAATATTGAATTTCAGACTTTTATCTTTTGCCCACCATTTTGTACTTTCTCTAGTTTTCCATACATGGAGGTTGCTATTCAATTGGTGAATTTATCTTCAGAGTTTATACAACATGAAATTTGATCATATTTCAGGCTGCTCCCTCATTTCCATCTTCATTCCCTCACTTGTTTGGGGACAAAACGAATCTTAGGTGTTTGATTCCATGTGCAATTGACCAGGTGACTTATCTTCAGGCTATCTTGATTATGTTGCTGTTAAATTCAGTCATGATTTTATCCTATCATATAGATGTTATTGGTTTGCTACTAAACAAAGGCTAACATGAGGTGTTGTAGGTTTGTTGCATGGAGTTTATGATGCAAAACATATTTATTTTAACCATGAAAAATAGATAATAGAATGTTTTCTTGATTACAAATGCAACCTGTGCTCTTTGATGACTGCTGTGACTATGAGATCATACACACAATTTACGTCTTACTTATGCAGAGATTAAAGAATTGAATGGCCTCTCTATGCATTTCTTAAAATGTTGTCAATTCCTTTGCCTTAAAGAAATGTATCTACATGAGGAATCATGTAAAGAAAGTAGCAACAAGCCTTATGATGACACATCTTTGTTTTTATTTTTTTGGTAAAAGGCAGTGTGCTTTTATATAATGACACATCTTTGTTCATAGATTGTATTGGTTAATAGATTGCTATCATTATCTGCAAAATCGTTTGATTCTCAAAGTCTTCGGCTGAAAATAAAATAAAAGTAGCGATCTTCTAGTACCTGTAACTTGTAACTGTCCATTACTAACTCTCATACAGCCTGAAGAAGCAGAAAATTAGATCATACTACTTCCCTTGTACATTAAACTGATTTCAGAGGCAAAATATTTAAAAATCTAGCAAGTTATTTGGGAACCTCACAAATGTAGGTCAAGCTGATTTTTAATTTTGTACCAGGCCACAGTCTTCCTATGCAACATAACAAAATTTTAAATTGAAGAGAAACCATTTGGCAAATGCTACAGCACAATACTTATGCACACAACCAGAATGAGCTAACTCCATGTTGACATAGAACCCCCCAAATGCTATCTTTCCTTGAGTAGACTGAACTAAGGGACCATCATGAATCATGATTGTACAGTTGTCTGGCTGGCAAGCATATGAATAAGGCCAAGGTTTTGTTAGGTTTCTGCCATGGGCATGAGATCCTGGCTTATATGACCACAGTCTTTGATGTTATTGGAGAAGCTTGATAGAATTGATTGTTTAGAAGTATCAGGCTAGTTTGTAGATCACATTTACATGAGTTTGTAAGGAGCAAAGGAAAATATTAACAAAAACTCAGACTTGGAAAAACCTCAGTCAGACTTGACAAACAATTGATGAACTCAGCAAAAACATGTGGTGTGAAAAATACATTAACAATTGAGATTTTGAATATTTAATATTTTTTAATATCCCAAGATTTGTGGAAATTATGGTGTGTTTTAACTCGTTTCCAATTTCCAAGTTGACTGTTGAGTTTCCAGATTGCTGAATTTTTATTTAAGTCAGAGTCATATGACTGCGCCATAAATATTGAAAGACATTTCAGATAATTATCTTCTTTATTCTTATTATAAGTACTATGGTTATAGGTGGTTTGACAAGTTTGGGTTTATTTCCTAGCTTGGTCACGAGGTCAAAGTAAAGGGATACACACTTTGAACAATATATAAGGTAAATGGAATTAATCTCTATGGGCATCCGCAAGGGGGATCTCATACACCAAATTGGCTCTGGTTATGACCTAAAAACAGCCTTTATTTTTTGTTTTATCTCCAAGGGGCCTGTATCAGTGGTAAAAGTACCATGACTCATTGAAAAGCTAGTTCTTTGAATGAATATCTACAGGCTTCTTATTGACATTTGAGTCTTAGTATTAGCCTGCACTGTTCCTAAGGTATTGTTTTATATGTTCAATTTATTTATGGCCCAGAGAAATTATCATGGACAGAGGAGTTTCAAGTGTGGCCTGTTTTTTTTTTTGTGTACCTTTGTTTTTAGTATGATTCCTTTCATGCTATGGTTTTAGATTGGGACCACTCTATTTATTTTCATATTTTTTGTTATATTCTTCTGCAGGATCCTTATTTTAGAATGACACGTGATGTTGCACCACGAATAGGGTGTCAGAAGCCTGCACTGATTGAGTCCTCATTCTTCCCTGCACTTCAGGTTTGTTACAAGTTTATTGCTTTAATTTTTATGCCATTATATAAGTAATTTGTTTATGTGTACTTTTAAGATTAGAAGAGAAACTGTAAAAGCTAGTGTTTATGTGGATACCGTGGAAACATGCTTTCACTTCATTCTCACCAATCAAATATTGTGGCAATAGCATAACTCCTGGAAACAACATGTACATGTGGTTGGTAGTGAAACCAATGCCAGTTTTTATACCCAAAACCTTCAAAATTTTTCCAAACAACTAAGGGTTGAGGACAGCTGCTATTTTTAAAGAATTTGTCATGGTAGGATGGTAAACTGTTATCAATACCTACTTGACTGTAATGTCCCCTTTTGTCTTTTATTTTATTTTGGACTGTTTTTTGAAGGGAAATGAATCCAAACAGCAAGTATAAATTCTGACTGCACTTTTCATGACCCTTAAATTACTGATATCAATCCACAATTGCCATAAACAACATCAAACTTTGCTGATTTATGTCATAAAATGTAATGTCCCCTTTTTCGCAAGCATCAAAGTTTGGAGGATTAGCCTATCATTTGACTCTTGTAGGCTAATGGGGTTGTTCAGAGGGTTCGGTTTGGCAGATATCAGAGTGGTTTCTTCTCCAGAGCTTTGGGTGGTTCAGGTTTGGCCTTCGTTTGGTGTTTCAGGACTTGGTTTCACACACTTACTATTTATAGTAAGTCATCAGGTCATGTGAGTCCAGTGTTTCTATTTATAGCAAGGCACCTGGACATGTGGCGAGTTCAGTGTTGATCGCAGTTTCAGTTGGCCGGGCGAATAAGGAGTAATGTGCAAGTTATACTATTTAATTATTATTAAAGGTGACTTTAATAGTAATTAATCTTTAAAAAACATATTAAATATAACTTTATGTCTAAAGGGGGCCATTTAATAATTTAAAGTACATGGGCGCCTACTTTGAGGAATTATTTTATAAAGTGCACATTTAATATTATTTAAAATGATTAAAAAGGAGGCTTCTAGAGGATCGACCTCTTCTTGAGAAATTATAAAAGGGATCAACCACAACTATTGATTTATCCAAGATTTGATTTTTGTCTTCTATTTTCTCTTTGGCATTTGGAGAAGGGAGCCCAAGGGTTTCTGCATTTCTAGAGCGTATCGGCATTGGAGAGCGTAGCTTCTTCATTGTATCAGCATTTTGAGGTTGTGAAACTATCAGCTGAAGATGCTTAATTGTTGGTTTCATCCAAAGGTCAAGTTTGTGCAGATTTGAGAAGTCTTTTTCAAGGGTTTTAGGCTAAGTTACCGATTCGTCAGTATTTGTGCCTGGATACGATACGATTCGGGTTCGATTCGAAATTCGGATTCGATTCGTCAGAAATTCGCACAGGATACGGAATTCGGCCTGCGGATTCGTCAGAAATTCGTCGCCCTCTGTGGATTCGAAACAGGATTCGGCTTGGCGTATCCGACGCGAATCCGCGACGAATTTTCGCGGAAAAACGCCCAGGCGGAAATAAAAAAGCGTTTTTAGACGTTTTTATATATTTTTTGACCGAATGTTGACTTCTTATATGATTTAATATTCATTGTAAACCTAATTTCGACCTCCAAAGACACTAAATAGGTAAAAACACTCTCATTTCACAATTTGTGAATGAAAAACGCGTTTTCTTGCCTCCATTGCTGAACTTTCGTTTTTGCTTGCACAAGCTTGAATAGATTCGAAGGCTGATCATTGGTTTGTCAAAGTTGATTGTTGTGCTATTCCTAAGCACGTGCAAGCCTCCGTTCGTTGCCAAGAAGATTATAGAGCAAGATTTGTTCAAAGAATCAAAAGAGGTAGGTTTCTTTGAAGTTTTTTTAATTTTTTTCCTACATTTTTTTTAACAAATAAACTATTTTGTTTTGTTGATTGTTGATTGTTCTACTTCTCATTCTTTTAAATTTAAGTTTTTAAGTTTCAAATTTGAAATTTCAATACCAAAATTATTTCAATATGTTGTGCCTTAGGTATTACAATGGCATTCGCTTCTAACACCACAGCCCAATCTCGTTTCAAAATAAATGCAACCTCTCCCCTTTGGAAATATGTAGAAATGGTTCAACAATGTCCAGGTGGTGGAGTATTTGTTTGGATTTGTAGTCATTGCACAGTTCAATATACAAGCTCATACAGTCGAGTGAAAGCCCACTTGTGTAGAATCCCTGATAATGGCATCAAACCTTGTCCAGGACCTCCAGAAGGTGATGGCAAAGGCCTTCCGGATGACATAGTGTTGAAATATATTGTTGAGCAAGAAAAATCAGAGAAAAAAGTTAGTAGTCTTAAAACAAGCCATCCTTTGAAGAAAGGATCTCGAGCCATGAAACCCCCTACACCACCTACGGCTACTTATATTCGACCTGCAGATAGCCATCCATTTATGAACATTCCTCAAGAGCAAACCGTGCCCACATCAAATAAAAGATCCAAGGGACCGTTGGAAGCTTCATTTCAGAATGAGGCAAGAGAGATTGCTGATCAAGACATAGCAAGATGTCTCTATGCCAATGGATTGGCATTCAACGTTGTTCGTTCACCATATTGGCAAAAAATGGTGAAATCTATTAATGAGGCTCCAAAGGGGTATAAGGGCCCAGGTTTTGAGAAGGTGCGTTGCACCTTATTGGAGAAAGAGGTGAAACATGTAGCAAACTCTTTGAAGCCCATAAGGGATTCATGGATCGAAACAGGGGTGAGCATCGTTTCTGATGGATGGAAGGATGCAAAAAATCGCCCATTGATCAATGTTATTGCTGTGTCCCCTAAAGGGGCAATGTTTTTGAGAGCAGTGGATTGTGAAGGACAGGTGAAAGATGGTCCATTTATTGCTAACATCCTTTGCCAAGCTATTGAAGAAGTGGGCCATCAAAATGTTGTGCAAGTTATAACCGACAATGCCAAAAATTGTAGGGCTGTTGGGTTATTGGTTGAGGAGAAGTATCCAAACATTTTTTGGACACCTTGTGCTGTCCACTCCCTCAATCTAATGCTACAAAAAATTGGATCCAAAATTGAGTGGATCAAACAGGTGTATGCTGAGGGCGAAGACATCCAAATGTTTATCACCAACCACCATATGACACAAGGAATATTTAGACAATTCTCAAAATTGGAATTGTTGAAGGTAAGTTAATTCTCAATATTTTTTTAATTTTTAGTTTTCTTTTAATTTTAAATTTTGATTTTGTAAATTTAAATTACATTTTAATTTTATTTTGATTTCCAAACAGGTTGCAGAGACCCGTTTTGCCTCCAACACAATTGTGTTGAGACGGCTTATAAAGGTTCGTGAGGCACTTTGTGCCATGGTAATCAGCCCTAATTGGGCCATATGGAGGCAATCTAGCAGTGAAAGGGCAAATAGGGTCAGGCAAAGGATCCTAGATGAGTGTTGGTGGGATCGTGTTGAGTACCTGGTTAGTTTCACTGAGCCTATACTGAGCATGATCCGTTATACAGACATGGATAGACCTTGTTTGGGAGAAGTATATGATGGTATCGACTCAATGATTGAGAAGATGAAAGTCATCATCAATGCAAAAGAGGAAGATCCTGAAGAAAAATTCTTCAAAGAGCTACAGGAAATCATGGTTGATAGATGGAACAAAATGACCACTCCATTGCATCTTCTCGCTTTTGCATTGAGTCCCAAGTATTATAGTCCTGAGGTACTTGCTACATCATCAAGAGTTGCTCCATATAGGGATGGTGAAGTGGCTCATGGGTACAAGGCAGCAATTCGTAGAATCTTCAGTGATCGTGACCAACGCGATCGAGTCAGGGCTGAGTTCATGGCTTTTGCTTGCTCTGGTAGTGTTGATCAAAATATGGATGCTCTTCGAGACAAGTGCAGGGTGGATGCTCATAGTTGGTGGTACTTCCATGGGCAAGAATACATGCACCTCCAACCTATTGCAATAAAAGTTTTATCCCAAGTAAGTTTTATATTTGTCATTTTAATTTTAAATTTTGTTTAGTTAAATTTTGTAACTCTTAACTATTTAATTTGGTCTTAATAGGTTGCTAGTTCATCTTCTTCTGAGAGGAATTGGAGCACATACTCCTTCATCCACTCAATAAAACGCAATAGGCTGCATTCAAAAAAGGCAGAGGACTTGGTGTATGTGCATTCAAACTTGCGCCTCCTTACACACAAGCAAAGTTCCTACAAAGAAGGAGACACGAGGAGGTGGGATATTGAGCCAGAGCAGCTTGACTTGGATGCTTCCACAAGTCACTTAGCAGCACTTGATATTGATGATGACTATGAACCTGAAGTAGCTACTGATTACGAGAGTGGTAGTGTCAATGCGAGTGCTACTGCTAGTGGCAGTGCTTGTGCGAGTGCCACTAATGCTATTTGTGGTTCTACACAAAATGTAGCATCTAATGATGCTAGTTTGTTTGATGACCCATATGATTCTGATTGATCAATGATCAATAATGGCTGATTGTAAACGTTTTAACTTTAATTTATAATTTTATATCATGATGATGACATTTGAGTAATACTTAGTGACTATGAAAGTAGTGATGTATTTTTGCTATGTTATTAGTCTTAGTCTCTTAGACTATTATTATTAATATGGTGGTGTATTCTGAACTTAATTACTGCTGCAAATATGTATATATTTCTGATTTTTATATGTTTTTTGTATTGCCGTATCCAAGCCGTACCCAACCCCAATTTTTTTTGCGAATCCCGTGCGTTCTCGTACCCGTACCGAATCCAAAACGAATCGGTAACTTAGGTTTTAGGGAATAATTATTTGCAGATCAGAAGTTGATATTCGGGTACGATCAATCTTATTGTAAATTCAAAGCAATAAATATAAAGTTGATCGTTTGATATTTTAGTTTCCAGCATTGCTCTCTTGCATTTGCTTCACAATTTTATGCATTTCTTGGTAAATATTATGAAAACTTCAAAACACAAAAGTCAGATTAGCAGTTGCAAAGAATTTTAGTTTGGGGGAGTACTAGGGTTCTTACATAAAAACCCTAGAATGTTAGATGAAGTCAATTCTGAATTAGGGCAACCAAATAATCTTCTAGTATGATTTATTTGAATAGTACAGCGACTGAAAACAATGAATGAAGATGCCAGAAATTACAAACCAAATATATTTGCACTCACAGAATGCTGTACTCATCTGAAAATATGCAAGTTAAATCTAGATCAGACTTTGCAATGTTTGCAAATAGCAAATAGAGGTTGGTGACTGGTATGGCTGGCTGTACAATGCTAGCGAAGGTTGTAATCAACTGGAAATGATGCAGATCATTCCAAAGGATAGCACTAGACTGGAAACATGTAGATTTGCTGATGACAAGTACGGAACAGCAACTAATGTTGCTAGACTCACTCTCTAAATGATGTTTCCCTAGTTTTATATGGCCATAGATGTGGATTACAATTTAGAATAGGCCTGGAAACATATGCAAAATGCTCAAATCTGATTGATATCCTACTAGAAATGATGGCACTTCACTCCAATAGGCTGGTTGCTTATGTTGGATGACTGAAAATTGAAATAATGTAACCAGCAGCTGGTATGATAGGTCTAATATCCAGATTGATTGAATTCCCCGCTCCCAATGTGGTGTTTAGCAAGGGTTGACTGTCATAGACCTGTATAATTCAGACCCTGTTAGAAATCATGTTAGTGTTCACACTGGTTAGTATAATAATGTGTGTGATTTTAAAATAAAGGTGAGTTATAGTAATAACTCACGAAACTATTCTAGGTGAGAAAATAATTATTTAAGGAGTATTTGTTTGTACGTTTGAGTTGTTGAAAGTCCATAGCAGCAAAAATATTTTGGGGAAAAAATCGGCAAAACCAAAAGCATAAGATTTTTTGAAAAAATCGGGAAAATATCAAGAAAAAATCGTATTCAAAAAACAAAACATAAAAAATTGTACAAAAAGAGAAAAAAACTACTTTTTAAAAATTTTCAAGGGCATTTCCATATCATAGAGATATGGAGAGCAAATAAAATAGAGTTTTAACCCATGAATTGTAGATAATAGGATTTTGTTGTTTATATTCATATCGCTGATTAATTGCATTGCACAAAGCATACTTCAAAGTGCATAAAAATAGCTAGATGGTTGCAGTTGACAAAATTTCAATTACAATAAAGTTTGTACAAAGTCAACCTATAAACTAAGTTCAAAGTTCCAAAAAATCAAACTTAGCCAATGACTCTTTCTACCAAAAATAAAGTTATGCTAGAGGGCTGCAGGTCTTGATGATGAAGCTCCTAGTTCAGAGTCTCTCGTAAGTCATTCAACCTCATGAATATCCAAGATGGCCACTAGGATCTCAAAATCCCCAAACTCAAGAAAGTCATTAAAAAGACAGTTTTCCTTTGCTGAGAAAAAATCATAAATTACAAAACGGGAATCAACTAGTTCATATTTGTGATTTAACAGTACTTGCAATTTCTAGAATAGTGTCAAAGAGAACTATATGAAGAATGTGAAAGGAAAATTATATGACAAAGGAAGCAATTGCAAAGTAACTTAATAGGTTTTGAATCAAATAGCTCAAGATAGAGTAATAGAAAATGTTTTGGAAACATAATCTTAAATTTCAAATGACCATAAATGATATTGAAATGTTCTTATTGATAACTATTTTAGCATATTTGTAAAAGAGTAAAGGGAGTGCTAAATATTTTTCCATTAGATAATAAAGATTTGCTAGTACAAAAGGAGAGAGCAACTATTTGAGCCACAATTTTAGCTATTATTATTCAAGTAATTTTTTCTTGATTTTGCGTATAAGTGGATGATGGAGTTAAAAACATTGATGGAATTTGAGTTGAGAATTTGAGAGATTATAGGTACAAGTCTCAATGGAAAATCAAAGCACGAGGAACATTCCCTTTCAATGGGACATTTGCTATTGAAATCCATTTGGATCGTTAATGAGAAAATATATGAGGCCTGCTTTAGGAGGGATTAAGATAAGCCCACAAGACTAGGGCATTCTTCTCTCAAGGCATGTATTAGTTTTCCTGGTACCTATTTAACATGCATGAATGCTACACTGTATATGTCTAAAGCATTCATGTAATGCTATTGTCCTCCTTGTAGGGCTTTTGAACCCCCATGTATATGACGATCCTAAATGGAATGTAGTTCCCTAACAAGTGCAAGGCATGCATTTAAGCAGCGAGTTTCACTAATTAACAAAGCATTAAGTCTGCAAAATATATAATAAATTTAAGTATAACCCAAACGATCCCTTCATTTTGATATAAAATACTACGACAATTTGTTTTTTTCAGCACTACAAGCTGATTTTATCTTTCAATAGGAACCGTTTTTCTTTTGGTTCCACAATGTCTATATACTACTACGTATATACTTATGCTTCCCCTTTGATTATACATTTGTTACTACCCTACCCGCTTTTCATTAAAACTTGATGGTCAATGTCAAATTGAAGCTCCAAATTATCACACTTTGTTAGCATTTAAAACAGAAATTTATCCCAACCTAACCTTGATAATCTAAACAACTGCATTGGTATTATTGTTGACAATTGAAATGTTAAAGTTCTTTTGAATAGTCAAGATCACAAGAATTCCAAGAAAGCAAACCTCTCTAGGTTGATATCAAGCCAAGAGAGTCTCCTTTTAGCTTAATTTGGCTTTCTATATTTACTTTTGGCAAGTACTGTTATAAGATTCAAAAATGCTAAAAAAGAAGATAGAAGCCTTACTTAGTATTTATGATATTGTCTACTATTTCCCACTAAATTGTGTCTGTGGATTTATATACATGAAAAGCATTACTATGAGCCTAAGGCCAATGACAGTAGTGTGGAATATAGAGAAAATAGCAGCACATCTCTTAACCATTCCATGTTAATGTCCTCAACATCAAACGTAAAAGCATACCAAAGAACGTGTCTCTATTTAATGTCCTTAACGTCTATTAGAAATATGTGTCCATTCAAGGTTGCCTACCTACGATTTGCCTCAGCAACCTGATGAAATCTGGTGTATCTTTGATGGTGAATCACATCCCAATGGTTAGCATTTAGTTATGTGCTAAAAATCAACAAAAAAACCCAATTAAATAATGATTTTGTGTGGTTAGGGCTTCATGATGGGTAGGTTGGGTGATTTTTTCGCCATTTTTACATGATTTTTTTGTGATTTAAACCCTTGAATATAGTTGAACATCATGGCTGATTAAATCGGGATTTTTTGGGGGAAAATTTTTTTCGGTTAGAGATTTTTTGAAAATTGGGATTTTTTGGATCTTTTGAGAATTTATGCTCCTAACTTGAAACAACTCAATATATTTAGGAGTTGTTTCCTACAAAATAGGATATGATAATCCTATAAATATCTATTGTATTTGATTGAAGAAGAATGAGCACGATATTATTTGTGTAAACTTTCTTTGAATGCCTCTATTATTCTGCCCAAAATCTCTGATATGGTATTAGAGTAGGATTTTTTGCCATCAAATCTGGTTTATGCTTCCTGTCTTTTCAATTAAGATCATAGACAAGGATCTTTGTGGTCAATTCCATGGATAAGGGCATGGCTATCAATATGCTGGTGAATTAGGCATGGAAGAGATTGTTGTGGTCTATGATATTCGGCCTCCACAACATCTCTATTATGTGTTCCTTCTATCCTCACCAACGTTGGCCTTCAACAATTAAGGCCACGTTCCTGGCGTTGGAGGGCCCACCGTTGTGATATAATTGTTGGAGAAACATTATTTGATCTTTCACGAGCTTCAACTCTTCACAGAGTCTTTGCACACGGCCCTGAAGCATGACTATGATTTTGAAGCAGCCATGCATGAGGTCCTTTTCCCTCGCATTGTCCTAAATGTACTTCTTTAGATGCTCGCGTACATAGCAAAATCTATTTCAGTGGCCATTCATCTTGTACAGGGGTAAGAAAGCAATGGCGCTTATCTTGAGGAGGCCATGAATGTTGAGGGTGCGTACCGCTTGAATTTGCTAAGCACATTGAGGTTCATATTCTTCTGTGTTTAGGCTGCTAGATGGAGAAAGTTTCATTTTAAGAAAGTGGCAAAGTTGATTGGCAATGTTTTAATGGTGGGCATATTTAGGGAATTGATTATTGTCATTTTAGGTAATTTTATAGTCTATTGTTTTGTCAGCCATCTTTTATTAGGCTAAAATTATCTCTTTCATAGAGTCAATTAAAATCTATATGTGTAAAGTTGTGTTTTAATATATGTGATTTCCAATTATAGTTTCTAACTATATTAGAAATTAAAATAAAGTTTTAATAGTTTTATAGTGGTATTGTTGTTAGTTTTATAAAATTAGTTGTCCATGTGTTAAGTGTTATAGTCAAGGTGCATTATCGGTTGAGCTCAACACCTTCAATTAAAAGTGTATTCATGGACAAATTAACTCTCATCGAGAAGTCTGAAGGAAGAGATTTTCATACATGGCAAATACAGATGCAGTTACACCTAATTGAAAAATATTTTTGGGATGCTGTCAAACCAAACTTAGTCTTACCAATTGATGCAAATGATATTGCCAAGTGGAATATCAAAAATCAAAAAGCATTGGGGACTATTGGTCTCGGCTTGTCAAAAGCATACCTACACAACATGGATTTTACAAAATCTGCAAAAGAGATTTGGGAGTCACTAAACAAGCTCTTTGGATATTAAGTAGAAAGTGCCAAGATGACATTGAAGCAGAAATTGTACGGATTAAAGATGGATACAAGTACAAAAATGGCAGATCATTTAAGTAAGTTTCACTCTCTATTAAATCAATTAGCAGGCATTAATGAGAAAGTAAAGGATGATGATGCCAAAGCAATTCTTTTGAATAGTTTGCTTAAGAAAATGTTTGGTATGGTGTTTACATTAAGCAAGGTAACATTAGCCTTGAAGGAGTAATCTCTACTCTACTTGACCATAATGAACATTCAAAATCTGAAGAGGTCTTATTTGCACATAACAAAGCAAGAAAAGGCAAGTACAAATCCAAGTATATTCCTTCAAAAGGAAAAATCAAGTGCTTCTATTGTAATTTTGAATTGTAAGAAGAGGGAACAGGATCTACTGGATGACAAACTAGATCAACATGCTTCTTTGGCTGAAGAAATTGACTGGAAAAACTATGCAAATGATGAAGAGCTATCATGTCCTAGTGATGAAGAATATGTGTTTTAAATAAATTCAACATTGGAGGTTGGAGGCATAGGAGGTTGGAGGACATTCAACGTCCTCTGGTTAGCCACTAACGATGAGGTCACCTTTTGTATTAGTGGCATTTCCTTTCATTTCTATTTTTGTGTGAGCTATTTTTTGATGTACTTCCTCTTGGTGAAAAATATTGTAGCGAACAAAAGCACTAGTGTAATGCAAATCATGGATCTTGAAATGGTTAGTGGTAATCCAAAAAACCATATGAGGTGAATAGATGAGTGTGGTCCTGTTTGTGTCTAGGTTTGTGGTAAACCTGTGTGAAAACCATGAAAGGTTGATGAGAGGTGCCTTTTGTTTGAATCAAGATCATGAGCCACAAGAGTTGGCTTACTGCAGTTGGAAGTGTTAAATTTGAAAGGAGGAGAATATGGACATCATTGACATTGTAAATAGTTGTATAGGGGAGCAGCTGACTACAAAGATCCTCTGACTATTGGCTTTCTTGGAAGTATGGTTGGCCAGTGATGAGTTCACTAGAAGTGAAAGTGAGATAAATTCTCATATGTAGGTGATCATGTGCAGCTAGATCCAAAGATCAGGCATACAATTCTGTTTCCAGTTCATGTGTTGTACATTCTCCCCATGTTTACACTAAGGGGGGGGGGAGCGGGGTGTTAGAAATCATGTTAGTGTTCACATTGGTTAGTATAATAATGTGTATGAAGTTAAAATAAAAGTGAGTTATAGTAATAACTCACGATACTATTCTAGGTCAGAAAATAATTATTTAAGGAGTATTTGTTTGTACGTTTGAGTTGTTGAAACAACTCAATATATAAAGGATTTGTTTCCTACAAAATAGGATATGAGAATCCTATAAATATGTAATGTATTTGATTGAAGAAGAATGAGCACCATATTATTTGTGTAAATTTTCTTTGAATGCCTCTAATATTCTGCTCAAGATCTCTGATAGACCCAATGCTTTTTGCTTTACAATGTTTCTCCAAAAATTCTAAAAATCAATATAGGAATCTTCAAATGTGATATGGCAATAAAATAATGAAATTTGCTTGCATTCCCAAATTTCCCTATTGCTGGAATCTTGCATGAAATTTTTAAAAATCAGCAACAAACAATGTAGCACTACTGTAGAGACACTGTAGCAGATTGAAAATGTCTTCAAATCCTCAACAAGTCGGCACAATTGTGATCCTTGGATGGAATCACTCAAATTGGGAAACAAGGGTTTTTGTCCTTGATCTAATATGATGAATTCCAAGAGGGTTTTCGTCCTCTAGAATTTGAACATGCCAAGGGTTTTCATCCTTGGATGCCCTAGATTCAACAATTGTTCAAATTTGAAAGTAGTATGCAAATGATAGCTTTCATGATTCTCAAATGAAGATAGGTGCCTCCTTGATATACCTTTTTGAATTGGGCCCTAAACTTCCCTCGTAAGTTTTACTTTTAATTTTCAATCTTATCTATTTTTTTTGTTTGTTTTAAGCTAAGTTGCCAAATTGGGTACAGGTATGTGGGTATGACAGATTTTGTGTTTTTTTTTTTGGGGCGGGGGGGTTGGGTATGTTTTGGGTATGTCCATACAACAATAATATATATATAACCTAAAAACAAAATTAAGTTTAAAATGTCATATACCAATGCATATGCTAAACAAAACCATGACAAATTTCAATTTTTGAAACATAATATACTAATTTAATTTCAGTTTTCAATATCAAAAGCATCAAACTTGAATGTCATGATAGATAATCATTGTTTAACATTTAAATAATACAAATAGTAACCAATTCACTAATCTGCATCATATGGGTCATTATCAAGACCAAGATCATCATCAACATTAACATTGGCTGATGGAACCCCACTGGCACTTGCACTAAAAGTATGCTAACTACTTGAATCCTCAAAAACTGAAGATTGTGCAACTGCAGGAAAAGAAAGATCCAGGTGAGTTCGCTCCGGTTTTACATCCCACATCTTTGCTGCCCCTTCTTTGTCCTCATCATCTTTGTGAGTAAGAAGGTGCAAGTTGGAATGTGCAAAAACTAACTCTTCTACTTTGCTTGATGTCAATTGATTGTGCTTCACTAAGTGGATGAAGGAGTATGTACTCCACTTCCGCTCAGGTGAAGAAGGACTAGCAACCTATTAAAGCAAAGGGAGCTCTCATTAGAGTTGTTAAATTAAAAATTTTGTAAATCAAACTTCAAATTTGAAAATAACGCATTTTAATTTTAAATGATAAAACTTAAAAGTAAAAACCAAATTTAGAGTGGTAAAAATTCAAAACTTACTTGAGATAAAACTTTTATTTTAAGAACTTGGAGGTGTGGCATCTTGTGGCCATTGAGGTACCACTAAGAGTGAGCATCCTTACTATATTTGTCACGAAGAACAAAAGCACTTTGACCACGAGAGGCAACAAAATCAGCAAATTCAGTTGTAACTGTATCTTCCATATCGGGATTAGCAAAGAGTTTAGCAAGAGCTTTCCTAAACACCTCATTGACTTTTGCATCATGGTATGGTGGCACTTTGTTTGGTATAGAAAGGATCTTTGGATTGTAATATTTGGGAGTCAAAGTGAAGACAAGAAGATGGAGTGGGGTGGTCATTTTGTTCCACCGCTCAACACAAATTGATTGCACCTCTTTGAAGAAGGTTTCTTCAGGATCTTGCTCTCTTGCTTTTATGATGGATTTCATCTTCTCAAGCATTGAGTCGATGCCCATCATAAACCTCCCCCAAGCATGGCTTATCCATGTTAGTAAAGCCTATCATACTCATGATGGGCTCAGTGAAAGCAAGAAGATATTCCACCCGATCCCACCAAGTGTCATCTAGAATATTTTGTTTTACATTTGCTGCCCTCTCAGTGTTTGATTGCCTCCATATAACCCATGATTGGCTAATGACCATAGCAGAAAGTGCCTTTCGCACCTTCACAAGTTGTCTCAAAACGATTGTGTTGGATGCAAATCTAGTCTCAACCACCTATTTGAAAATAAAAAGTAAATAATTAAAATCTTTATATATATATATATATATATATATTAAATAAATTATTAAAGTAAAACATAACATCAAAAAATTGCATTGTTTGAAGTTTGAGTTACCTTCAGTAGCTCTAGTCGTGAGAATGATCTAAAAATAGCTTGAGACATGTGGTGATTTGTTATGAACATTTGGATCTCTTCAACTTCAGCATAGATTTGTTTGATCCAATCTATTTTTGTACCCAACTTCTATAGCACGAGGTTTAAGGAATGCATGACATAAGGTGTCCAAAATATATGTGAGAATCGTGTCTCTACTAACATACCAATAGCTCTACAATTCTTCGCATTATCTGTTATAACTTGGACAACATTTTGAGTACCCACTTCATTAATGCACTGTATAAGGATGTCAACAATAAATTGTGCATCCTTTACCTGCCCCTCACAAGTCGCAACTTTTAGAAACATTGTCCCTTTAGGACACACTGCAATCACATTAATTAATGGTCTATTTCTTGCATCCTTCCATTCATCGGAAATAATACACAATTGTTTCTTTCCATGAGACGTTGATGGGAGATCATGAATCTTCTATATGTTTGACCTCCCTTGACAATATAGTGCTACACACCTTCTCATAACTTGGGCTTGTGTACCCCTTTGGAGCTTCATTTCTTTTTCTTACTATGTAATGCCAATAAGGTGATCTAATTATAAATTTTAAAGATCAGATTTAATGCACAGAAAATTAAATCAGAATCAGACAATAACACAGCAGATACCCTGGGAAAACCCTCCTCTTGAGGGAGAAAAACCCAGCAACAAAGATCTCTCTTATATATGTAAATAGTGGCAACAATTCTCTTTACAATGAGGCCAATTACAAGGCCAATCTTTAGCACCTACACTAGATGCAATGACAGATAATAATTTGTACTTCCTTGATATCTAATTCTGCCCTTGAATAAATTCGCAACCTGCTCTTGAAGAAATTCGCACTTGAATGAAGTAATAAATTGAACTTGCTTGATAATCAAATGAAAGGGAAATGACCTTGTATAAATACACATTGATGGAGAGGTCGCACCTCTTCAAGAGAAAGGTCGGCCAAGATAATTACAAATAATAAATGTTAATTTCAAGGAAGGTCGGCCATCAATAATTTTCTTTATGAATAATCGCGCCAATATATAAGAGATTTGTCTCTTCACAAAAATGTGTATAATAATTAAATAGGCCATGCCTATCATTTAATTATTATCTCCATGTAATCTGGCTGGAAGGATTCGCTTGAAGCTGCAATCATCATTAACACTCCCTCTCAGCTAGGGGAAGAACTTCCAGCTACACAAGACTTATCACCTCAACGTGATGTCTACCACATTGGCTACAACCAAATGTGAAAAGAAGAATATCACCTCAACGTGATATTAGATATCGCCTCAACACGATATCAACCATAATGGCTACAACCAAACTATGGTAAGTACAAGTGTTCATCACTTGCGTGATGTTGTCACCTCAACGTGACTTTCACAAGTACAAGATGTGTCATGGAGTCACACACATGACATCCACCATGACTCAGGCTTAGAGGGTGGAAACAAGGGCTTTCACCTCAAATTCCTCCGTCTCAAAGGAAAATGCATTAACAAGGGCTTGCACCTCAAATTTCTCCGTCTCAGAGAAAAATGCATTAACAAGGGATTTCACCTCGAACTTCTCACTCAGAGAAGAACTCATTAAACAAGGCTCGCGATCTGAGACTTACTCAGTCAAGGCTGGATTCTCCACCATACCAAGCTTATCTCGAAAGTACACAAACTTTATCCTTGCAAGAGGCTTGGTGAGAATATCTGCCGTCTGCTCATCAGTGCTGATGTACCTCAATTGTACAGCCTTTCTCAGTACCATATCCCTAATGTAGTGGTACTTGATCTCAACATGCTTGGTTCTGTCATGGAACACAGGATTGACAGAAAGCTTCACACAACTCTGATTATCACAATGAATGATAGTAGGCTCCATTGATTGTCCAAACAATCTGCAAGGAGCTTACGAAGCCATCTGCTTCCCGAATTGCCATACAAGCTGCAATATACTCTGCCTCTGGTGTATCAGTACTCTGATTGATTGCTTCTGCTTGCGAGGAAATCATAGGCGGAACCCAAACTAAAGCAACCGAGAGGTGCTCTTTCGATCTGTGACACAACCTGCCCAATCAGAATCAGTAAAACCATGTAACTCCAGGTTTGCATCTGAAGAATACCTCAACCCATATCCAACTGTGCCACGCAAGTATCTCAGGATATGTTTAGCTGCAACAAGATGTATCTGTCTCGGATCACACATAAATTGGCTAAGTGCACTCACTGCATAGCAAATGTCAGGTCTAGTGTTAACTAGATACATCAAAGATCCAATTAGCTATCTGTACAAGGTAGGATCCACCAAGTCTGAATTAGCTGCAGCCTCCTTCAACTTATGTAAATTGGTCTCCATAGGTGTGGACATGGATTTGCAATCCATCATGCCAAATCTCTTAAGTATATCAATGGTGTACTTCCCTTGACTTAGAATCATCTCATCTGGTTTCTGCCAGACTTCTAGGCCAAGGAAGTAATGCATGAGCCCAAGGTCCATCTCAAATTCAGAGGTCAACTCTTTCTTACACTCAAGAATCAGGTGATCTTCTCTAGTAAGGATCAAATCATCAACATATAAAACCAAAATTAATGCTTCACCATTGATTACCTTGAAATAGAGATTCGAATCAGCATCATTCTTCAAGAAACCCAAGCTTGACAGGTAACGATCAATCCTTTTGTACCAAGCACGAGGAGCCTACTTAAGACCATACAAGGCCTTCTTTAGTTTGCAAACATGTGACTCCTTTCCATGAACCTCAAATCCATCAGGTTGCTCTATATAAACTTCTTCCTCAATCACTCCATTGAGAAAGGCTGTCTTCACGTCCATCTGGTGAATCCTCCATCCTTTAGATGTAGCAATAGCATTGATGGTTCTGACAGAAGTTTAGCGAGCAACAGGAGCAAAGGTTTCTTCGTAATCAACTCCCTCTTTCTGAGAAAACCCACGAGCCACAAATCTTGCTTTGTACTTTTCAATGCTTCCATCTGTAGCATGCTTAATCTTGAATAGCCATTTAGAAGATACCACAGACTTGCCCTCGGGTCTAGGAACAATATCCCAAACATCATTCTTAAGAGTTGACTGATACTCCTTTGTCATAGCATCTCTCCAAACCTGATGGCTAGATGCTTCCTCAACACAGGTAGGCTCGGATTCTATAATTTGACTCATTAAGGCAACATAACTGGAGAACTTATGTGGCCTTTTGCTTTCTCTAAATGTGCCTCTAGGAGCTGCAAAACTTTCAGCCTCTTGCATAGTACGGCTGGCCCATAGAGGTCTCTTTCTCTCAACAACAATGTCGGTAGGCCCATCAGTAGGTTCCAAGGGTTCAATAGGATCAATGTCTTCTTTTGGTTCTGAAGTCTCCCTCTGGATCTCAGGAGTATGGTCAACTTCCATATCCTGAAGAGACTCCTCATTATCAATCTCCATATGAATCCCCCTAGATCTCCTGAATGCAACATCTTCCTCAAATGTGACATCCCTATTGATTTCGATCAACTTCTGACCTGGAATGTATATTATGTAGGCTTTTGATGTCTCACTGTAGCCCACAAATATTCCCTTCTTGCCAGAAGGCTCCAACTTGGTTCTCTTTTCCTTGGGAACATGAATATAGACAGGACATCCAAAGATCCTCAAATGACTGACTTTAGGCTTCTTCCCTGTAAAAGCTTCTTCCAGGAGTCATGTTTTCCAGGACCTTATGAGGACTTCTATTCTGAACATATATAGCCGTCCTGGAAGCTTCTGCCCATAAGAAGGTTTGCAAATCTTGATCATGAATCATGGCCTTTGTTGCTTCCACGATTGTCTCTGTTCTTTCTTTTTGCAACAACATTTTGTTGAGGATTATAGGGAACACAAAACTCCCTCTTAATCCCTGCATCAATTCAAAAATTCTGAAAACTACCAGAGGTGTATTCTCCACCATTGTCAGATTTGAGGACCTTAATTCTTTTACCGAAAGATTTTCTACCAAGGCTTTAAACTCTTTAAACCTATCCAACACTTCCTCAGACTCTTTAGTTTATCATCAATAAAAAGAACATAATACAAGAATCAACTCGAAGACGGAACAGACATAGGACCACATAAATTAGAATGAATAAGATCTAAAGTACACTTAGATCTATTTTCTCTACTATGAAAAGGGGCTTTTATATTCTTACCCAATGCGCAGCCCTTGCAAGTACCTTCGTGCTCCTGGTTGAACTTAGGAAGGCTCGTCACCATCTTCTCCATGATAGGTAAGGCTCGGAAGTGTAGGTGAGCCAATCTCCGATGCCAAAGATCGCATAGACTTGAAGAGTCATGAACCAAAGCTTGTAAAGAATGTGTGCAGACCTTGTAAAGGTTTTCATGTCTAACTCCAATTACTTGAGCATCCTTGAAGCTAGAGTTCTCCATCCACACTAGAACTTTGCCTTTGGCGAAGGCAACTTGATATCCTTTATCTTCCAAAGCTGAAATAGAAATAAGATTGCGCTTGATTCCAGGAACATAAAGAACATTACCCAACTGAAGTGAGATGCCGGAATTCAAATGAAGTGTAGAGGTCCCAATTCCTTTCACGGAGTAGCTAGCATCATCTCCAATGATGACTTGTTCAAAAGACTCCTTTTCCACCAAACTTGATAAGTGCTCCTTAAAGCCGGTGATGTGTCGTGAAGCACCATTGTCGATTATCCACGTGTTGGTGTCGGAAGGTACACTGCTCGATAATGCCGAATAGAACAAATATTCACTTGAATCCTTTTGCGGAGAAGCATCATCAACATCCGCAATGGTAACTTGTTGCTTAGGTCTAGTTGGACAATACTTGGCGAAGTGCCCAAACTTATCACACCTAAAACATTGAATCTTGGACATATCCCTCTTCTTCTTGAATGGAGGTGCATCATCATTTCCCTTGTCCCGATTCCTCTTGAAGAATCCTTTCCTTCCATCTTTTTCTTTCTTCTTTGAAGCATGGGAGGCGAGAACATGAATGACTTCATTCTTTGAACTTTGACCAACGCCTCTTGCCACCAACCTTGATTCTTCTTGAATGCAATCAGATCTTAGGCGATCAAACTTAGGCAATTTTGATCTTGCAATGATTCCCTGAATGTAAGATTCCCAAGACAAAGGTAGACCATTGAGAGCGAGCATGGTCAAGTCCTTATCATCAACCATATGCCCAATTGTTGAGAGCTGATCTCTCAAATCTGAAATTCTCATGAAGTATGCAATAACAAATTCTCCCTTTGACATCTTCACATGATGCAATTGATGCTTTAGTGCAAGTGCTCGGCTGGTATTGTTGATTTCGTACATCTCTTCCAAGGTTTTGAGCATATCTCTCGCTGTCTTCAACTTAGAGATGATAGGAACAATATGATCTTTGACGGAATCAACCAATATCTTGATTGCTTTAATGTCTTTCTTCACCCACTGCAACTTTTCTTCTTCCTCCTCAGGTTCAGAAACGCTAGACTCCACGAACTCACCCAAGTCATTTTCACGCAAGGTAAGCATGATCCTAAATCTCCATGAAGTGAAGTTAGATGCTCCCTCGAGTCTATCTTCAACCTTCAAACCGTTCACCATCTTGACTAATGTTGTAATGTCCCCGTTTTGGAGGTAATTCGATTTAATTAATTTAATTAATTAAGTTGTCCAAAATAATGAATATTTTATGAGGATGACTAATTAATTATTTTAATTAAATAAATAAGTGGTATTAAGTTAATTATTTATAAAGTTATCAAATAAATAAATATTAAAAGGTAACTTTATATTTAATTAATTTAATAAAGTGACTTGAATTATAAAATATTTTATAAAGTCACTTAATAAATAAAATAAAATAATGTTCTAGAAGTTTCTGGAGGAAGTGGAGAAAAAGAATAAATAGACGTCTTGGGCTTCATTCTCAGGCAGGCAGATTTGATGTTGATGATTGATGATTTCTTCTTGAGTATTTGTGGAGCCAAGTGGTCTGCAGATAATCAAATTGATCTTTGGGAACGAAAACTCCCATTGATTGCATAACTGAGGGAGTGAAATATCTCTTGAAGGGTTGCATTATTGGAGGAAGGTATCTCAGCCTTTCTATCTGTGCTAGATTGGAAAAGAAATACAAAGAATACAAGGGTTTGATGCATATCCATTTGCAGATTTTCAGGGATTTTAGTTGAAGATTTTTGATATATTTTGAAGAGGATTTTTTGGTTGATTTTATGATTTTATTTAGCAAGCTACAGTGACGCTGCTACAGTGACGCGCTACAGTGATTATTAGGGTTTCTTTATTGGCTTGTGCTGGGCTTTCAGGTTACAATTTCCAGACTTTGGATTGAAGGTTGTTTGGACCGATTTCTGGGTACATATATTCTGATCAGCAATTGCTAAGGCCTGAGATAATATCAGATTTATATCTGCATAACTGGAGAATCATATTTTTGTCTTAGAGGCTGAAGATAGCAACGAAGTCTTCACTGTTTGGAGGTGATATCACAGTCACTTCATTAGGGCAGAAAATTGTGGCCTAAGGCCAATCTTGAGAGTCATTCTATGGGAGATTATCAGCATTGAGAAATATTATTGGAGGCATCGATTATTTTGAAGAAGAGAACCTGATTTCTGTTAAGAGTTTTCTGATGCCAAGTCTGCAGCAACAGGGGCGCCATTAGAGACCTATTTTTCATTCGCTTGGGCTCATACATACATCGATTTCCATTGGAGTTTGGGGCGCATTATTCCCAGGGGTATGCTGAAGGGATTAGGAGTTCTTGGAGGCTTGGAAGTTGCTTAGATTATTTATTTCTTCATACCAGATCTGAAACAGGGGCGACCTCCTCAGAAAATCGTGTGGGCTGCATTTGATCCTCCACTTCCAGAATTTTCATTGCTGCATCATTGGTGGACAAGGGCGACTTCAAACCAGGTTCTTTTGTTTGTTCCATGCTTATTGTATGCCATTTATTTGCAAGATAAGGGGTACGGCTGTAGGTGTCTGTCAGTTTCAGACTTTAGCATAAATTCAAATGTATAAGCCAAGAGTCTTGGCTGATGGTCATTAGATTTGTATTGAAGTAGACATAATATACGGAGTTATAAGTAGCTGATTTTCCAAAGATACTTTGCAGATAGACTTGTCATTGAAATGATGCATGACAATTGTTTGTAAAAACGTCCATTTGCTTTGCATACCTAGTTTCATCTATTTGCATGAGAAAATCCAAAAAGAATTGTATTTGCATTCATGTTCAGATTATTGGTATTGTAGAAGTGTTAAATCTGCATTAGCAACCCCTTTATCAAAGTACCTTAAACTGAAACCCTACAACAGCAAGTCACAAGGTTGCACTATAACTGTTTGACAAAATTACAATCAGCCAATTAGGGCAAATTCTGGACAGTTTTGAGTTAGGCTCATTACAAATGTAGACAAATGAACAAGTAGGGTATGCTGATTAGCAATAATCTGATCACGATCCTCTCAAACCATTTCGATACCATGTAAATTTTAAAGATCAGATTTAATGCACGAAAATTAAATTAGAATCAGACAATAACACAGCAGATACCTGGGAAAACCCTCCTCTTGAGGGAGAAAAACCCAGAACAAAGATCTCTCTTATATATGTAAATAGTGGCAACAATTCTCTTTACAACGAGGCCAATTACAAGGCCAATCTTCAACACCTACACTAGATGCAATGACAGATAATAATCTGTACTTCCTTGATATCTAATTCTGCCCTTGAATAAATTCGCAACCTGCTCTTGAAGAAATTTGCACTTGAATGAAGTAATAAATCGAACTTGCTTGATAATCAAATGAAAGGGAAATGACCTTGTATAAATACACATTGATGGAGAGGTCGCACCTCTTCAAGAGAAAGGTCAGCCAAGATAATTACAAATAATAAATGTTAATTTCAAGGAAGGTCGGCCATCAATAATTTTCTTTATGAATAATCGCGCCAATATATAAGAGATTTGACTCTTCACAAAAATCGTGTATAATAATTAAATAGGCCATGCCTATCATTTAATTATTATCTCCATGTAATCTGGCTGGAAGGATTCGCCTGAAGCTGCAATCATTATTAACACTAACAACATTGAAAGACAAACCATTTGCATAGAGGCATCTTCCAATGGCTTGGTCAGCAATATGTCTGGCATGATTAATAAATGCCCTCTCCAATAGCCCCTTTGCTCTCTTTGAAATAGTAGCTTCATTTTCAATTTTATTTCTTCTAAAAAAAGGATGGCTTTCTACTACAATATCAGGGCCAACACTATGTGTGTGAGATGAAGTAGTCGGTGGCTTCTGTGAACACCTTCTTGTACTCAATGGATGCCCCATTCTATTTTCAACCCTCGCATCTGTTTCCTCTTGCTCCTTAATATATTCTGCTATTATAGAAGGTGGTATAGGTATCCTATATTTCTTGGACATGCTTTAATTCCCTTCCCAGGAATTGCACACAAATGTGCTTTCACCCGATTGTAGGAACTAGTGTACCACTTATCACACCCGAGACATATTCAAACATATGTCTCCCCACCTAGAATCTGCTCTACCATTTCTACATGCCTCTATAGCAGTGAAGTTGGGTCAATAGTGAATGAGGGTTTGCCGATGGAACCAAAACTAGTTGCTATGATATTTAGAAACAATCTCTATGCAACAAACCTACAAGCAACAATTTGTTAAGAGAAGTTTGAACAAATAATTTATTTAAATAATAAATTTATTATCTATGATCTATATTATCTACATAACATTGTAACATCAAAAATTCTAAATCTAAACAATAAATTATAAAGTTATTAAAATATATAATTATAATATATTATATTTTAAAAATTATATATATTACATAACATAGTAATGAGACTCAGACTCGGCTTGATCTCGGCTAGGGTGACTCGACTCAGGACTCGAGACTCGGCGTCCGGACTCGGCATAGACTCGACAAAATGAAAAAACCCTAGAAATTTAGAGATTTTTGAGGATTTAAAACTTGTTTCCAGCACGCTTTATTGAATAAACCTTAAAGACACAATAACATCATTAAATAGAAGCAAATTTGATCACATACACAAGTATACAACGATCACATAAGTATAAAGTATACAAATTGTATCTGAGCTGCTCAAGGAAATAACACACTTAGATATATAAATATAGTCCAATGTATACAAAACTCATGGAATATGAAATCCATGACATCAAATGTTCCATATAAATATGAAATATCAAAAAAATAGCCACAAGTCTATGGCTTAGTGGAGTCAGCATCCTTCCTACGAAGGCTTCTAAGGGTCCTCGATGATGTAGCAGCTACAGCCATAGTCTCTGCCTGTGTCTCCATGCCACTCTCACCAACACCAGCTGTGTCTCCTCGTGCTCTAGCCTCCTCAGCCATGGCTACAACCTCAGCCTCTTTCTCTGCCTGGTCCACCCAATCAAGGTCCTTGTCACTAAAGACTGCATCTGTAGCCTCAGTGATCCACTCAGACTGTGGATCAACCTCCTCTAGCCTGATCGGGGCGGAGTCCTGGTCAAAAATCTTCCTGTATTTGAGCCAAAGGTTGTAATGAACATATACCAAATTGTTCATCCTCTACATTGTTAGTCTATTGTGCTTCTTGGAGTGTATGTGCTCAAACATACTCCAATTGTGCTCACAACCAGATGAACTGCATGGCTAGCAAAATATACGAATGGCAACATTTTGAAGGTTCGGTGTATCCGAACCAAGCATATTCCACCATCTATCTGAGATGAGAAAAAGAAACAAAATCAATCTCATTTCAAGTTTCAAGTTCAACTTTTAATAATAAATTATAATATAAAAAGATGAAAATTATGCCCTTAAATATATTTTTACCTACCTGTAATGTCGTCCTACTCTCTTTGCACAATTGACGTGCAAAGAGGTCTCCTTGTGCCTTAGTGAAGGCATCTATCTTGTGCACTATCTGTGTAGTAACAACCGGCAACATCCGCTCTATCGTCGAGTAGAGCCCACTAAAAATCTCTTTATCTGCAAGGAAATCACAGTTGAATTGGAAGGCCAGATTTAGGAAACATGCTGCTGCATGGAGGGGCCTATGAAGTTGGTGGTGCCATCTCCTATCAATGATCTCCCAAATAGGATGATACTTCTCCTCAACTCCACCATAGATGAATCTAATGGCCTCTTTGGCCCTATCCATGCCCTCATATATGTAGCCCATTGCGGGCTTCTCCCCATCAACAACTCGTAGGAGAACTAGCGAGGGCTCGATAAACTACAAAGTGCAAACATTAACTTAAGTAAGTGTGAATGAAAATAAACAAATAAAAGTAAAATATGAATAAAAATTAAAACATAATGAAGAATTAAATTTTACCTTCACAATCTCCTCCACTGGCATCCAAAACCCTAGGTCATCAAAAATGCAATTGGCCACATCAATCCCTGCAGTGGTTGTAGAATAGGATGAGGAAGACCACTCCTCACCAACAAACATGCGCGTTAAGGATGCCTTTGACCAAATCAAGGATTGCAATGTGATAAAATTTGTTGCAAACCTAGTGATGTCAGGACGAGCTAACTCCCTCAACCCCGTGTATTGCCTCATTAGGTTAAGCACCCATGTGTGATTGTATATAAATTTGGAAATGTTTTTTGCGGCATCCACACATGTTTTGATCCATGGGAGCTTGCCAAGATCCTCCAATATGAGGTCAATGCAATGGGCGGCACATGGAGTCCAGAATATAGTAGGGTGCCTCTCCATGAATAATCTACCAGCAGCAACATAATTTGCTGCATTATTTGTCACCACTTGAACCACATTCTCTTCGCCCACCTCAGCTATCACCTCCTCTATAGCCTTACAAAGGTATGTGGCATTTTTGAAATGGGTGGAAGCATCAATGGACTTGATGAAGATGGTGTCACCTAAAAAAAGAAGCAAAACTAATTATTCAATAAATTAAAAAACATAAATCAGCCATATTAAATTACTAATCACTAAATCAAATTCAAATTTCAAATTAATCAATGCATTGAGGGAAGTACAATTACCTGCAGAGGAAACTAGAAAATTAAACAAGGTCATATTTCTCCTATCGGTCCAACCATCAGTCATGATGGTGCAACCCAACCTCCTCCATTGCAAGCGCTGCTCCTCTAATTGTGCTTTTACATCTGCCACCTTTTGACTCAAAAGTGGGCCCTTTAATTCATCTTCGGTAGGGGCTTTGAACCTCGCACGACATATGGTTATGGCATCAACCATATTTTGCCAAAAGGGAGACCTAAAACATGTCATAAATAAATTAATAAGTTACTTAGATAAGTATTGTAAAATGAAAAGTTTTAACTTTAAATTTGAATTCGATAATAAGATACATCTAGATTCTAAAATTTAAATAAATTTTTTATAACAATTAAACGAAAAAGAATTACCTGGCTACATGGAAGGGAATGGTGCAATAGTACCAGAAGTTTGCAATTGTTTTCTTCACTGCATCATGTGTGTCTTTGTTCCAACCCATGCTCTCAAGCGATGATTGGGAACCATGAGTAGTGTGGTACAAAATATGAATCCACCATAGATTTACGAACTTTAGGGCCAATGCTAACACTCCCAATACCACTAGCAGTAGCAGCAACACTAGGAGTACGCATAGCTGGTGTAGTAGTAGAAGCACTAGCACTAGGATGGTATGGAGGCATGGAAAAAGCATCTCCAACACCACCAATGCTCGCCAACTCCTCCCTCTGCGTCTTTTTCATTTCTTTTTGCAATTCAAATGTTTCTAATTGCACTTGCACTTCACGAACAACCTTAGGAGGTGCTTAAGGGCAGCCAACTGCATCATGGATGGGTATGCGTGCAATATAGTATTTCAATCTGTTTATGCCTCCATGATATATTGTTTTGCAATATTTACATTTTGCCTCTCCTTTTTTCTGCCCAGGAAAGATTTCAACATGTTTCCAAGCAGGGTCTTTTTTGCTTGGGGTTTGAGACATTGTGAAAATATGGTTTGAATTGCAGCTGAATGTGGCTGCAATAACAAGTGGGGTTTCTAAAATTATTTAAGTTGCAAGTAGGGTTTGTAAAAAAAAAATGCAAACTCAAAAAAATAATGATTTTACAAATTACAATGAATTATTTGTTAAAGAAACACAAAAAAACCAATTAAAATCAAATTTACCTCTTAGATTAGGCTTGAAATGCAATGCAAACTCTTCCCAATTGCTAGTAATGAACTCTCAATGCACCGCCTTGCTGGTGTGAAGCTTCCCAAATGATATTTGAGCCTGGATTTGTCTTCAATTGCTTGCTGGTTGCCTTACAATGAACTCTTGTTTTTCTTCACAGCTCTGTTGAGGCGATATCTAATATCACGATGAGGTGATATTCTTCCTTCCACTTTCGGTTGTAGCCATCGTGGTAGACATCACGTTGAGGTGATATGTCTTATGCAGCTGGAAGTATCATCCCTAGTTGAGAGGGAGTGTTGATGTTATTTAGCAGCGGCAGGCTGATCCTTCCAAACCCACGCACAAATTAAAAACAATTTAAATGATAGCCTGAAACGGCTATTTAAATTGTGTAGATTATTTTCTATGAAGTGGCACGACTTTTCATTTGGGCCGACATAAGACATTTGAAGTGACATGTCTTTCATTGAATATAATTTAATGTTTGTTTATTTTTGGAAAGTCGTCACACTCCTTCAAGGCCGACTTCTCTTCTTGGTGAAACGCAATGTCAAGAGGCACGAGTATAATGAAGCCGACTTCCCTCTCATTGGATGCGTCTCTTCTTCTCCTTTTGTATATATACTAGATGAGTTCTATTCATTTGATCATCAATTGAGAAGTTCAATATTATTGTGTGAAGTGCGAATTACTTCCAAGGAAGTTCGAGTTCTTTACTTGAGAAAAGATTAATTCTTATAGTTGGCTGAGATTATCTTCAATCTGATAATTCACAGAAATAGATTGTAGTGCATGTGTTAGGCCTTCATTTTTGGCCTCTATTGTAAGAGTGACTTCATTATTATTCAATATATAAGAGATATATTGTTGCTGGGTTTTTCTCCCTCAAGAGGAGGGTTTTCCCAGGGTATCTACGTGTTATTGTGTCCGATTTTGAATTATTTTTGTGCATTTATCCGATCATTAAAATTCATAAAGATAAACTATGATTTATGTGAACTTCTCTGACAATAGTTTCTTGAGAACTTAAGGATGACTAGGGAAAGGAAGTATGCATTTAAATTTGGGTCCTTGATTATGTGTCTATTGTTCGATTTTATGAAGACTTCCTAGAAGGGATGATATAGTGTTTTAGGATTCATCTAGACCGGTGGCACATCAAATATTTGATTACTTGCATAATTTGGGTGATTTTAAGAACAAAGATAATGCTCTAACAACATTATTTGTTGTATTCAAGAGCAACATGAAAGAGAGAGAAACAATTTTGAGGAAATTTGTTGAGAAATACAAAAATGATATCATATTTCATGTCTCTTTTGATGGATGTATGATTGAAGTTGTTTAACCCCAGACCATATGGATTCAACCATTGGGTTATGAAATTACAAAAGATGAAGCCAAAGGCTATGTAAAAATGTTGCTGAAAAGCTCGAAAGATGCCAATGAACCTAGAATTGGCACTTATGATGAAAAATCTATGGAAGTTCACTTGGAGCACAAGAAGCCAATAATAAGAAAGAATGTATAAAAGAAGCTTAGAGGAGTTGGTTACACTAATGAGGAGATTGCACAAGGTAGGGCTAAGAGAGAACATATGGAGGGAGAATCTTCAGGACTAAGGAGATCCGGCATGATTGCTCCTTCAAAACCCTTTGCAGCCCCTGCAGTGAAAATTGAATCCGGTGTTATTGATAAAGGAAAAGGCCTGGCTCCTTTTGGGCCTAATACAAGATCTAGGAAAAGGAAAGAGACTGCTCCAATGGTACTTGGAAAGAGAGGAAAGAAAGAAAAAGCTACAAGGGAGAAGAACCTCAACATTACCGATGATCAAGATGAAGAAGAGGAGGACCCTAAAGCAAAATTGGTAAGGAAGAGAAGAGGAAGCCTATCCTCTAGTGAAGGTGCTTCTCAGGAAGCTAGTATTGGTTCTAAGAGATTGCATATTTTGTCATCTTCTGAGGAAGATGAAGAATATGATTTTGGTGTTCGTGTTTAGACCAAACTAGAGTCAAAGAAAGAAAAAGCATCTGAAGAAGCCTCCCCAAACTAGGAAGAATAGGAAATTTTCGTAAGACCTGGTTCTCCTTTCAAATTAGAGGCTATACTCAATTATTTGTTACATTTTGAAGATATACTGAAGCCTACAACATAATATTATGATCAAGTGGGTAGAGAGGATAGAAAGACATTAATTTTAGCCACTATTCAATATGTTATCACATTGGACGTTAAGTGGGATGATGTAGAGAATAATCTGCCTGAGAAAATGTGGAAAACCCTAATGAAAAGGAGATCAAAGGTTGTTGAATTAGAAAAGAAAATCAGGAATGATGCATTTAATAAAATTGGGTCTTCTTTGGCCCTAAATGATCTGGAAACCTTGAAGAAGGTATGTGTAGATATGTTCCAGATGAAGAAAAGAGTGAATATTTTGATGACAAAGGATAAAAAGAACATAAAGAAAATAAGGTAATTGTAGAAGTAATCAGAGATACGACTAAGAAATATGACATACTTGGTGCACTACCATTTGGTTCTTCACCTAAGTTAGGTGAAGAAGTTTCTATGGAAGAAGTTAAGATATTCTTTCTGGTACAAGTGATACAGGTATAAATGATGCATATATCCATGTGGATGCAGGTATTACAAATGATCCTACAAAGATGGAGAAACACTAGAAAGAGGGTGAAGTTGAGCCTGAGAAACATGATGATCCCCCTTCAAAGCATACTAAGGGTGAAAAAGATAATATTGAAAAATAAAAGAGTAATGTTGAAGGTGAAAAGGATAATGCTAAAGGAGAACAAGATAAAGGTGAAAGTGAAGGAAATGATGTAGATGGCAACAAGAACAAAGACAAAGATGAAGATGAAAAAGGTAAAGAAGAAAAAGAAGAAGAGAAAGTAGAAGAAGAAAAGAAGGAAGAAGAGCAAGAAAAGGAAGAGGAAGAAGAGAAAAATGAGGAATTTGTTGGGAAGAATGAAGAAAATCAAAAGCAAGTTGTAGAATCTCATAAGTCTCCTGGAGAATCCTCCTCTGGTGATGATGCATTAAAAGGATTGTTGTCCAAGAAAATCAGATTCCAATTGATGATTCCTCCAGAGCTTCTACAACTTCCTTTGATTCAAGGTAGTATGGACTTAGACAAAATTTCTCCCGTTCATAAGTTGGTATTGGGTGATGCATTGCATGCATTCAATAGAAGAGAGATTCTGGAGACACATTAGAAAGGGACGAAGCTTATTGATAACACTCTTAAAGCATTGCAAGAGGCCACACCTGGTACTTCAATAGACACAACTCTCACTCCGATAGAGAATTTGAGATTGTTATTGGAGTTCTTTAAGGAGTATGTCTCCAGACTTGGTGAGAAGAAACAATAAGAGGTTGAGGAGAAGCTGGTAGAGAAAAGGTTGTTGGCATTGCATGCAAAGTGTGATCTGGCACACACAAATGTTGAGAAGAATTTGGAAGCTGTGTAAATATGAGTATGAAGTAAATTCTATCTTTTCTTATTACTTCAAGTGGCTAGATTCCACTCAGAATATTAAAGTTCTTATGGACTCCATTGTGTCTCAGTTGACTATTGTCTCCGATACCTACAATGCATCTAAAGACAAAGACAAATCAACCTTGAATGCCATCTTTTCTCATAGAGATAAAAATTTCATTTTATAGAAGTAGAAGGAAGAAATCATAAGAAAATTTGGTCAATTAGATGACCTTGTAATAATGGATTACACCTCGGTTGCCAATGCTTTGGCAAGTGCAGAGAAACTTGAGAAGATAAATTTGACTCCTGGTACTCCAGAGGATGCAAAGGATAGTCTAATGGATTTGGAATCCCTAAACAAGACATGTTGATTGTGGCAAAGAAGAGTTGGGTGAATGGTAAATCATCATGGAAAGGTATTCTGAAGGAGCTTCAAGGCTTTCCATCCTCCAATTAATGTTTTATTTCTTTAGTTTTCATATTTCTTTTGGGTTGCCCTTTGTCCTTGATGTCAAAGGGGGAGTGAAAAGTGATAGAGAAAGAGAATACTGGTGATAGGGGAGAAGTGTTGTACATAAGAGGTCTTGTAAATTTTGGCACATGTTGCCATCAATGACAAAGGGGGAGATTGTTGGAAGAATGAAGAAGATCCCATTTTGTTGTTTTTGTGTTGTCATTGATGTCACCATGTTATATGAGTTGCAACTGCAAGGTTAAGTTTGATTTGGCATCTGAACCAGTATATAGTTTACACCCTCTAGTATTTTGGTCTACAATCCTCTGTTGTTGATTATTATTGCTTGCCATTTTTGGGAAATGGTTTATGGATATTGGAAGCATGTATATTCAAAATCTCACACATTCAGGTGCTTGTACGACGAGTTGGCATTATTCTATTTTTTTCCATTAAGTCCATCTCTGGTCGACCTCATGGATAGTTGATGTTATGGTGAATTAATTTTGTTGTGGATGTATTTGTGACCTATGTTAGGTCCATGATGACATGATGTAACGTGCTAAGCATTTGAATTGTCTATGGAAAGATTTTGTGAATGCTCGAAGCTAACAGTTGATTTTTGGTGAATAAGGGTTGCATCTAATTAGGCCAACTTAATTGATGCTTGTGGATGTATTAGGTATATATGTTGAAAATTTTTGAATATTGTGAAGAGGAAGTAGTGGTGGTTGTGAAGTTGCGAATGTGAAAAGTGCAAAGATGATGAAGTATATCAATTTAGTTTATTGAGCTTAAAAGGAACTGGATCAACACTTGTTAGGTGTACATTATCAGTTCATTTTCTGGCTATAAGCCATTTTGTCATTTCTTTCTATAGGATGTGAGCCTCTCATTTTGGACAGTGAGCCCTAGCTGTGAGCCACCCTTTTGTAATATTTTATAACTAGTTTTACTATATTGTGAGCTAACACTCACCATGGTTTTTCCCATTTTGGGTTTTCCATGTAAAAATTTTGGTGTTAATTTGTTGTGTGATTTCATGTTCTGTTAATGCTCTTTCTTATCTTTACTATCATATGCATTGGAGTAATTAGATGGTATTTGTTTAATAAGTTTAAGAAGATAATGATTCAATCCCCCTCTCAGTATCTTGGATATTTAACACCTATGTCTCTTCCATGTTGACCCAAAAGGTTCTTTCTTTTCACTCTCTTTGTGTCATTCCTCTAGTCCTATGTACTTGGGGAATGATGAAAGTTCCAAGCTCTCTAAACAAAACATTGCAGCAAAGAACATATTGACCCAAAATCCATAGATCCCTTATGTGTTTGGTGTTTTCATTTTGGGGGAAACCCTTTCCTTTTCTTTTTCCTTTCCTTTCCTTTGCATGATGTAGCCTTACTTGAAAACATATGACTTGGCATAGGTATTTTCAAGTTAGCTCTCATGTCTTCTTTATTTTTGCATTTTTCTTTTGCTACTTTAAGCAATTTCTCACTAACGGTGTGTAGCAATTCTTTTAAAGTGGGGGCCATACATTAGCATTATTCTTTTGCATTTTTTTTTTATTAGTTCTTAGTGTAGCCTTGTTACTTCATACACACATTTTTCACTTTGTGGATGACATTGGGTATAGTGTCCTTCATGAGCATGATCTATCTTAGCATATTACATTTGTGGCTTGATGCAACACACTGCATCCTAATCAAAATTTTCTATTCTTTGATTGGTCCCTCTTGGAGACATTAGACACAATGTTCCCTAAGTTAAATACCTCACATGAACTAAGAAAGACTCCTTTGAACATATTTTATGTTTCATTTTGCATTTGTTATATGTCCACCTTGCATAACACAACATGCATGCATGGTTCCATCATGTTTATTCATTAGTTCTCCAAGCATATGAATTTCTTGTCCCGTGAAGCTCAAAATTCATTTTCTTTTGTGGCACCTTATTAAAGTTATCAGGAGGTATAACTTTGATATGGTTGAGCAAGAAGCCCATTTCAAGGCATGACTTTCCCCATAGCCACCTACACGTGTGTGAGTGCATACCGCCATGAGTGTATGTTTCTCACCTTTTACCTCTCACCAGCTAATAGCCATGAGTTTCATCATCACCTTAGAGTGTATGTTTTGAGACAAACATCCTAGATCTGATCCACAACTTGATGGACAAATGATCAAAGCTTGATCCGATTCTCATTTTTCCGTCTCCTCTCCCTTTCATTCTTTTACATCATTCTCTTGTGTGTTCCTTTGTGCTAATGCTTGGTTTGCCATGGGATCTTGATCCTCGGGGCTTGATCAACCCTCTTGATTGTTGTTGTCTCATCTTGCCAACATGAGTGCATTTGGATCCCTCTTGATATGCATGTTTGGCTACTTTAGTGTGAGTTTGAAATTCATCCTCTCACTAAAGTGGGGGATAAATGTATCCTTAAACATTTTTATGCTCATTTGGGTCTTTCTTATGGATGTTGGCCTAGCTTTTCCTAGATTTAATGTTGTAATGTGGTCAAGACATTCACATTAGGTCTTGGACCCTTGTGAATCAATAAGAAGTCTATGATGTCTTGTAAAAGTGTTGTAACACATTTTCACACTTTTCTAGGACCTTTTTATTATAATTCACTCAAATAACCTCTTTTTATCATTTACCAAGCCTTATTTCAAAGTGTTGTAACAAAATTTTATGATTTTCTAGGCTTTTCATCAATAATTTAACCCTTTCTTATGTTTAAATGACCCCTTAATACACTTATAGGCCTTAAGTGTGTTTCAGAGAATAATCCTATTAAAAATAATTTAATACACTTTAATTCCTGACACCCATTAAAATTTCCCTTGTGGGACCAAGTTGCTACTAGGGGCGACTTAGTCCCACTTAACACAAAAATCAAAATTATTTCAAAATTTTGACGGGATATTATTTTTTTAACCTTGAGGTCAGCTTTTGATGTGGTTTTTTTAAAATTTATATAATAATGAATAAATATAGGGTTTTCTTCTCATTTTCATCCCCATTCATTCACTCATTAATTCATGCACTTAATCATTCAAGCAATTATCAAGCACTTTGGCATTATCAAGTCTACATCCATTGGAGCATCTACTTGCATATATTTAGACTTCTACTTCAAGGGTTTGGTGAGTTGTAGCATTGCATTTTTGTTCATTCATCATTTTCTTTCTACTTCAAGGGTTTGGTGAGTTGTAGCATTGCATGGTGAGTTGTAGCATTTCTACTTCAAGTGTCCCAATTAGCTTCAATAGTGAATTTTGTAGGATTCTAGGCCTCTTTGCATCACTTTCCAATTTCCAGGTGCACCTCTCAAGTATCATTCATTTTTGTTATAGTTTACTTGCATTTTTAGTTCATTTTGCATATCATTGTGTTTTCAAACATCTTGCATTTCTTAAGTTTTGCTTTAATAATTCATCTCTTTTATCATTTTTTGCATCTAGGACATTCTATTTAGACATATTTCAATCGTATTAGCATTAATATTGAGTGAATCACCATAGATTTTTGGGATACCTTTCTCCTTTTAGGTGCAAAACCCTAGAAGTGCAAGAGAGTGCATATCCCCAAAAATTTATGGTTCATCATTAAATATTAATTTAATTATTTTTATGTTGTAATTTCCTTCTCATATTAGTTTTTCATCTAATATGACTTGGTACAATGATTCATCGACATATTGGAAGGTGACAAGGATGTTGTCATTCCCACAAGGAAATGTGGTCATCCCACTTTGGGAAGGTATTCCTTGACATGTTTTAACATCTTGAGGGATCCTTATGATGATTATATGATGGATTTCTATGACCATATTATGACAAATTCTTATGACGATCTCATGATGCATAAGAGCCAAATTATATGACAGGTTGGACAAGTGTTGGAAGGTATCTTTGCATGGGGAATCTAGGTGCCCAAGTTTGACTATGACAAGTTGTAGGATAATCATTTATTATTAGTCAATTATGAAAAATTCTCTTACAATGTAAGAGTTGACATTTATGATAGATTCTATGCTGGTTGTAAGGTGTGTAAGGGAATTTGTCATACCTATTTTGAGTAAAAATGGGGTGCCCAAGTTTGGATGTATGAATGAGGAGTCAAACAATCTTGTACAAGTTTCATTTGCATGCTTGGAGGTGGTGAAAAAATGTGCCAAGTGGATTTGGATGCCCATCGCTTGTAGCTAACTCTAGAAGCTACCTTCAGACTTGTATTCTCTATATATTGGATGTATTGGAGTGGGTTATGTAAGTTGTATTTTGTAGACACCATTATGCTATCAGAATAGCTCCAAAATTAAACATTTTTAATACTCTTGGAAGAACTTACATTGCAAATGTGTTGTAATATCCTAATTGGATAATACATTATGTAGGTTTTGGAGTGTTGGATTTTTCTTTTGAAAGGATTTCCCCACATATATCTTGTGTTGTGATTAGCTTCTTATACTTTCATGGGATATTATTTTAATAATATTCTTAGTGTGCATCTGACATTGTAATTGTAAAAGAATTAAAATTTTACATCTCTCCTCTTAGATTAGTGTTAGGAAGTGTTTCTATATACCTTGCTTCCTTTCAATGTGGACATGGATGAGTTCCATAGAAGAATTAACAATGAAGCAAAAATTTCAACCACAACCAACTCTTTAGCTAGGTCAAGATAGGTGGAGGAAGTCACATTCTTAGTCTCAGTATAATCTTGTGAACTAGTATTGACATGTGCCCAATACTAAAATCACAAACAGAGGAGGATACTAGAATAATTTAGAGAAGTAATATTGAAAATCAACCCAGATATGATTGAAATAGTGTTTAGGATCCCTGCATCCTCAAAGTATGAAACAATTGACATGAAGAAGGCATTGGTCTATTTTGAGAAGCATAATGTAAGCTACCTTAACTTCATCAATAATAAAATGTTGCTTAATCTAAAGAAGCTAGCAATTAAAGTGGCCAAAGTGCAACACAAGAGTGAATTTTGAGAGGATTCCAAGGACCAAATCACACTTCTCACTCTGGTCTATGGTTACCCACATGCCAGAGAATTTTTCCCATGGATGTGTTATTACATATTAATAGTGGTATCATACAAGAAGATATATTGGGCCACTATAAGCAACAAAACACTTCATGCACAACTAAAGGATGTGCTAAATAACAACAAATTCTACATGACTTCCCACTTGGTGTATCTATTTTCCTATCAAGTAACATTCCCAAGACTTAAAAGGATAGGATAACTTTAGCTAGGAAAAATAAAGATATATGAACATACCCAAAGTTGGAAGTGAATTCCAACAATAGAAATTACTACATAGTATATGATGCCTTCCTCTATGCCATTATTAGAGAATTGGAGAATGATTCCTTTCTAAAGGACTCTTTGGAAGAAATGTTGGAGTTGAAGAATTGGGTGAAATGGTATATCAAATTCAAAACCTTCTCATACATTAGGGGAAAAGGGTTCCACAAATCTCCTCTCAAGCTGCTAAGATAATCCTATTAGAGATATGTAGACAACTTAGAAAGATCTAAAATTTGATTTTTGGGAAGCATAAATTGGGATACTCTCTCCATAAATGTGGGTGTATATTTTTGTGAAAATATGTAGAATGAAGATATTGTAAGGAAATATATTTCCATGTATAAAATTAACTTGTACAATGATTTGAGTGCTAAGTTTGATATGATTAGAAAAATTAGTAAAGTCATTGGTTCATTTTTCAAGCATGATCCTGCTTTAGAAGATCATTGGTCCTCAAGGCGAAGTTACTTCCACCCTCTGAATATGGTTAAACCATGCCACTCATAAAAGAAAACAAACATATGTCCAAGAAGAGGAGGATGATTTTTTTATTCTTATCAAGGCCTTCCAAGCATCCAAAAGAAGGAAGAAAAGATCAAGAAGGATATCCACCATCACCATAGATGAATAGGGAAATAAAGTAGCGTAAATTTTTATCCCTATGGTGGAAAGAACTATATAAAATGTGTTGCCTAAAGATTATCCATTGTAGAAAGTAAACTTTGGAACTCATACAAGAGAAAGAGAATGACAATCACTACAAATGGTTGTATCAACATGTAGATCCTCAAGGTTTACTCTCTAGTGTGGAGAATGGAGAGATGATCTATAGACACTAGGAAGCAAATTTTTATATAAGGCAATAAAGACTTATCATAACGTTAGTGATGAAGCCAATATGGATCACAAAGAGAGTTAGAAATAAATAAAGATTTATTGGTTTGGGATGACTATATGTTGTAATGAACAAGACAACTAAGAGGGGGGAGAATCAGTTGTAGAAAATTAAACCTTCAAAAACCCTCAACACTAATCAAATCCACATTCATTAAACCCTTATTCTGTTAGTTTGATTAAACATGAAATGTAGAGAATAAAAATAGAAATAACAAAACCATACATAAGAGAAAACCATATTTACATGGAAAACCAAATGAGGGAAAAACCATGATGAAGATTAGCTCACAATATAAGTAATAGCAAAAATGGTACAAAAGGGGCTCACTGCTAGAATAGGACACACTATCCAAAAGGCTCACAACCAGGACTCACTTCCATAAAAAGAATACAAGGAGATAGAATAAGAATATTACACAGAGAAAATACTTCTCATTGCAACAAGTATTCCACCAAAATTGCTCACACACTTTCGTAGTCTCACATGAAAGATTTTGGATGCCTTCAACTCTCTGCCTTTAGGAACCCTAACATGAAGTTCACATTGTTCTGCTCAATTTCAGATCACACACATTTATCACATCAATCTCGCATCTATCTTCTTCTTACTCTTTCATTCACCAACTCACATCAACACCATAAATATTTATATCAAGCTCTACCTCAAAAAATTTCTCCAATGTCAGCCACTAGTCGTTATACATACAAATTTGAAATAGGCTAACACCTAAAAATTCCTACAGTGGAAGGGAATGAAAGGTGACCTACATAAATCCTTAGTTAGGACCCAAATAGATCCCAACACACTTCAACACTCCTCCACAAGCCTCACATGTACTGCTAAAAACAAGGTCATCCAACACTTGTGTAAAACACCATAATCATTAAGTACATGCTTCCTTAAACCAAGCTAAAAGTTCTAGACAACATAATTCACTTGAAATCAATCCAAAATAATCCACGAACTACTTAAGACTCATCAAACACTTCATCCAAGCTTGCATCGACAAATACTTCAATTCAAAACAACTGGAACCCTTATTTACATATTGATAAATGAAACTCACACTGTACTGCACCAAATCAAGTAAAAACTTGAGTACAAAAAGATAAAATCATTATAATCATCTTCCAAATTTGAAAAACCTAAATCCAAACAATGAAGAAACACAGAGCAAATACATTTCTCCCAAGCCACATAGAACATTACCAAACAACTAGTTCCAATCTTGGTGAAAATTCTCGCACTATACAATGATCTAGAAACCCAAATTCTAAATATAGAAACCTCTGAAAACCTTGAATAGCCTATAATATTTGTATAGGAATAGCATCGACACAAAATTATAGGAAGCACAATACCGAGCACACTATGAACATTTACACAATACAGTTTACTCTGTTTATTAAATTTTCTCAAAAGCACTTGGAAACCAAGTACTAGAGACATCATCTCAACTCATTACTTCATTCCAAGTCATCTTCATACTCTACAAAAAAAAGAATAGCTCCATGTACTCACAAAATTCCTCAAGGTCTCAACTACACATGCACAACTTGTGTTCCTCTTTATCACAATTTTCTCAATATCCTCAACATCTTCATCCCATAGTTGACATCAATGACAACACTAGTCAATGGAATTCCTATTGACATCAATGACAACACCATCATTCTTGCAACAATATCCCCCTTTGTCATTGATGGCAACACAAGATGTGAAAATCCACCAACACAACAACTCTAAACACTCCCTCCCTTTTTTTTAGAGTAGATAGCCTACACAACATTCCTGAAATCTCTCCCCCTTACATGAATCTCTTTCTCTCTGAAAGAAATTTTCTATCTTTTTTTGCATGATTCTCTCTCCCCCTTTGACATCAATGGCAAAGGATAAAATATTTTGTATTGTTCTCCCTCTTTGACATTGAACCAAAAATACCCGCTCTGAATACTCCCCCTTAGGAGTACACCCAACTAAATCAACAACACAATGACAACACATGACACTATCTACTCCCCCTGATAGGTATCCACCAACATCAGTCTAAAAAAAATATAGATCCATAGATCCACTTGACTGATCCATCTCCATATGCATCTAGTTCAATAAATGAGGGGAAGTAACCCCCAACTTCTCCTGAAGATACTCAAAACTATCCTTAGGAAGAGCCTTAGTAAATATATCAATAATCTGATCTTTTGTAGGAACATACTCAAGCTTCACTTTGTTCTCCATAACCTTCTCTCTCAAAAAGTGATGCATGATAGATATATGCTTTTTTCTTGAATGCATCACTGGATTCTTTGAAATGTTAATTACACTCGTATTATCACAAAAGATAGATATAGGTTCGCCATATACAACTCTAATATCCTTCAATGTTTATCTCATCCATAATACCTATGTACAACATGATGTTCTTGCAATATACTCAGCCTCTATAGTGGATAAATAAACTGAATCCCATTTCTTACTTAGCCATGACACCAATCTACATCCAAAAAATAATGCACTACCACTTGTACTTTTCTTGCCATCAACACAACTAGCCCAATCGACATTTGTATAGGAATTTAATGTGAAATCAGTATCCTTAGGATACCACAAGCCATAATCTAGTGTGCCTCTTAAATATTTGAATATTCTCTTCATTGCTGCAAAATGTGTTTCTTTAGGATCTTCTTAAAATCTATCCACAAGACAAACTAGATACATGATATTTGATCTAGTAATAGTCAAATAGAATAGTCCACCAATCATAGATCTATACTTTCTCTAATTATCCTTAGGTGAATCATAATCTTTGCTCAATTTACAACTAGTCACCATAGGAGTACATAACGATTTGTATTCATTCATTCCAAACTTCTTTGAACATCTCTTTGACATACTTAGGCTATAAAATGACAATTAATTTATCTATTTGATTGATCTTTAGGCCAAGAAAGAAATTTATCTCCCCAAACATTGAAATTTCAAACTCTTTCTGCATTTCTTCTGCAAACTTCTTACACATATCCTCATTTCCACCAAATATGATATCATCCACATATACAACTACTATCAATATTTTGTCTTCCTCAATTTGAAAGTAAAGATTACTATTTGTGGAGCCCTTACTGAATCCTTGTTGTATCAAGTACCTGTCCAATCTTGCATACCAAGCTTTGGGAGCTTGCTTCAAACATATAGTTCCTTCTTCAACTTACATACCATATCCAGTTGATCTGACAATTGAAATCCTTCTGGTTGCTCCATGTAAACCTCTTCTTCCAATTCTCCATTCAAAAAAGCAGACTTCACATCCATTTGATAGACCTTAAAATCTTTAGGTGTTGCAAATTCCAAAAACATTATAATAGCTTCCATCCTAGCCATAGGAGAAAAAGTCTCCTTAAAATATATACCTTCTACTTGTGAGTGGCCCTTACAAGAAAGTCTTGCCTTGTTTATTACTACTTCTCCATTCTCATTCAACTTGTTCCTAAATACCCATTTAGTTCCAATTATGTTTTTGTTTTCCGGTCTAGGGACCAATTTCCAAGTCTAATTTTTCTCTATCCGCATAAGTTCTATTGCCTTCATCCAATGTTCATCCTTACATGCTTCACTTACTGATTTAGGTTCAAATTTAGAATGTAAACACAAATTTACCTCAACTTCAACAATTCTGCTTCTTTTCAATACACCTTTCCTCTTATCTCCAATGATTTGATCTTCAAAATGATTATTTTTCACATACTTAGGGGTTTTAGGGGTCTTATTTGGAGCTTCTTTCTCTTCATTTTGCACTTCTTGTTCATCAAATTTTCTTCTACTTCTCTGCATTCAGGTTCATCTAACACATATCCATCTACTACAATAGAATTCTACAAGTTTTCATCAAAATTAACATTTTCACTTTCAACTATCTTTCTCAATTTTTTGTTGTAACATAGATGTAAGCTTTACTTATAATAGAATATCTAAGGAAGATACCTTCATCAGAGCTTACATCAAACTTTCCTAAGCTTTCTTCTTCTCTTTTGATGTAATATTTGTTTCCAAACACTCTAAAGTACTTCACAATGGGAATCCTTTCATACCATAACTCATAAGGAGTCTTTGTGTTGTTAGCTTTAGCTTGAACTCTATTAAGTATGTAAAAAGTAGTGTGAATAGCTTCTCTCTAGTAGAATTTTGGTATATTTTCCTCTTTCATCATAGTCCTCACAACTTCTTGAATAGTTTTGTTTTTCCTTTCAACAACTCCATTCTATTAAGGAGTTCTAGGGATAGAAAAATGCCTCTTTATTCCATGAACTTCACAAAACATGTTAAACTCATTGGAGGTGAATTCACCACCTCTTTCAGACCTCAAGCACTTTATTTTCAAATCCATTTCATTCTTAACCATAGATTTAAATTCCTTGAATTTATCTAACACATTAAATTTCTCTCTAAGAAAAGTAACCCATGTCATTCTAGAATAATCATCAATAAAAAGCATAAAGTACTTGTCATATTGTAGACTTCTCACCCTTTTAGGACCATAAATATTTAATGAACTAATTCTAATATTCTGGTAGTAGATTGTTTCTTTCCCCTAAAGCTACTCCTTGTTTGTTTTCCAAATTGAAAACTCTCACAAACAACATTGATAGGTTTTGTGATTCTAGGTAAATCTCTTACTGCATGAACTGAACTAAATCTTACCAAATTATAAAAATTCATGTGACACATCCTCTGGTACCATAAACAACTATCATTAATTTGAGACATAAAGCAATGACCATCAACACCCTTGAGTTGATAGGTGTTTCCATCTATTCTCTTACCAACATCAATCATAGTTTCAAACCCTTTCTAAATCTCACATGCTTAATCCCTAAACACATTATTATACCCTTTATTACACGTTTGTCTAACACTCAAGAGATTATGTATTAAGCCCTTAACATAGTAAACATTTTTATTATTATGCTTGCTATCAAAATTGATTGAACGTATTCCACAAATCTTAGCTCCTAAAACATCTCCAAATTTAAGCAATCCTCCATCATACTTTTCAAGTTTAACAAAATTACTTTTGTCTCATTTCATATGATTAGAGCATCCATTGTTAACAATCAAGTAATTCTTATCTTCTTTGACATGAAAATTAGATACCAAAGTACCTTCAACCTTATCCTTCATCTTCAGAATACTTTCCTTCACACAACTTTTAGGGTTAGCAGAACCAGATTCTTCTTTTATAGCCAAAAATAAACATTCATTATCATCACAATCTCCATAATCAAATTCATCATTAGAAATACCAACATCTTCTTTCATATAGTAAGCTTTCTTAATCATCTTTCCTTTATTTTCCTTGTTCTAATTAGTTAGAGCTCTTTTTGGGAATCTAGAAGTATAATGACCTATCTCACCACAACTAAAACATTTGAAAGGTAATTATCCTTTGTACTTACCGGTGCCCTTTTTCATCTTCCTCACAAAGTTGGTTTCCAAATCATCAAGATCTTCATCACCTAAATCTTCAACCTTCTCTAATTTACCAACCTTGAAAGCATACTCTACTTTTGTACCTTTCTTCCGTTTTCTCATTTCAAATGTAGTCAAAGTACAAATCAACCGATCTTTGGAATAATGATCAAAATCAACACTTTCCTCAATAGAAGATACCTTTTCACTATAACAATCTGAAAGAGATCTAATAACTTTCTTCACCACTTTAGATTCTTTAACTGTTACACCAAGGCCTCTCATATTACTTACTAACTCATCAACTCTTTGTATGTAGCCTTTAATTGTTTCATCTTTAAACATATGCATCATTTCAAACTGTTCCTTCAAGTTCTACAACTTTTCTTGTGTGACCTTTAGATCTCCTTCATAAATGCTTTGTAACTTATCCCAAACTTATTTAGTAGTTTTCAAACTCATAATTTTAACTAACTTAGTATTTGAAAGACTATTCACAATAATAAATCTTGCCTTAGTATTGATCTCATATGCCTTCATTTTTGCAATTGTATTTGAACCATTTAGAGGTGGAGTATATGTATTTTGATAAGCATTCTCAATATCATATCCCTAAGTAGAAAAATATCCTTCCATATTTGTCTTCCAGAAAGCATAATATGAGCCATCGAATCCAGGATATTCCATCACCATCCCAAATCTACCTCAAGCGGTTAAGCTCTTCTTAAAGGAACCTTGCTCTAATACCAAATATTAAAATGAACAAGAAAACTAAGAGGGGGGTGAATAAATTTTAGAAAAAATAAACCTTCAAAAACCCTCAACAGTAATTAGATCCACAAACATTCATTAAACCATTATTATGTTAGTTTGATTAAACAGGAAATGCAGATAACAAAAATTGAAATCACAACACCATATATAAGAGAACACCAGATTTACGTGGAAAACCAAATGATTGAAAACCATGGTGAGGATTATCTCACAATATAAGTAATAGAAAAACTGGTACAAAAAGGGATCATTGCCAAAATAGGACACACTATCCAAAAGGATCATTTCCACAGAAGGAATACAAGAAGATAGAAGAAGAATGTTACACAGAGAAAACACTTCTCAATGCAACAAAGAGTCCACCACAATTTCTCACACACTTTCACAATCTCACATGAAAGATTTCATATGCCTTCAGGAACCCTAACATGAAGTTTGCACTGCTCTACTCAATTTCGCATCACACACATTTCTCACATCAATCTCATGTCTATATTTCTTCTTACTCTTTCGTTCACTAACTCACATCAAAACCATATTATTTATATCAAGCTCTACCTCAAAAAATTTCTCCAATGTCGACCATTAACCATTATACATACACATTCAAAATAGGTTAGCACCTAAATATTCCTATGGTGGAAGGGAATTAAAGGTGACCTAGATAAATCCTTAGTTAGGACCCAAATATATCCCAACACTCTTCCACAAGCCTTGCATGTAGTGTTAAACACAAGGTCAGCCAACACCCATGCAAAACACCATAATCATTAAGTACATGCTTCCTTAAACCAAGCTAAAAGTTCTAGAAAACATAATTCACTTGAAATCAATCCATAATAATCCACGAACTACTTAAGATTCATCAAACACTTCATCCAAGCTTGCATCAACAAATACTTCAATTCAGAAGAACTGGTAACCCTTATTTGCATAGTGATAAATGAAACTCACACTGTACTGCACCAAATCAAGTAAAAAATTGAATACAAAAAGATAAAATAATTATAATCATCTTATCAAATTTGTACAACCTAAAGCCAAACAATGGAGAAATGCCGAGCAAATACATTTCTCTTAGGCCATAGAGAACATTATTGAACAACTGGTTCACACACTGATAAAAATATCTCACACTGTACAATGATCTAGAAACCAAAATTATAAATATAGCAACCTTTGACAACCTTGAATAACCTATAAGATCCGCACAGGCATAATATCAACAAAAAAAAAATACAAAGCACAATACCGGATGGTGCAAGGGCACCTACTCAACTTTTGTAAATATGGTCACATGTTATATTTTTGGGTGTTTAGAGTCTTGTTTGGTGTAATAAGGTCTATTTAGACCATTTTCAATGTAATAAGTCTCATGGGGTCAGTTTGAGTACATTTTGTCATGTTTTGTAATTTGTTGCAAAAGTTGCTTTGCAACTTTGCAATTTTGTCATATTTGGAAGTTGAACGGTCATTTGGTTCAAAAAATGGTTATAAACCATTGTTTTGGGCTTGTGAAATTTTTAATATGCCTCAAAAACTTTGAGGAAAGGTTCTGAAGTTGTTTTTGAAGTGAAAACAATAAGAAGTGTTCTATTTTCTGCAATCTTTTGTGCATTTTTGCTGCTACAACACTCTGCATGGTTCTGTACTGAGAGATTGTGATCTAAAGTGCATTGTATCTAATGGAGGCATGAACTAGATTTGTTTTGGAATTTATTTGAGTTGATTTCATAAAATTTTAAGGTGTTTAGAGCTAAAATACTGAGAATGGTTTGAAAACCCTAGGGTAAGAGGGTTTGGTAGAAATAATGGCATATTAGACCATTACACCAGTGAAATTCTCTACAAATTGGTGGAATTAGTTAGAATTTTTTTCAATCTAATAGTGATTTTAGATGTAGTGGATGGAGTTAGGGCCCTATTTGTGCAAACCCTAGCCTAATAGTTCAATGTATTAGGCTAGAATTGATAGGTAGGAGTAGGGTTTTGTTGATAGGTGAGTTTGAGGATGTGTCAGATGATAAAACAAGTTGTTTTAGATCCCATGAGATCTAGTTAGAGCCTTGGAGATAATATTGGAGATTGGGAGAAGATTCACTACATACTTGCTTTGGAAAAGAGGCTTAATTAAGCTTAAGGGTAGCGTAGTAGTCCATTTTTGAAGGAGATGTTTTGAAACAAGGCTATGCACAATTGGGATATGTCAAATAAGGACATAAAGGGTATCTTAAATGGTGACTATTTCTTGGGTTGGAGGCCTTATCTAAAATATATATTCAATTTTCACTGTTTGATGTGCTACAAGCAAGATTGAAGGAATGGTACGAAAACACCAAGTTAGGGTTTGAAAAGTAGAAAGATTGCTCAAGAATGATTGAATTGTGTTTGATTAGGAAACCTCCACCATTTCTCTACATAAATTGGTATCAAAGCATAGATTTTGATCATTTGAAGGAGAGAAGTTGAAGTTTGAAGAGGAAAAAGTTGTAATTTGAAAGGACAAGATGCCTCCAAAGGGTAGTGCAGTCATTGCTAGGGAAATAAGAATGATGGAGTCTCAAGAAGTTGTTTTAGCCAAACTTGTAGAATTGGAAACAAACCAAAGAATAGGTAAGGACATTGAAGAGGAGAGTGACCGAGAGGAAGAGGAAGAGGGTGAGAATGAAAAACCTCAAAGCAAAGTCCAAGGTGATGATGAGTTGGACCCTGATGAAAGAAGGATGGTTAAGATGCTGAAGGATGTTAGAGGAGAGACTATTAAAGTGAAAATGGAATTTCCTATGTATAGTTGGAAGATGGATAGTGAAGAAGTGTTGGACTAGATTGATGCACTAGACAACTACTTTGAGTATAAGGAGGTAGCAGAAGAAAAAAAGGTAAAGTTTTCAAAAACTAAGTTGAAAGGCCTTGCCCTAACTTGGTGGAACTATTTACAAGAGGAGAGAGTGAAAAAAGGAAAAGCAAAAATAAATTCATGAGATAGGATGATGTCTAAGGTTAAGATCCAATTCTTGCCCGGTGACCATGCAATTAAAACATTTAGGAAGTTGCAAAACCTAAATCAAAAGATGGATGTTATGGCCTACATAAAGGAGTTTCATAAATTGAGCCTTAGAGCAGGTCATGTTGAAGGTAAAGTTGAGAATATAGGAAGATATATGAGTGGGATAAGGTTCAATATTCAAGATGAACTAAGTCTTGCCACACCTAGAATGGTGGAAGAGTGCTTCCAATTGGCTGTTAGGGTAGAAGATAAATTTAAAAGGAAAGAAAAAATAAGTAGAGGTAGAGGAAAGAACTTCAGGGGTAGAGGATCCTTTGGTGGAAGAGGAAAATCACAAAAAGCACAAGGAGAGTCAAGTGGAGATCAAGATCAAGGCTTGAAGTCAAGAGGTGCATTTAGAGGTAGAAGACCTAATGGTAGAGGCAGGTTTGGAGGACAAGGTAGAGGTTCAAGCACATTTTCAAGGAGATGCTACCATTGTAACCAATTTGAACATCAAGCATGGGCGTGCCCGAAGAAACAACCTTCAACATCACATGGACGTGAAATGAGAACACAATTGGTGCAAGAGGAAGATTGTGAGAGTGTTAACTCTCCTTCTCAACATGTTGCTCTAGAGGTTGGAGAAAATATGATGATGAGAAGAACACTACTCAAGGTTCCTGTGGTGAAGGAGCCTTCATAAAGAAAGTCCTTGTTCAGAACAACATGCAAATAACAAGGTGAGGTATGTAAGGTTGTTGTAGATTCTGGTTCAATTGATAATTTAATTTCTTTAGAGATGGTTGAAAAATTAAAGATGAAAAGGATTCCACACCCCACACCTTATAAGGTTTTTTGGCTGAATAAGGGTCAACAAGTCTTGGTCAATGAACAAACATGGTTTGAGTTTAACATTGGGGAATACAAAGACAAGATTTTGTGTGACATCATCCCCATGGATGTTTGTCACTTGCTGCTAGGAAGACCCTGGTAGTATGACAAAAATACAAAACATGATGGATAGAAAAATACATTTGTGATTGAAAAAGATGGAGTCTCATTTAAATACCCTCACCCCTTTGCAAGATGAAAATTTAGATACTCAATTTGGGTCAAGTGTCATGTTGGTTGGGGAAAAATACTTCTTGAAGAACATGAAAGAGGAAGGTGGACAAGGGTATGCAATTATAATTAGACCCAAATCTATTATGACAACAACAAAACTTGAGGATGTGCTCAAGTAAGTGCAAACCCTATTGAACAAGTATCAAGACATAGTTTTTGATGAGATCCCTAGTTCTTTGCCACCTATAAGGGATGTGAGCCACCACATAAAATTTATACCAGGAGAAAACTTACCCAATAAGGCTGCATACAAGATGACTCCTCAACAAAATGAAGAAATAAGGAAACAAATACAAGAATTGCTAGATAAGGGTCTCATAAGGGAAAGTTTAAGTCCATGTGTTGTCCCTACTATGTTGGCACCTAAAAAAGGTGGAGATTGGAGAATTTGCACCAATTCAAGGGAAATCAACAAAATCACTATAACGTATAGGTTTCCAATACCTAGAATGGAGGATTTGATGGACTGTTTAGGAGGAGCTTGTTACTTTTAAAAAATTGACCTTAAAAGTGGCTATCATTAGATTAGAATAAGAGAAGGGGATGAGTGGAAAAATGCTTTTAAAACCAATAAGGGGTTGTATGAATGGATGGTGATGTCATTTGGGCTTTCAAATGCACCAAGCACTTTTATGAGACTAATGAATGAAATTTTTAAGTCTTTCATAGGAAAAAAAATTATTGTGTACTTGGATGACATTCTTGTGTTTAGCAAGACTAAAAACACTTGAAACATTTGGACATGGTGTTGAAGAGGTTGAATGAAGAAAAGTTGATGATTAACTTGAAAAAGTGTGAATTCATGAAGGAAGAGTTGGTCTACCTTGGTTTTGTGATTTCAAAAGGTACTTTGAAGATGGACCCCAACAAGGTAGAAGCCATTTTGAACTAGCCTACTCCAAAATCAATTAGTGAGGTAAGAAGCTTCCACGATCTTGCTAGTTTCTATAGAAAATTTATTGTTGTGTACTTGGATGACATTCTTGTGTTTAGCAAGACTAAAGAAGAACACTTGCAACATTTGGACATGGTGTTGAAGAGGTTGAATGAAGAAAATTCGATGATTAACTTAAAAAAGTGTGAATTCATGAAGGAAGAGTTGGTCTACCTTGGTTTTGTGATTTCAAAAGGAACTTTGAAGATGGAACCCAACAAGGTAGAAGCCATTTTGAACTGGCCTACTCCAAAATCAGTTATTGAGGTAAGAAGCTTCCACGTTCTTGCTAGTTTCTATAGAAAATTTGTAAGGAATTCCAATAATATTTGTTCTCCCATCATTGATACCATAAAATGAGATAAAAGGAAGAGGTTTATGTGGTCTGATGAGGTAGAAAGAAGCTTTCAAATTCTGAAACAAATGATAGATCAACAACCTATCCTAGCATTGCCTGATTTCAACAAGGTGTTCACTATAGAATGTGATGCAAGTGGGTATGCAATTGGTGCAATCTTGAGTCAAGAGGGCAGACCTGTAGCATTTTTCAATGAGAATATTAATGAGGCCAAAAAGAAGTATTTTTCTTATGACTTAGAATTGTATGTAATGGTCCAAGCATTGAAAAAGTGGAGACACTATCTCCTTCCCAAGGAATTTATTGTTTTTACTAACAATCATGCTTTGAGTTTATTGAATAGCCAAGAAAAATTGAGCCAAAAACATGTGAAGTGGGTGGAGTACCCACAAAGCTACACTTTCAACATGAAGCACAAAAAAGGATAGTCAAACAAGGTGGTAGATGCTTTGAGCAGCAAGCAAATGTTGGTGCAAGAAATTCAACTTCAAAGTGTGGGTATTGATGCATTAAAATGTATGTATGAAGGAGATGATGATTCCAAGGATGTGTATGATGTTTGTAATCAATTTGATGGTGCTTTCCATGAAGAATATTCTGCTTTCTTGTTACAAGATGGCTTATTGTTTAGGGGTTCTCATTTTTGTATACCTAAATGTTCCATGAGGGTAAATATGATTAAGAAAAATCATTGTGGCAGCTTAGGGGGTCATTTTGGTGTGGAAAAACATTGGAGTAGGTGAGAAGATACTACCATTGGCCAAAAATGCAAAGTGACATGAGAAAGTTTGTTGAGAATTGTGTAGTTGGTCAAAAAGGAAAGGGTTCAAGCACCAATGCAGGTCTTTACCAGCCTTTGCTAATTCTTAACAGGCCATGGGAATCCATCAACATAGATTTTGTGTTGGGTTTACCAAAAAATCAAAGGGGATTTGAAAGTGTGTTTGTTGTTGTTGATAGATTTAGCAAAATGGCTCATTTCTTACCATGTAAATGTACAAATGATGCTTCATATATTGTTGGGTTATTTTTCAAGGAAGTAGTGAGAGTTCATGGATTACCATTGACCATTGTGTTTGATAGGGATAGCAAGTTTGTAGGTCACTTTTGGAGGACTCTTTGGAAGAAATTGGGAACCAACTTGATTTTCAACTTCTCCTATCACCCAAAAATAGATGGGAAGACTAAAGTTGTTAATAGGAGTCTTGGAAACCTTCTTAGGTGTTTGAAAAAAGAGCATTCACAACAATGGGATCTCATTCTTCCACAAGATGAGTTTTCCTATAATGACTCAGTCAATAGAAGTGTTGGAAAGAGACCATTTGAGATAGTCTATGGATTGAAGCCAAGGGGATTATTTGAACTCAAATATTTGAGTGGTATGGAGATAAGTGTTGAGGGTGAAGAGTTTGCAGTTGCAATGAAGGACATACATGAACAAGTGAAGGATAATCTTCAAAAGAGTGTGGAAAAGTATAAGTAACATGCATATTTGAAGAAGAGGGATGTTCAATTCAAAGTGGGAGATTTGGTCCTAAAACATTTGAGGAAAGAGAGGCTACCAAATGGGAAATACACAAAATTGCAGATGAAGAAGATTGGGCCATGCAGGGTGGTCCACAAATTTGATGCAAATTCCTATGAGATAGAACTCCTTCCTGGAGTGGCTATCTCTCCAATATTTAATATTTATGAACTTTATCATTTCAAAGGATTTGTGGTTGCAGGTGATGATGTAGGTACATTAGGATTTTAAGATGAAGATTCGGTCAAAGACCTACCACCAAGTTAGCCTTTGAAGCTTGAGAGCATTTTGGTCAACAAGGAAGTGAAGAGAACAAGGCATAAAGTGTACAAAGAATATATAGTCAAATGGAAAGGCATCCCTCATGAATATGCAACATGTATTATAGAGTAGGACATTAAAATACATGCCACAATAGTGCAAGAATTGATCTCAGGTGGAGCTTGAGATTCTTTTCTCCCTGGGTGTATGGTGCAGGGGCACCTAGTCAACTTTTGTAAATATGGTCACATGTTATATTTTAGGGTTCTTAGAGTCTTGTTTGGTGTAATGAGGTCTATTTATACCATTTTCAATGTAATAAGTCTCATGGGGTTGGTTTGAGTACATTTTTTCATGTTTCGTAATTTGTTGCAAAAGTTGCTTTACAACTTTGCAATTTTGTCATATTTGGAAGTTGAACAGTCATTTGGTTCAAAAAGTGGTTATGAACCTTTATGTTGGGGTTGTGAAAGTTTAAATATGCCTCAAAAACTTTGAGGAAAGGTTCTGAAGTTGTTTTTGAAGTGTAAACAATAAGAAGTGTTCTATTTTTTGTAATCTTTTGTGCAATTTTGCTGCTACAACACTATACGATTTTGTACTGAGAGATTGTGATCTAAAGTGCATTGTATCTAATGGAGGCATGAACTATTTTTTTTTTTGGAATTTATTTGAGTTTATTTCATAAATTTTGAAGGTTTTTAGAGCCAAAATAATGTGAATGGTTTGAAAAGCCTAGGTTAAGAGGGTTTGGTAGAAATAATGGCATATTAGACCATTCCACTGGTGAAATTCTCTGCAAATTGATGGAATGGATTTATTTAGGATGTTTTTCAATTTTATAGTGATTATAGATGTGGGGGATGGAGTTAGGGCCTTGTTTGTGCACGCCCTAGCCTAATATCTCAATGTATTAGGTTAGAATTGATAGGTAGGAGTAGGGTTTTGTTGATAGGTGAGTTTGTGGATGTGTCAGTTGATAAAACTAGTTGTTTCAGACCCCATTTGATCTGGTTAGAGCCTTGGAGAGAATATTGGAGATTGGGAGAATATTTAACACATACTTGCTTTGGAAAAGAGGCCTAATTGGGCTTAAGGGCAGCGTATCAGTCCATTTTTGAAGGAGATGTTTTGAAACAAGGCTATGCACAATTTGGATATGTCAAAGAAGGGCATAAAGGGTATCTTAAATGGTGACTATTTCTTGGGTTTGATTCCTTCTCTAAAAGATATGTTTAATTTTCACCGTTTGATGTGCTACAAGCAAGATTGAAGGAATGGTAAGAAAACACCAAGTTAGGGTTTGAAAAGAGGAAATATTTTTCAAGATTGATTGAATTGTGTTTGATTAGGAAACCTACAACCCTTCTCTACATCATTGGAGCACACTGTGAACATTTGCATAATACAATTTACTTTGTTTATTAAATTTTCTCAAAAGCATTTGGAAACCAAGTACCAAATACATCATCTCATCTCATTACTTCATTCCAAATCACCCTCAAACTATATAACAAAAAGAATAACTCCATGTACTCACAACACTTCCTCAAGGTCTCAATTACACATACACTACCTATTTTCCTCTTTTTCAAAATTTTCTCATTATCCCCAACATCTTCATCCCATAGTTGACATTAATGACAACACCAGTCAATAGGCTTACTATTGAAATCAATGACAACACCATCATTCTTGAAACACTGTATCCCAATTTTGCAAAGAATAAAGGCTACTAATACAGAGGATTTAATAAAAGAAACTATTATAGAAGAAGACCAAGATAAACCAAAAGAATGGTTGAAGGCTAGACAAATGAGAGTCAAAGATTTGAATAAGTGCAAGAAAAAATTGAATAGGAATAAAAGGCCTAGCCGATTAGGTAATGGTCAAGATAGAACAATTTATAGAAGGTTTGGGATGTACATTTTGGGAAAATCCATCCTTGTTGGCTTCACCGACAAAGATGTTCAAAGAGTTTGAAAATACTATATGTGGTAAAATCAATCAAGGATTCATCAAACAAATGATGATACATAAATAAAATATTCAAAGTTTTTAGGATGAGGTTGTTTTCGATGGGTTGCAAAAAAACCTAGAAAATTCCACATTTTCTCATAAAATTAAGTTAAAATATATGTAGACACGTAAAATGTACCATTTGGCATTACACACTTGATCTTGATTACTAATACCATTTCAAGCTGAATCATCCTCTTAGCTTGTCATCACTCTTTGTCTCTTAATTAAATAAATAATCATTTATTTGATTAAGTCATTCTCTCTTCATCAATCAATCTGATCTAATTAACCCTATATCTCTATTTAATTAAATAATTCATTTTATTTGATTAAATCTTGAAGCTCATCTTATTAAATTAAATAAATTAAACCTTATTTTATTTAATCTAACACTCACCCCTTTAATTAAATAAATAAAAAATATTTACTTAATTAGTCTCTAAATCACATTCTTCTCATCTTTTGATTTAAATCAACCCATAAATCTAAATCAATTAGTCACATCATCTAATCCCTCATTAAATTAATTAACCCTTGATTAATTTAATCCTAATACATGTCCCATCCTCTAGTTTTTTCCACTTGCACATGAAAATACATTTAATTCATTTATTAAATATCTATTTTCTCTCAACTTGGCATATTTTAGAGAATATTGTTCCAAATTTGAATTCCATCCAAGTGAATTGGTCCTTCCAACAAGATATTTATTCCTTCTTTCATGTCCTTATGGATTGAGCCAAGTGGCATTTAAGACATTCTTTTTCCCTCTTACATGTCATTTCACTATTTTCAAATTCCACCTAATTGCATTTATGGGCACATTCATCAAAATGTACATCAACACTTATTCATCTACGACAAGTAGCATTTGACCACATTGATTGAAAGAGATTAGTCTACATTTCTTCATTTTGGGCATTTCTCCATCTTTCCTTTCTATAAATAAGAGGTTTCCCTCCTCATTTGATCATCCACAATTTGAGTAAACTTACTATACTGAATTTCATCTTCAAGCATATCTATTCTCATCAATTTTATCAAAGTCTTAGCTAGGTTATTCAAAATTTTCATCATGAAGCATATTTGAATCTTTAAAAAAGTGGATCAACCTTCATCATTCATCAATATTGCATCATAGGAGTTGGGAAAGGGCCAATTTTCACATCAAATTGACACCAATTCCCCCATGGGATAAAGAGTTTGCATGTTTAATTAGGATTTCATTGCTTTCTTATTGTGTTCTTCATTTTATTTCCTAATTTGAGCTTTGCTAATGGATTTCATGGGGAATATTTATTCTCACTTTCATTTGATCTAACTATGTGTTTGTTTATTGTGTTTTGTCAATGCTAGGATCTTGGTTCTACATTTGGTGCTAGAAGGAGGGCACTCTTGAAGTTTAAATCACATTTTTTTTATCAAATTTTGTGCTTTTTCTATTTTTTTGGTGTATATAGGAAACTATGCCACTCACAATCCAGCAGTGCCATACAAATCCACTACGAGTCCAACAGCACCATACAACGCCATTCAAAACTACAAATTGTGTCGCTCGGCCTTTCCTGCCCAGAAATTCAAATTTCAAACTACGTCATGGGGTCAATTTCAGATCACTGACTTTTACAAATTTCAAACTGTGTCGCTAGGTAAAAGAGTGTCATAATCACGCTCTTTGTCTTTGCTACAGAGCGTCGCTGACCTCTCTCAAACTGCATCACATGTGCTAACTGTGTCGTTGCAGTGAAGGAAAAAGCTCAAAATAGTTTAATTTTAACATGTGCTATTTATTTTTTGTTACTTTGGGCAATTAATTGCTTTTCCTAATCTCTGCTTTGCAGCTTTAATTGGTTTTTTGTAGGTTGAGTTGAAGGAGGAAACAAAGGTGAAGATTTTTTATGAAGACATTT
>VDFB02000003.1:219744769-219894173 GCA_007258455.2 Sequoia sempervirens | reverse complement strand
ATCTTCCCTTCGAGCCTCTTGTGGAAACGGTCGAGAAGGAAGCCAAGAAGGCGCCGAGGCGTTTGAATCTAGGATTGAAGGTCTCAGGAGGATTCGGAAATTATATACCGGTCCAGTGGCATTGGCAAAGGGGTTTTTTTTGGGCGATTGATATGCAACCATTGTTGGCTCGGGCATTTTGGAGGGCTTAACTTGCTTCTTTACTGAATTCTCCTCAGACGTAGCAGGGAAACACTCATTTCATTTCTATTAACTTGGAAAAACCCATTTCCATCTGCTTCCATTGATAACCTTTCCTTTTCCAATCCCGTATCTCTTCCTTTCCCGTCAACGACTTTACCAGGGGCTTTCGTCCTTTTATGTTTTCTCTCAAAGAAAAACAAAAACATTTTTCCATGGTGAATCTGAGACGTGCTTTCTGAGTCGTTTATCTTTCGTTTTTAGCATAATTTTGATATGCACTTTCATAGTCGGGTGTGCCTCTATTCTCCTTCTGTATTTCCTTGTCCTTGGACAAATTCTGGTGGCGTCAATCCTTGGCATTCATTGTCGAGCACAGGTGAAACTCGGAATTGGAGTCTGAGTCCTCTGCATCATTCGCTTGGAGGTACCAAAGCGGCTTCATCAAGTTTTAGGGACCATTCTCAGGCACGTGATATGAATTACCAACTTATTTAGCCAGTGTCGCTAGATAGGAATTGTTCTATTATTTAACATGCTTAATATACAATTTGATGGTATTCTCTTCTAGCTGGAAGTTAAAAGAATTCGTATCTCTGTAGGTTTTTCTTTAATCAAAGGGAATAACGAATCTTGATGCTTCGAATCTCTCTGCATTGTTTGAGCTAGCCCAACCTGTGTTTACCTTGTAAAGGAGAACGAGTTATTTGTTTATGCTCATAGGAGAAATTCATTGGAAATTGGACGATTGCTCTTCTTTTGAACCTGACTGAAGAAAAGTTCCCTCTTTACTACTGTCCCAACCTAAATACCCGATGGGTTTTGGATTGATATTTTATTGTTAGCAACCCTGAACTTGAATGTTATCATGAACCTTCCATCTAATGCTCTGAGATTATCTGGTCAAATCTAAGATTGACGGTTTTCCTTTCACTCTGTTTTCCTTGTCACTATATGGAATTGGGCATCTTCTTCTTAGTCGAATTCTTTCTTGTCTTGTCATAACAAGGGCCTGAAGATATCTCTTCCTCATCAAAATATTTTCGCACCTCTTTCCTTGATTGAAATCAGAGCAGTCGCTTCTAAAGGAAGTGTAATGTTAAGTGTTTAGTGTCTCTAAGGGTTTTGAGATCAGCATAATCTTAAATATAGTGAAGTGCTTCTAGCTAAACTTTGAAGACCCCTTTTCAATCGTGCATGTCTGTCAGTATGTTTATGCTTCATTAAAAACAACATACGTAAAAATTCAAGTGACTCCAATTCTGTTTATTATTATTAATCAGATGAAGCTTTCTTGAAGTAAAAGTCTCATCTCCTTTCTTTAAAGTGTTAAAACAAACCCGAATGGTAGATAAAGAGGAGGCTGACATAGCCGAGCTAAAGACTCTCTCTTAATATTTCTAAGATTAGTGTGTACCTTGAAGAAAAAATGGTAGAAAATTTCTAGACATTGGAATACAAAAATTGAATCCATAATGTTGAATAAGATTCCTTCAACTCCTCTCATAAGTTGGAGAATAGCAATTTATTATTACCCATATGGGATAAGTTATGAGATAAGATCTTATTGTTCTAAAAAGAAAAGATGACCCTTTAGACCTTAAACAAGAAGTGATTCCAAACCAAGATCTGGTAATGTTAATCCTTAACCTTGAACTACGAGAAGATTGTTAACCAAACCAGATACGGTAAGATTAAAACTTGATCTAAGAGTTATCATGTCGAGCAAGGATGCGTGCTGTCGGCACAGTGATGCCACAAATAATTAATTAAAAAAAAAATCCTTGGCCAAGGTAGATGCCCGTTTGGCAATGTCAGCTTCCATGGCCAGATATACCCTGATCAGGATGATTCTTCTGATAGGAGGTACCTATAGAGGGAGGATCGATCAGTGGTATAGGTTCGTGGACATCAGGCTCAGAGGCATGATGATAAATTGATCCATGTTGATTACCCTCGTGAAGGGCGGGTTCTTCAGTTGAAGAAACTCGGGAGACCAGTAGGTCTTGGTTGGGCGGTAAAGCCCCTGATGATAATTCTCTTTCCCTCGATAAAGATTTCCAAGTATGATAGTATGGAGATGATGTCAAAAGGAATTCTTCCTCTCTCATAAATCCAGGTACATGCAATGGTAATTGAACTTCTATTTCATCTATGCCATGAATGCTATTCTTTATGTTAATGAACATAGTAAGATTCTCAGATACTTAGGGAGATAGTTACTTGAATTTATTCAGCTGTTACATTGTTTCATAGCTGTAGTAATTATTCGTTATCTTCTGGGAGCAAAGAAAAGTAATTATTATTCTTCTGCAATTTCCTGTTAGATGTTTATAGTTAATAGTTTCTTTTCAGCTGAAAATGAAATTAAAAGTTAGTTGATGAAGTATATAATGTAATGACATCTGAATTGAATTCTCTTTTCCGTCTTGCTGCAAATGAAACCCTAGTTGGGCAGTTATTTAGTTATTGATCTGCCATGATCAGTTGGCAGAAAACTGTTGAACGATTCATGTGAACTGAAACTGAAACTGAAAATTAAAAAGATATTTGCAAGTTTGAGTTAGTTGGATCAATTGGAAACCCTTGTTTCGAAAACAATTTAGCTGCAGTTCAGCTGAAAGTTAGTTATCAGTTGAAAATTTTAAACTGTAGTCTGGGAAGGCTGTTACATATGGTATCAGAGCTACCAGGTTCGACACTGAACCTCGGGGCTCATCATGCAACTCAGAAAATTGAAATCGACCTTGTGAACCTTGTAAACCTTTGCTTTGAATCTATCACAGTGAGTGGTAGTTAATTGCATTAAAAATCTATCACAGGAAGTGATAGTTATTGTTGAAACATTTTTGTATTGGATCTATCACAGGAACTGATATTTACTATAAACAATTACGTGATTGAGTCTATCACAGGAAGTGATAGCCAATCCTATAAACAAATCTTGTACTGAGCCTATCATAGCGAGTGATAGCCTTTTTGTAACCATTAGAATTGAATCTGTCTCAGGAAGAGATAATATTTTTTGTAAACAATTTTTCTTGTAACCGTTAAATGCTCTTAGAAATAATTTGAGTTATCAAGTAATTACGAAATTATTCTAAGTTAAGGCAAGGTATGCCTAGGGTACCGATATTGTGATCAAAACTTAAATAATAGTTTAATTTGAACTTGTGGGCTAAAGGATTGGAAAGATCCAGAAGCAATCAACCAAGTGCAGGGGCATCTGAGCATCGGAAATCCTTGAAATTATATCAAGATAAGATGAAATCTGGTCTAACTTCTGGATGGTTCGGAAAGAGCCAAGTGGAATTAAAGGATCAAGATGATAAGAAAAGCAATAGTCAAGGACAACATGTTGTTACATGAAAGATAACTTGAGAAAAGGGGAAGCAAGTTAGTGTTTTATTTTTTTTTTAACTCCTTTGTGGAGAGTAGAAGAATGAGTCAGTAACTGAATGGATGTTTAATTACTCCATGGAAGAGGAGTTACCTCATATTGATAATATTGTAAGATCACAAATTAAGTTGTTGAGGATATCACTTTTGGTTCTTCATCAGATCAATGAATCAGGAGTTGTAGGATTTGTTTTGTTATGACAGGAAGTTGTTGTCATGAGCAGCATGAAATGCAGATATAATATGACAAGATGATGGATAACTTAAGGTGACAAGTTTGTTAGCTACATGCATGGTCTGCAATGTTACTGGAATGATAAATACTTGTTAGAAGAATATTGACTATATGACAAACAGAGCATTCACTATTTTCCTTAATGAATTACATATGAACCTTTTGATCAAGTCTCAAAACATATTTACATGTCAATCAACAAGAAAGAACTTTGATTTTTATGGTACCTCAGGAAGTATTGGCTTATATGGTGCATTATAGTTATTTCATATACTTATTTTGTCAAGAACTTCAGTGAAATTGGTTCATCCTCTCAGCAGTGAACATGTTTAGGCTAGTTGCAGTAAATTTTATGGTGCAGATATATACATACAAATCTTGGATAAGCATCACTGGTAGAACTCTTGGACAGGTTCCTATGATTGGCACTACAGAGACATTTCCTTGTGAACGGAGTTAATGTAGACAACAACGACATGAATAAGGTGTCGGTGAGTATCTGCCAAGTTATTTCTTGAAGGTGCAAAGTAAATGGTCAGAGTTATTGTTCCAAAACCTCATTGACCTCTTGTCACATAGGTTTACCGTTCAAAATTCAATTCATGAATTTGGTACAATGGTGATGGAACGGTTAAGCAGACAACTTGTGTGAATGTGTAAATTCATAAAACATTTTTGTTGATACACCAAGTTTATATGTGATTCTGATAAAATTCACAACTCAGACATGCTTAGTTATTGTTATCTACATGAAAAGAGATAGAAGATCATTGTTATGAGTCAATAAGAATGAGAGTGTTGCAGTTCAAAACCTGACACAAAGCCTGTCTTCTACAAGGTTAATACAGATCTTCTTGGCAACACCTGGCAATGGCATAATGACTCTGATGTCTTTCACTATAGCACTCTCGCTAGTGGTAATCTTAGTGATGGCAACAAAAGGACATGCAAAGCCACAAGTATATGGTATTCTTTAATCGGCAGGAACTTGATACGAATGATATTTGATTGGTTTCTTAGTTTGGTTAAGCCACCAATGATCATTAAGCAGGTATCTGCAACACATGTTATGAACAGGTACACACATACCTTGGATATGAATATAATACATTGGTTTCCTCTTATGTTTCACTACACAATACTTTGGTCAGATAGTTATACAAAGCTCATTCTTAATTGGGAAAGCTTTTCATGCTTATTCTTACACCGGTTGATAGTGATGACATTATTGATCCTCAAGCAGTGATCTATTGGCATGGAATGCAGAGAAAATGGTATAGAACCAGGGAATACTTGTTAACTGAAATTCATGAGAAAACCAATTGCTATAATTAAGCATAAGGAAGAATGAAAGTTTGGGGAACTTATTGTTTGATGCGTTGGTAACACAGTCTCCAACCTATTGTAAGTTTTTGGAAGCGTTGATAGCAGTGCAACAATCTACCTCCTTGTTAGTAACTTAGTCAAGTCACGTAGTGCATAAGGAATGTTATTCTAGATTATGGCACTTCTTTGGAGTTTGGTTAAAAATAATAATAATAATATTGGCAAGGAATGTTGTTTTATTTAAATTCGAAATGGTTTAACAATCGAAATTTGAAGATTGTCATCTTAGGACCAGTTGGTCGAAATTGGACTAAGTGTTGAGAATAACTTCATTCTTTTGGTTATTGTTGAAATTAAGACTGTTTATAAATTGATATAAAGCTAAGTATTGTGGGGGTTACCCACGAATAGTTTGGTTGTTCTCTATGTTTGACGAAATGTACATCTATATCATGTCTTGGATGGGCCTCTGATGGAATCTATAAGGAAGTAAATTTTAAGAAATGTTTAACTTTACAAAGGAGGAAACCTTGTGTTATGGTATGTGGGTGGACAGGTAGTCCAGTAAGCCCAAGTGATTAGCCTCTCCAAGTCGAGCAGGGTGGTGAGATACTCAGCCAACCAAAGTTGTCGTACTTAGTAGGAGGATATCCTTAGGAGTGCGACAGAGCTGGTTAAGTGGGGTACACACCAGAGCTCAGATGGCAGCTAATGGGACATCCCTCTTTAATGGCAAGCCGAGTCTTGGAGGACAACTAGATTGGGAATAAATTCTGATCTTTCCTTTTGTAGTTGTTTAATAGTTTATTTTAACGATGCATTAGATAAATGAAATTGGTGCTTGACGAAAATATTTCAGCTAGAAAAGTGAAGGTTGATGTTAACCTTTGGTGAAAATCTCTTGGTCAATCTGTGTTAAAAGTAATTGACTGCTATACTCAGGAAGAGTATTCATCCTTATGGTGTTGTTATAACCACTTCTATAATTTTGCTATCAAGATGATTCATTAGATATAAAAGATGTCAAATTCCTGTAAGTTGGGTAAGCTAGAAGGCAGGATTATCATTAGTCCTGAAATGTTATCTGAAATGGAAAACAAATCAAACTAATCAGAAAAGATTGGTGAAAGCTATTAACAAATAGAAAAGCTAAATAAACACCACCGAGAAGGATTATGAAGAAACACTTTAAGAATTTCCTTATCTATTGAAGAGCAATTGAGAACATTATATTTATGTTTATGTTTTATTGAAGACTTTGAATAAACAATCATCGAGGACGATGATTCTTAAGGGGAGAAGTATGTCACAACCCTTACATTGAGATTATATGTTTGGTTATGTCTTTCAAATGCAATGTTAGTTGCAAATGACTACTTTCATGTGATTATGACATTGGGAATGAAAAGTTGTTCTTTTATTGTAACTGTAATGTTAACGAACTTTTTTTTTATTCATTGCCGTTGAATTTGTTGTTCATGAGAAGTGGAATGAGATAATGAGATCAAATTGCAATGCATATTATTAAGCCATGGAGAACGATCTAATCCATAATCCTTGCCAGTGGATGCAGGATTGCTGACGCCGCGAGGAAAAGGGAAATATCATCAGGGAGAGGACGTGGTTAATGATGGATCAATTTATCATCAAACCTAGAGTTGGAGCAAGACAGTTACGTCGACATCATTACCTTGGCCATAAGTAAATATATATATATATTTAGATTAAGCAAGTCAATTTAAATATGTATGTCAATAATCACCTATTAAGGAGGTTTCAAAAGGTCTATAAATATTAAATTAAAATGATTGATAAAAATATAATATTAAATAATAATAATATTCTCTTGTGAGTCGAGAAGAATAATTCTTGATATATATAAAAGTATATTATTATTATTTGCAATGGCTAAATCATATTAATTAATAATAAGGATAAAATTCTAATGCCATCATTTAAAAGATGAAAATGAAGAAAGGTATAAAAATAAAAATAAAAAGGAATTAGAAAGTGGAGATCATGGGCGGTGCTTTTCTGTTATCTTCCCTTCGAGCCTCTTGTGGAAACGGTCGAGAAGGAAGCCAAGAAGGCGCCGAGGCGTTTGAATCTAGGATTGAAGGTCTCAGGAGGATTCAGAAATTAGATACCTGTTCCAGTGGCATTGGCAAGGGGGGTTTTTGGCGATTGTTATGCAACCATTATTGGCTCGGGCATTTTGGGAGGGCTTAACTTGCTTCTTTACCGAATTCTCCTCAGACGTAGCAGGGAAACACTCCCTTCATTTCTAATAACTTGGAAAAATCCATTTCCATCTGCTCTCATTGATAACCTTTCCTTTTCCAATTCCGTATCTCATCCTTTCCCGTCAACGACTTTACCAGGGGCTCGTCCTTTATGTTTTTCTCTAGAAGAAAAACAAAAACATTTTTCCATGGTGAATCTGAGACGTGCTTTCTGAGTCGTTTATCTTTCGTTTTTAGCATAATTTTGATATGCACTTTCATAGTCGGGTGTGCCTCTATTCTCCTTCTGTATTTCCTTGTCCTTGGACAAATTCTGGTGGCGTCAATCCTTGGCATTCATTGTCGAGCACAGGTGAAACTCGGAATTGGAGTCTGAGTCCTCTGCATCATTCGCTTGGAGGTACCAAAGCGGCTTCATCAAGTTTTAGGGACCATTCTCAGGCACGTGATATGAATTACCAACTTATTTAGCCAGTGTCGCTAGATAGGAATTGTTCTATTATTTAACATGCTTAATATACAATTTGATGGTATTCTCTTCTAGCTGGAAGTTAAAAGAATTCGTATCTCTGTAGGTTTTTCTTTAATCAAAGGGAATAACGAATCTTGATGCTTCGAATCTCTCTGCATTGTTTGAGCTAGCCCAACCTGTGTTTACCTTGTAAAGGAGAACGAGTTATTTGTTTATGCTCATAGGAGAAATTCATTGGAAATTGGACGATTGCTCTTCTTTTGAACCTGACTGAAGAAAAGTTCCCTCTTTACTACTGTCCCAACCTAAATACCCGATGGGTTTTGGATTGATATTTTATTGTTAGCAACCCTGAACTTGAATGTTATCATGAACCTTCCATCTAATGCTCTGAGATTATCTGGTCAAATCTAAGATTGACGGTTTTCCTTTCACTCTGTTTTCCTTGTCACTATATGGAATTGGGCATCTTCTTCTCAGTCGAATTCTTTCTTGTCTTGTCATAACAAGGGCCTGAAGATATCTCTTCCTCATCAAAATATTTTCGCACCTCTTTCCTTGATTGAAATCAGAGCAGTCGCTTCTAAAGGAAGTGTAATGTTAAGTGTTTAGTGTCTCTAAGGGTTTTGAGATCAGCATAATCTTAAATATAGTGAAGTGCTTCTAGCTAAACTTTGAAGACCCCTTTTCAATCGTGCATGTCTTTCAGTATGTTTATGCTTAATTAAAAACAACATACGTAAAAAGAGATTAAATGGAAACAAAGTCATTGTATTGTTAATCCGATGAAACTTTCTTGAAGTAAAAGTCTCATCTCCTTTCTTTAAAGTGTTAAAGCAAACCGAATGGTCGATAAAGAAGGGGAGTGACATCGAGCTAAGACTCTCTTAATATTTCTAGATTAATTGTTGTACCTTGAAAAATGACTGAAAATTTCTAGACATTGGAATACAAAAATTGAATCCATAATGTTGAATAAGATTCCTTAAACTCCTCTCATAAGTTGGAGAATAGCAATTTATTATTACCCATATGGGATAAGTTATGAGATAAGATCTTATTGTTCTAAAAAGAAAAGATGACCCTATAGACCTTAAACAATATGTGATTCCAAATCAAGCTCTTGTAACCTTAATCCTTGAAGATAAGACTTAACCTTGAACTACGAGAAGATTGATAACCAAACCAGATACGGTAAGATTAAAACTTGATCTAAGAGTTATCATGTCGAGCAAGGATGCGTGCTGTCGGCACAGTGATGCCACAAATAATTAATTAAAAATCCTTGGCCAAGGTAGATGCCCGTTCGGCAATGTCAGCTTCCATGGCCAGATATACTCTGATCAGGATGATTCTTCTGATAGGAGGTACCTATAGAGGAAGGATCGATCAGTAGCATAGGTTCGTGGACATCAGGCTCAGAGGCATGATGATAAATTGATCCATGTTGATTACCCTCGTGAAGGGCGGGTTCTTCAGTTGAAGAAACTCGGGAGACCAGTAGGTCTTGGTTGGGCGGTAAAGCCCCTGACGATAATTCTCTTTCCCTCGATAAAGATTTCCAAGTATGATAGTATGGAGATGATGTCAAATGGAATTCTTCCTCTCTCATAAATCCAGGTACATGCAATGGTAATTGAACTTCTATTTCATCTATGCCATGAATGCTATTCTTTATGTTAATGAACATAGTAAGATTCTCAGATACTTAGGGAGATAGTTACTTGAATTTATTTAGCTATTATATTGTTTCATAGCTGTAGTAATTATTCGTTATCTTCTGGGAGCAAAGAAAAGTAATTATTATTCTTCTGCAATTTCTTGTTAGATGGTTATAGTTAATAGTTTCTTTTCAGCTGAAAATGAAATTAAAAGTTAGTTGATGAAGTGTATAATGTAACGACATCTGAATTGAATTCTCTTTTCCGTCTTGCTGCAAATGAAACCCTAGTTGGGCAGTTATTTAGTTATTGATCTGTCATGATCAGTTGGCAGAAAACTGTTGAACGATTCATGTGAACTGAAACTGAAACTGAAAATTAAAAAGATAATTGCATGTTTGAGTTAGTTGGATCAATTGGAAACCCTAGTTTCAAAAACAATTTAGTTGCAGTTCAGCTGAAAGTTAGTTGTCAGTTGGAAAATTTTAAACTGTAGTCTGGGAAGGTTGTTACACCATATCAAGGTGAACCCCATGAGGGACCCAAGCCTTGCTAACCCAATCTTTAAGCACACTTTTAGGGGGAGTTCTCCCAACAAAATACCCAACAAGGGTGTATTGCTCAAGCCATTGATAGGTAGAATCAAATTCTGGTAAAGGCAAAACCACATCAGCTGGTGAATTAGAACACTTACCTCATGAAAGACTTTCAGAACAAATTTTGGGGATGCTTGTTTAGAGGAGGAGCCATTGATTATTGCCGTTGAATGCGCTAACACCAGCAAGAATTGCTGGGTTAGAACCAGTTGAAGGCATATTAAAACAAGAAATCATGAGTAAATCATGCGTCTGATTTCCTAGCAGCGGGATGTCGATATGACACAAATGGGTGACCAAGAAAACACAAAACCCTAGCAGAGCTCATACACCTTTTACACACACTATAGTTATATTTATGATTCATTAATAACTATAAACAAGAACTTGAAGCTATATCAAAGAAAAACAATACAAACAAAAACAAGAAGTCAAAAAATGAAATATGTTGATAAATCTATAGACAAGTTACAAATTTCAATTAAAAAAAAGGAAATAATATAAATATACATATTGAGATGAAGTGAAGTGGGAATGTGAACAATAATATTGCAGCTATGCATGCAAATAATTGAATTTTTTTAAAAAAGTATACAAAATACATAATAATAAGTGTCATGTAGTATTGGGTACTTCCTTCATAGTATTGTAATAAAAGTATTTGTTGCGAGATACACAAAGAATGTGTCATTTAATTGATGGGCGATTTGACATGACATATCAATTTAGAGCTAGGTTAGTAATAGTTTATTTATTGTGAGACAGGTGAAGAATGTGTCATTTAGTTGATAGCCGATTTGACATGACATAACAATTTAGAGGTAGGTTAGTAATAATTTGAGATCAATAAAATCTACAAACTTAATCTATTCTAGAGAGTGAATATTATATTAATTTTATAATTGTAAATTTTAAATTTATAAAATAATATTATATAAATATATTATTAGATATTTAATTAAAAATATTTATTAAAAATAATTTTATTTTAATATAAAAATATTAATTCAAGCTCTAAATTTGATTAAATTCAATTAATAATTCAATTATTGTAGACATTACTTATTTTTAGTAAATAAAAACAATAGAAAATACAATACTTATAATAACCAATGCCTATATTCTAAGATACAACATGTTTATATTCTAGTTTAATGGGAGGAAATAGAAACATACATTTATTAATGATGGATAAAGTATAATAGACCTTATATTTATACTAACCTATAATTTACCTAAAATGCATATAAAAGTAAGGTAAAATACATTCCTAAAAAAAGTCAAAATAATAATTCACCTTATTATTTTGTAGAGTAGTTTATTTGGCACCCTAACTTTGTGTTTCTCAAAATACTATTGAAATATAAATCACTCCCAATTTTAATTTGTTTAGCAACTCACCTCCTTCTAATTAAAGTTTTAGGACCACATCATCAAATATGATGCCACATCAACATGTTTTTTGTTGAGATATCCAAAAAAGCCCCCCCCAAAAAATTAGGCTAATAGTTATGCACTAAATCATGTTTTATTTCACATAATTTGTCATTTTGTATACTTTATGGATAAAAATTGTTCTATGATTAGATTTCTGTCCCCACTCCACTGTCCCCACTCCACTATGAACCCTCTCCCCTAATTTATAAAAACAAAACTCATGAGCTCCACTAAGTGCATCAAAAAAGGATGGTTCATCACGAAATATGGCGATTGCGTTCACAAATTTCCAAGAAAAACGACATAAACTTCGATAGACCATCAATCTATCCGCTCTCTCTGCACAGCCATAGCAACTGCTATTTCCTTTTTGACAAAGGACAAGCTTCTTATTAGAACTGTAAATAAGCAACGAAGCTGAAATCTCTATTTTCTCTTGCTTCAATAAGTAAAATCACAATAGTCAAGAATCTGAGTTCTAATCCGCCATAATATAATCGAGACTGCAAATTCGGGACATTCTGCATTCTTACGCGACATAACAGAAGGAGCTAAATATGGGAGAGGACAAAATCGAAGAGGGCGAGGAGGAGCAGATTGTAACACCATGGGACGTAGCAGCTTCTAAGGAAGGAGGTCGCATCGATTATGACAAACTCATTGTTCAATTTGGCTGTCAAAAGCTCGATCAATCCATCGTCCAAAGAGTCGAAAAACTAACTGGCAAGCCTGCCCATGTTTTCCTTCGCCGTGGGGTTTTCTTCGCTCACCGGTATTTCTGTCTTTCTTCAAAACACTTTGTATCAATACCCATGTATTAGTTATGGAAATCGGCAATTTAATGGTGCCCTAATATTCAATAGTCTCAAATTTAAATAATATAAGTTACTAACAATACAATGGTGGTGATGTTTTGATAAGTTGGGACTCTAATCTTTTGCCTTTGTTTGCTTTGGGCCATCCCAAAACGCCTCGTTTGAATGGTGGTAGATCATCTAATAATAATCCTACATCTGCAAAGCCTACATATTTTATTGTTTAAGTAGATCAATGGGGTTTGATAATGACTTCCCGCTCTTTCCAAGCGAAAAAAGAATTGAAATATGCCGAGAACGACTTTCTGGCATGCTATACAACTTATAAAGCCCAAAGAGATTTTCCTGTAATCCTCTTAGGCTATAAAAAGCTCTTGAAATTTATCTATAAACTGAATTTCAGAATACTTGCCTTGAGCACAGATAATCTAATGTTAAAATCCAGAATAGTAATGGCCCCAACTCTAAACCTGCCAACTATAAATCAGTAAAATTTCGAGGGCATGCCAGCAAGCATTAGTGAGCATATCCAATGATGATTGCATACCAGGAAACAACGTTCTCTGCGACAGTTGGTCAAACATATTCTGATTCTACTTCAATGTACTTCTGAAGCTTCAAGAGTGATACAGCTGGCAAAGGATGACAAGTCTGGGTTTACACTTGTCATTTGAAAATTCTTAAAAAAATCCAAAGATTAAAGAACAAGACAGATCAGAACATGTTCGGCATTGATTACTGTCCACAGACAACAAATCGGTGAAGTAGTTCATAGGTCAGGCATGGAGGCTTTTCAAGATGGCCGCTGAGCGTACAATTAGTAACCATAATACTCCTGAAGAAGATATAACGTTGTGGCATTTTGTCGAATGGGGTAGTGTGCTTTCTCTCCACTTCCACTATTGCAGAAGAGTCTAATAACATCACCTGCCAAAATATTTTTCCCACTATTCTTTGATTGATCTCCATACTATTCTCCAAGTTTCCATTCAGTCACATTCTCGGAGGAATATGACAGAGGTTGTTGAGATCATTTTCACATCATCTGAAATACCAAAGATTGCAACTGAATGTGATGCTCCCCGAACTAATGAGCCAGTTATGATAACACCAAAGGCCTATAGGGGTATAATGAAGGAGCCGTGGAAAAAAACCCATATAGATGAAAGTTGGCTTAACATCTGGCAATAACATTAGCTAAACTTATTGGAAATTGTGCCAATTGAGCCATGAACGTTATGTGTCACCTATTATTCCAGTCAAATATATCAGCTTCTCAATGGCTATACAGCCATCCAGTATCACAGATCCCAGTTCAAGAGTTTGCAACTGAACATAAAACAAAAAACCTGCATTCTGCACATCCAACAGCGAAAGCAAGCTCTGAAGCCACAACTCGGTGGGTTAAACTGATAGACATAAGTGAACCCTGTTCTGTGCACATCAAGCCATGAATGCTTAACATGCAAGATGTCTTAGAGAATCCAAATTACTGAAAAATATCCAAGGCTATACAGCTACCCAGTACTAAAGTTCCCAATTTAAGACTTCATAAGAAAATGAAACACCGAATCTGCATTCTGCACATTCAACAGTGGAAACAAGCTCTGAAGCCACAACTCCCTAAGGCAAATGGCAGACAAAAATGATCTCTCTTCCAAAACTCCAAGCTCTAATAGTGACATATGTTTGGAGGATGTGGATAGTAGATGCCAAGTTAAATTTACACCCACTGACTGCACTTGCATATAAATCTTTAAGGTGTTATCAACAACTTGATTCCTGCAAAAGCAACAATAGTTGTAGTCCTTGAAACCACATACTGTTGATGCACTTTTTCTTACACCTCTTATGCCTTCAACATAATGCCAAGGGAACACAAAACCAGTGAAGGGCCACGAGTGAATATTATATCAACTCAACACATTTGCTTTCCCCCAACAACTTGCCACCTCCTTTAGAATATAATGGTGGACCAATCATAGTCAAACACAATTCAAACCTGGGAAAAGCAAACTTTTATTTATAACACATAGAATTCTATAGCTAGATCCTTTCCTTCACCATTTGAAGTTGCTAGAAAGTTGATGATTGTGCGATTCCTTCCATTTGTCCACCCATATGATAATATGGTGTATCCATGCTTGTGCCACTGCCTCCCTTGTTCTTCCACAATTGTCTTTGTATTTTCCACTAGTTTCTGGAGCAAAATCTCATGTATGTGGAGTAGGCGTCTTGTACCCCATCTTGGCAACTGCCAAGACTATGGTCAAATTCTCCTAAAATGGGCTTCTCACCATGTTGAAGGGAAGGTTGTTGTAGAATAAAAAATTTGCATATGCCACATTTGCTTCCTTATGCTTGTCTTTTTTCCAAGCTATACCTTCAAGTGAAGATTGTGACCCTATCATTTTCCGTGGAACCAAAAAACCTTGTGACTGGATTCTCTTGATAAAGTGGATGTGTTGCGAATCCATAGACCATGACTGGAGCCCTGAAATCTCTATTATTTCTACCTCTGTTTCCTGCCATGTTGGGATTCATCACTGCCGCAATTGCTATGGTTGTCCTAATACTCTCTAATTCTTTTGGTCCATCAATGCAAGGGCCACTTTCATCTCTTGTTCAACCTCTGGCTCAGTGTTCATAAACAATTTCATGTTGTAACCAGCAATGTGTGCAAGTGTAAGATGCTCACTCAGAATGAAATCACAAATACCATCAAATACCGGATCAAGCAACAGACCATTGAAATATATTTGCTCAACACGGATCACATACACAACTAAATACAAGATCAATGCGATAGGATAGCAACACACCAATAGTTAAACTCAAATCTGGCAACAATTGTGAACAGAGTACATCAGACCATGTCCACCCGAAATTAACAATTACATTCAGAATCACTTAAACACAAATTTAATTCATTATTGTCAGAAAATCTAAGTGCACAGTTAACAAGCCCTTGTAATCCAATGCCCACTACACAGTGATCCAGTAAGACCATCGATTAACCCAACCACCACTTAGGCTACTACTGCGCATGCTCTAATCATGTCTAGGTATGGTTGTTCAATGAAGAAGACCCCATGGAAATGCTCCAGAGGTAGACACCCGATCATAGTGAGATGGTAGCGATCAGATACGGTGCCCAGGGGTAGCGCCTCACAATACTGTTGATGAACTCCTCTAGCTATGCCAGCGGTTGCTCATATGAATGCCTGATTGGTCCCGGTGTTGATGGTGTGTTGGAGTAGTAGTGGAAGGTGCTCTGGAAATTGCGCAGGTCTGTGGCGCAGCCACAATTCAATTGTCCTCCATCCTTAATCTAGTCTCCAATCAACAAGGTATGATCTCCAACGTGCCTTAGTTAAGTACCGACTCCAGACCTTCCCAGCTGGTCTTGTGTAATGGAATGAATTAGGAGAAATGAGCAAACTGGAAATTAGACGGCAAAGCACTTGCAACAGTGAATAAAGAATCATGAGAGCAAGGTGAGATTGTCGTCACACCTTGATGAAGATTTGCAGGGGGTTTCATCCATCAGATTGCCATAGAGAATTGCCCAATTCCGTGATATCCCAGGATGCAGGAAACTCCTTATATTTATAGTGATGTATTGGTGCCTTCCAAACTGGTCGGCCAGACTATATAAATTAAATATTATTTTTAATAATTCAAATTTATATTATTATTTAATATTATTTTAAATATTATTATTATATTAATACTATTTTAATTTAGCATTTAAAAATGCTTTTTCTGTCTGGTCGCAGATAGGTCCCAAATTGGGGACATGATAGTACTCCTGACCTGAAAATTGCTTGCCCTCAAGCAATTGCAAGCTCGTGTCCAAAAGTGCCAAGACTACCAACCAGTGATGAAGGATATGGCATCTGTACCCCAAACCTTTGCTGCTCAACTCTGATGTGTACGTCAGCAAGCCAATACTTGTGTCACGATCCTAAAGAAATAGTGTAGCAAACATGCCAATTCCTGGATCCTATGTCATTGCACTATCACGTTCAACGGACACTAGAGGTTGGATGAATCTCCAAGGGCCATTGATTCCAATCAACTTCTGGACTCCGCAAGATCTCTCATGGATGTGCCATGCAAAGGAAGAGGACTTACTATCGTCCTCGGGAGTAAGAGCTGCCGACTCAAGTTTGAGAAAAATCCAAAGGCTACTGTTCCAAATCAGAAAATCAGAACAGCTATCATGTATCTCCTTAGTGCCTTCAGCCACCTCCAACTTCTCCTTCCGTCATTGCTTCATGCTTAAATGCAATGTCTTCCTCAATCAACTCTCCTAGACTCATCATGTGCAAATCAAGAATTTTCTTTTCAGGATTACAACTTAGCCAATCCACGAACTCATCAATCTTGGAGCAAACGAACTCAAATGTTTCTTGATCCACCTTCATGGAGTTTTCTTCCCTTATTTCAGTCATAACCTTTATGATTTCGATGTCATTAGGGCTTTCATGATAAACTTGCAGTACCAGTTTCTCCTCATGAGGGCCAATCTTATGCATATCATCTTTCACAGCAGTGTAACTGATAACATCATCACATGGCTCAATTACTTCCATATCTGAAGCTTGGCTGGCTGCTTCTTGGATATCACTTGAAATTAGTGACACCTCTTCCTTCATCTCAAGCTCTTCATACGCAACAGATGGAGTCTCTCTCACCTTCCCTTCTTCAATTTTTTGTTGGTAAAGGTTGATAGGGAGCCTCTCTTACCCCCTGAACTGCTCCCTTCGTTTCCATTTTTTCCAACATTCAGTTTTTGGTTCAGTCCCTTTAGGATTTGGACCATTTCCCTCATGGTGTCCTTCATGTTTAACCGAAAATCCTTGATCTTCCTGATGAATTCCTTACTGAAGCCCATGGCAGGTTACCCAGGCAGGTAGGATGCCAAGCTCTGATACCACTTAAGATGCTTGCTAAGAATGAAATCACAAATACCATCAAATACCAGATCAAGCAACATACCACTGAAATATATTTGCTCAACATGGATCACAGACACAACTAAATATAGGATCAATGCAATCAGATAGCAACATATCAATAATTAAACTCAGATCTGGCAACAATTGTGAACAGAGTATAGCAGATCATGTCCACCTGAAATTAACAATTATATTTAGAATCACTTAAACACAAATTTAATTCACTATTGTCAAAAAATCTAAGTGCACAATTAACAAGCCCTTGTAATCCAATGCCCGATACACAGTGATCTAGTAAGGCCATCAATTAACCCAACCACTGCTCAGGCTACTGCTGCGCATGCTCTAATCATGTCCAGGTATGGTCGTTCAATGAAGAAGACCCCGTGGAAATGCTCCAGACGTAGATACCCGATCACAGTGAGATGGTAGCGATCAGCTACGGTGCCCAGGGGTGGCGCTTCACAATACTGTTGATGAACTCCTCTACCTATGTTGGCGGTTGCTTGTATGAATGCCTGATGAGTCCTGGGGTTGATGGCATGTTAGAGTAGTAGCGGAAGGTGCTCTGGAAATTGCACAGGTTTGTGGCGCAACCACAATTCAATTGTCCTCCATCCTTAATTGCCTCCAGGTCGCCAATCAACAAGGTATGATCTCCAATGTGCCTCAGTCAAGTACCGACTCCAGACCTTCCCAGCTGGTCCAGTGTAATGCAATGAATTAGGAGAAATGAGCGAACTGGAAATTAGACGACAAAGCACTCGCAACAGTGAATGAAGAATCACGAGAGCAAGGTGAGATTGTCGTCACACCTTGATGAAGATCCGTAGGGGGTTTCGTCCCTCATATCGCCATAGCGAATTGCCCAATTCCGTGATATCCCAGGATGCAGGAAACTCCTTATATTTATAGTGATGTATTGGCGCCTTCCAAACTGGTCGGCCAGACTATATAAATTAAATATTATTTTTAATAATTCAAATTTATATTATTATTTAATATTATTTTAAATATTATTATTATATTAATACTATTTTAATTTAGCATTTAAAAATGCTTTTTCTGTCTGGTCGCAGATAGGTCCCAAATTGGGGACATGATAGTACTCCTGACCTGAAAATTGCTTGCCCTCAAGCAATTGCAAGCTCGTGTCCAAAAGTGCCAAGACTACCAACCAGTGATGAAGGATATGGCATCTGTACCCCAAACCTTTGCTGCTCAACTCTGATGTGTACGTCAGCAAGCCAATACTTGTGTCACGATCCTAAAGAAATAGTGTAGCAAACATGCCAATTCCTGGATCCTATGTCATTGCACTATCACGTTCAACGGACACTAGAGGTTGGATGAATCTCCAAGGGCCATTGATTCCAATCAACTTCTGGACTCCGCAAGATCTCTCATGGATGTGCCATGCAAAGGAAGAGGACTTACTATCGTCCTCGGGAGTAAGAGCTGCCGACTCAAGTTTGAGAAAAATCCAAAGGCTACTGTTCCAAATCAGAAAATCAGAACAGCTATCATGTATCTCCTTAGTGCCTTCAGCCACCTCCAACTTCTCCTTCGTCATTGCTTCATGCTTAAATGCAATGTCTTCCTCAATCAACTCTCCTAGACTCATCATGTGCAAATCAAGAATTTTCTTTTCAGGATTACAACTTAGCCAATCCACGAACTCATCAATCTTGGAGCAAACGAACTCAAATGTTTCTTGATCCACCTTCATGGAGTTTTCTTCCCTTATTTCAGTCATAACCTTTATGATTTCGATGTCATTAGGGCTTTCATGATAAACTTGCAGTACCAGTTTCTCCTCATGAGGGCCAATCTTATGCATATCATCTTTCACAGCAGTGTAACTGATAACATTATCACATGGCTCAATTACTTCCATATCTGAAGCTTGGCTGGCTGCTTCTTGGATATCACTTGAAATTAGTGACACCTCTTCCTTCATCTCAAGCTCTTCATACGCAACAGATGGAGTCTCTCTCACCTTCCCTTCTTCAATTTTTTGTTGGTAAAGGTTGATAGGGAGCCTCTCTTACCCCCTGAACTGCTCCCTTCGTTTCCATTTTTTCCAACATTCAGTTTTTGGTTCAGTCCCTTTAGGATTTGGACCATTTCCCTCATGGTGTCCTTCATGTTTAACCGAAAATCCTTGATCTTCCTGATGAATTCCTTACTGAAGCCCATGGCAGGTTACCCAGGCAGGTAGGATGCCAAGCTCTGATACCACTTAAGATGCTTGCTAAGAATGAAATCACAAATACCATCAAATACCAGATCAAGCAACATACCACTGAAATATATTTGCTCAACATGGATCACAGACACAACTAAATATAGGATCAATGCAATCAGAGAGCAACATATCAATAATTAAACTCAGATCTGGCAACAATTGTGAACAGAGTATAGCAGATCACGTCCACCTGAAATTAACAATTATATTTAGAATCACTTAAACACAAATTTAATTCACTATTGTCAAAAAATCTAAGTGCACAATTAACAAGCCCTTGTAATCCAATGCCCGATACACAGTGATCTAGTAAGGCCATCAATTAACCCAACCACTGCTCAGGCTACTGCTGCGCATGCTCTAATCATGTCCAGGTATGGTCGTTCAATGAAGAAGACCCCGTGGAAATGCTCCAGAGGTAGATACCCGATCACAGTGAGATGGTAGCGATCAGCTACGGTGCCCAGGGGTGGCGCTTCACAATACTGTTGATGAACTCCTCTACCTATGTTGGCGGTTGCTTGTATGAATGCCTGATGAGTCCTGGGGTTGATGGCATGTTAGAGTAGTAGCGGAAGGTGCTCTGGAAATTGCACAGGTTTGTGGCGCAACCACACCAATTGTCCTCCATCCTTAATTGCCTCCAGGTCGCCAATCAACAAGGTATGATCTCCAATGTGCCTCAGTCAAGTACCGACTCCAGACCTTCCCAGCTGGTCCAGTGTAATGCAATGAATTAGGAGAAATGAGCGAACTGGAAATTAGACGACAAAGCACTCGCAACAGTGAATGAAGAATCACGAGAGCAAGGTGAGATTGTCGTCACACCTTGATGAAGATCCGTAGGGGGTTTCGTCCCTCATATCGCCATAGCGAATTGCCCAATTCCGTGATATCCCAGGATGCAGGAAACTCCTTATATTTATAGTGATGTATTGGCGCCTTCCAAACTGGTCGGCCAGACTATATAAATTAAATATTATTTTTAATAATTCAAATTTATATTATTATTTAATATTATTTTAAATATTATTATTATATTAATACTATTTTAATTTAGCATTTAAAAATGCTTTTTCTGTCTGGTCGCAGATAGGTCCCAAATTGGGGACATGATAGTACTCCTGACCTGAAAATTGCTTGCCCTCAAGCAATTGCAAGCTCGTGTCCAAAAGTGCCAAGACTACCAACCAGTGATGAAGGATATGGCATCTGTACCCCAAACCTTTGCTGCTCAACTCTGATGTGTACGTCAGCAAGCCAATACTTGTGTCACGATCCTAAAGAAATAGTGTAGCAAACATGCCAATTCCTGGATCCTATGTCATTGCACTATCACGTTCAACGGACACTAGAGGTTGGATGAATCTCCAAGGGCCATTGATTCCAATCAACTTCTGGACTCCGCAAGATCTCTCATGGATGTGCCATGCAAAGGAAGAGGACTTACTATCGTCCTCGGGAGTAAGAGCTGCCGACTCAAGTTTGAGAAAAATCCAAAGGCTACTGTTCCAAATCAGAAAATCAGAACAGCTATCATGTATCTCCTTAGTGCCTTCAGCCACCTCCAACTTCTCCTTCGTCATTGCTTCATGCTTAAATGCAATGTCTTCCTCAATCAACTCTCCTAGACTCATCATGTGCAAATCAAGAATTTCTTTTTCAGGATTACAACTTAGCCAATCCACGAACTCATCAATCTTGGAGCAAACGAACTCAAATGTTTCTTGATCCACCTTCATGGAGTTTTCTTCCCTTATTTCAGTCATAACCTTTATGATTTCGATGTCATTAGGGCTTTCATGATAAACTTGCAGTACCAGTTTCTCCTCATGAGGGCCAATCTTATGCATATCATCTTTCACAGCAGTGTAACTGATAACATTATCACATGGCTCAATTACTTCCATATCTGAAGCTTGGCTGGCTGCTTCTTGGATATCACTTGAAATTAGTGACACCTCTTCCTTCATCTCAAGCTCTTCATACGCAACAGATGGAGTCTCTCTCACCTTCCCTTCTTCAATTTTTTGTTGGTAAAGGTTGATAGGGAGCCTCTCTTACCCCCTGAACTGCTCCCTTCGTTTCCATTTTTTCCAACATTCAGTTTTTGGTTCAGTCCCTTTAGGATTTGGACCATTTCCCTCATGGTGTCCTTCATGTTTAACCGAAAATCCTTGATCTTCCTGATGAATTCCTTACTGAAGCCCATGGCAGGTTACCCAGGCAGGTAGGATGCCAAGCTCTGATACCACTTAAGATGCTTGCTAAGAATGAAATCACAAATACCATCAAATACCAGATCAAGCAACATACCACTGAAATATATTTGCTCAACATGGATCACAGACACAACTAAATATAGGATCAATGCAATCAGAGAGCAACATATCAATAATTAAACTCAGATCTGGCAACAATTGTGAACAGAGTATAGCAGATCACGTCCACCTGAAATTAACAATTATATTTAGAATCACTTAAACACAAATTTAATTCACTATTGTCAAAAAATCTAAGTGCACAATTAACAAGCCCTTGTAATCCAATGCCCGATACACAGTGATCTAGTAAGGCCATCAATTAACCCAACCACTGCTCAGGCTACTGCTGCGCATGCTCTAATCATGTCCAGGTATGGTCGTTCAATGAAGAAGACCCCGTGGAAATGCTCCAGACGTAGATACCCGATCACAGTGAGATGGTAGCGATCAGCTACGGTGCCCAGGGGTGGCGCTTCACAATACTGTTGATGAACTCCTCTACCTATGTTGGCGGTTGCTTGTATGAATGCCTGATGAGTCCTGGGGTTGATGGCATGTTAGAGTAGTAGCGGAAGGTGCTCTGGAAATTGCACAGGTTTGTGGCGCAACCACAATTCAATTGTCCTCCATCCTTAATTGCCTCCAGGTCGCCAATCAACAAGGTATGATCTCCAATGTGCCTCAGTCAAGTACCGACTCCAGACCTTCCCAGCTGGTCCAGTGTAATGCAATGAATTAGGAGAAATGAGCGAACTGGAAATTAGATGACAAAGCACTCGCAACAGTGAATGAAGAATCACGAGAGCAAAATGAGATTGTCGTCACACCTTGATGAAGATCCGTAGGGGGTTTCGTCCTTCATATCGCCATAGCGAATTGCCCAATTCCGTGATATCCCAGGATGCAGGAAACTCCTTATATTTATAGTGATGTATTGGCGCCTTCCAAACTGGTCGGCCAGACTATATAAAAAATTAAATATTATTTTTAATAATTCAAATACATATTATTATTTAATATTATTTTAAATATTATTATTATATTAATATTATTTTAATTTAGCATTTAAAAATGCTTTTCCCGTCTGGTTGGAGATAGGTCCCAAATTGGGGACATGACAGCAAGGTAGTACTTAAGCAATTGATGCTTCCACTTATCTTCAACCCACAATAATTGGAAATGATAATTCCAGCAGTTGGTCTTGGTATGCCATGCTTTTAAGCATCATGCTTTTCTTGAACAGTTCAGTTTCTACTTCTTGATGCCATTGGATGTAAAGTGCAGACTTTGGCATTGAAAAAAAAGAAAACATATTTAATTGCAGCATTTAATTTTTTAAATACAGAATAAGAAAAGCAAAAAGCTGCATTTTAAATTAAAAAAATAGTGCTAATACAAATGCATATTGAACATGAATAAACAACTTAAAAAAAGAAGAAGCATTTTTAATACATAAAATGATAAACCCTACATTTAAAAATTAAAAAAAACTTCATTTAACAACACGAAATTTCCTAATTTGAATGCATTAGAAACACAACTAAACATGTAAAATGAAGAATTAAGGAATGTAAAAAGACTTCTGACCTGCCAACTTGGGAGTGCTTACTAAAACTTGGCATGTTGGACTCAAGCCAACTCAGCAGCAAGTTTGAGGGCAGTTTACTTAGTACAATGACTAGCGAGAACTTGCAAGTTCTCTGCAATTTTCTGAACTATAGTAGAGGCCAACAATTTTATCTTAGACAAGAACTTGTCTTGGATGAGGCAAGTCACTCACATGAACCATGAATACTCCCTAATCTACAAATCTCAATGCGGAAGGTTGAGAACAGCCCAGTCGGTGGGGCCACAAGCAGGTGTCCCCTATCCCCAATGAACACAGTTCAAATCCATAAGCATAGCGGCCCTACAGGGGCACAGAGCCTGCAAGCCCACTAGCCCTAGTGGGGGTGTGAACCCTGGTGGCCACCATAGCAGCATCATGACTTAATCAACACACCATGCCCTTAATAGTAATTTTGCCAACTCACTTTAACAATATTATTAGTCTGGAGTTTTTGGCAATATTTTAAAACTTTAAATTTGACAAACACTTATGTTCTACAAGCATAATTATTAGGATATCAGGCATAGAATTCATAAAGGAGCTGTTGCCTAGGTGCTTACTTTGTCAAGCTTCCATCAACTGCTGCCTACCATCACCACTCTCTGGTGGACATGTTTGCAAAGCCAACAAACATTTTAGAAACATGAATTATATAATTCAAATTCGTAAAATCTCACAAAATATGGCTAGCATTGTAGCTCTCTCTGAATTTAACCTGCAAAGCCAACACACTTTTTACAAAGATGCTTTCTACAATTCAAATTCCTAAAATCTCCCCAATTATGGCTAACATTGCAGTTCTGTTATGTCCTGTTTTAGAATTTCCTTATTTTTCCATGAACAAATAATCCTAACTCACAGTCATATATGCATAGTTAATTATAAATATTAATTTATCCTAAAAAATGTTAATTTTGATTATAAAAGTTAGATTTAAAGCTTATGATGTATCTTTGAATGTCATGCCCCCGATTATGAATTAATTCATGATGAGAAGGCAGCAATTCCTTAACTCCGTGATTATACTTTATGATAACAAATTAATAAAGGAATTTATATGCAGCGAATAAGAGGCAGTGGTTAAATAAGAAAAGGTGGCATCGATTAAGTTCTACTAAGGGTGCCTCCCTTCATAAGGACATCTCTCCCCATATGGTCACCCCTCTTGGGGATTTACAAGGTATAAATGTGGAGATCAAACAAGGGGAAGAGGCATGAGATCGAAGAAAATATATCTGCACACAGAAAAACAATTAGATCAGATCAGAATTAATTATCTGCACTCGGCAGACAAGGGCAGAATCAGTAGTTAATACATTTGCTTCTGAGAATATAGCAGTCTTATGTTTTAATAAATATTGTGGTATGCTCTATCATGATTATCGTGTATAATGATATATTTATTGTTGTATAATCTCTATGAATCTAGATATATTTAGTGTTTGTAATTCTCAACAAGCAACCATGAGGAGGAGTGGGGGAAATACCAGTAGGGTGAGCAGATACTAGATTTCTTTCTAAGTACGCCACTCCATGTTGGATGCTTGTGTGTATGCCACTTGGGGCCAAGGGGGTGAGTGTCCGCCCTTGGGTTTAGAAAGGGGAATCTACGGGCCTCCTATTGTAGCTTTGCCCCCAATCTCTACATGGGTTGGTTGTTGGGATGGATTCAAGGAGTCTCAATCATAAGAAGGATGGATAAGGCAACATGGATAGGGAAGGCAGATACAAGTTTATCCACTAAGTACACCACCCCATGTTGGATGCTCGCGTGTCTGCCATTTGGGGCCAAGAGGGATGGTATATCCACTCTTGTGCTTAGCATGGATAGCTTCGGGCGCCTTATCATGTTTCTCATCCAAGTCCTATTATGATTAAACGTCCACTATGCATTATGAATATTGTGTAGTTTATATGGTTTCAAACTAGTTATTTATTTTTACATGGTTTAAATAGGTAAGGCATTTATTATATATCTTTTGATCATATGAATTATATTTCCAATATTGTCTAACATGATTGTAGGACCTAAATCAAGTTTTATATTGCTTCAGCCTTCAAGCATATAATTGGTTAGTTATAACCCTACCTACATTAAATTTTTGATTCTAGGGCAAGATTTAGGGCAATCCCAAAAGGGGACATTGCATTGAAAATATAAAACTTATCCTTTAGGCTCTGCTATAATTCTTCTTTCAATTTGCAGCGATTTCTCTCTGTATGAATGTCTTCGAAATATTTATAATTTCTGCCCAAGTTAAGGGTTTTCGTCCACCAACTCAGTAATAGGAATTAAGGGGTTTTGTCCTTAGGCTGTTAGAAACTTGGTTCATATTCCACAAGGGAAATTCAAATAATAAAATAATATGTCTTGATCAATTCATGTCCATCCTCTTCATTTTTTCCTTCCTTTATATACCTTATTTATTTAAATGACATGACTCTTGATTTCATGCCCTTTGATCCTTTCATTAACTTAATTAATTTTCAGTTTTGATAATATTGCTTATTTCTCCTTGAAAAATAAGCTTTAATTATAACTTTGTCAATTAATCCTTTTTACCTTCTGCGATTTCTTTTATTTGGTATCTTTTTGTCTTTAGTGCTGAGGTGGTTTGTCTCATTCAGCATCTCTAATTCCTTTGGCAGCTACTGAATTTAGTGATAGTTTATAAAAAGGTAACTCTCCCTTGTCCTGTAGCGGCTGCTAATGGGATCTTCTTTTCACTGCCTTAATAAATTAATAATTTAATCTAGATTTCATTTTTTAATGAGGTACATTACAAGTTCTCTGCAAATTTAACCTGGTAAATACCAAGGGGCACATAGTCATACCCTGCATCTTACATTGGATTCGTACTAGCATTGCATTTACATGACATTGACATAGCAAACTCAAAGTGTAAATGAAATTCTATTACAGGGGTTTAAAACAGGAAAAACACAGCAAATTAGAAATGCTAAAATACTGCAGAAATGAAAAACATAAGTTTATAAGCAAAAATTACAGGTTTTTTTGAAAAAAAATGGTAATAACCTTTGAGTCAATACTGGTTTTTTCTGCGTTTGACCAGGTTTAACTGGGTATTGTAAAATTGTGGTGTGCCAGTTTAACCCGTCATGGCCTATGAGCCAGGTGCTGAGTAAAACATGGATTATTCCCATTCTTTTCTGGGTTTGACTGGACTTTTGAAAAAACTGGCTCAATAACCCATCGGCTGTAATGCCCCCTCCTTAATTTTATATCAGGAATGGGCTATTTGCTCCTTGGAAATCACTCTCTACAGGCCACCACCTTGTCTATGAAGGGGAAACAGAAGCCAATCAACATTCACTACATTTCATAAAAGAAAACAGTTTTCCAGCAGGTTCATGTGATTATTCAGGGAGCAGAGTCTGTTTAAGGAATTTTTAATATTAATTACATTTTGCTGTTAACAAAAGACATGAGAGGAGCTGCATCCCTTGGAGGGGAAGGGTATAAAGAGAGTTCAAGAAGGGAGAATTGAGGAAGGACATCAAATACAATTTTATATATCTGGTTTTATCTTCTCTGGAGTGTAGACTGTGTCTTAACAGCTTTCAGATGAAATCCCTCTAGGCCTGAAAATTAAAGGACGGAAACCATTTTCTTTTCCTTGCTTAGTTGGGGGACGAAAATCCCTGACTCAGGCAGATTTGAAGTTACTTACCAAAGGTATCCAATTGCATGAAATTGCTAGCAGACTTAAGAAAATCAACAATTCTAAAGAACAAATATGAAATATCTGATATTAGTCTGAGCAGATTTCTGGATTTTATTATACTTAAGGGAAATTAAGAAAAATCTAAAAGGGACACTACATGGGTTATTCCCCTCTTTTTCTGGATTACCAGGCTTTCAAAAAATCTGATGTTCCAGTTTGACTTGGCATGGCCCAGGTGCCTGGTAATGATTAGCCATGTTTTTTTGGCATTTTGTGCTACTATGATTGGATTCATACCCTGAAATAATAAACTATATATTCAGGAGGAATCTCTTTAATACAGTCGATTGATAGTCATGGTTTAGAAGGTAAGTCAAATGCTGAAGACTTAAATTAAAGGCCACTCACTGTGTATGACTAGATCATGAAGGTTGACTCTTTTTCAATTGTTCTAATTCTTGACATGTTTCAGGCCTGGGATATATTCTTATTTCTATATTTCTGGCAGTTCCAAGTTGTGTTATTGCATGTGCCATTAGTGATCATATCATTAGTTGGTTCCAAATTCCCAGTAGATGACCTAGGGAGTGCAAGTTAACAGAATATGCCATCTATGGTAAGATGGTTTCCACAAGGCAGTAGAATCAGAGTTAAAAGCCATACTACTCTACTAATTGGTTAGATAATTAGTTTCATAGTTTACATACTCTCCGATTACTCTTCGAGTAGCCGAGTAATCTCCAGAACATTTGCATGCTGAGTAATTTCTGCTTTTACTCTCGGGCAGTATGCAGATGGATTTTCTTCCATCAAATTATCGAGCAATTGCCAGTAGCTCGCAAAAAACCCACAAACTTGGCATGTTTGTGTGTTTATATCCATGCAAGCTTGGCATCCTGTGCATGTTTATAGATATGTATGTGTGCATAGTGCAATCTTGAGTATAAACATACATAAATATCCACACACATTTGCCGAGTGTTTGCCGAGTATTTGTCGAGTATTTGCTGAGTTTTTCCCGAGTCAAAATTTTTGGGCTTGCCGAGTACTCTCCGATTCCTAGTATGTAAACTATGATTAGTTGTATATTTGCACTGCTAAGTTGTAGTAATGGTTGTGTATAATTATTGAAAATATTTATCTTCTGTAACTTATCTCATGTTGATTGCTCAATTTTACATCCTTTCATTACCTGTTCGAGCGAAATGCTAAGTTGATTACTACACCAAAATTTGTCTATTTAAATCATATTTTAAATTTATAAATTATAATTAATTGCAATTCTGCTGTTTATGTTCTAGTTGCGGCTTCCTTGTTAATCATATGGTAATTCTTTGTAGCAAATGTGGTAGGACATGGACTTAAAATACACTTGATTTTTAATGAAACGAGAAATAATTGTATTTGGAAGTTACATGTTTTGTGCTTTCTACTGTCGTTTCATTTTAACTTCTGTGGGCCTTTGTTGTTTTTATCACATGTCCAGGGAGTTTGATAAAATTCTTGATGCCTACGAGAAAGGGGAAAATTTCTACCTTTATACAGGCAGAGGACCTTCATCAGAAGCTTTGCATATGGGACATCTAATTCCATTTATGTTTACAAAGTACACATCTCATATCCTCATTATTGTACATTGCTATCAAATCTAATTGTATGTCAAATTGGTTATGCTGTAAATGTGTATTAACTTTAATGTTGTTAAAAGATTTATGTTTAAGTTGTTTACTGTTAATGTGCATATTTTGTACAGGTATTTACAAGATGCATTTAAAGTACCGCTTGTGATACAGCTCACCGATGATGAGAAGTGTATGTGGAAGAATCTTACAGTTGAGGAAAGCCAAAGGCTTGCCAGGGAAAACGCAAAAGATATAATTGCTTGTGGTTTTGATATTTCTCGAACATTCATCTTTTCTGATTTTGACTACGTTGGGGGGTAAGTTCATATTTGTTTATAATATAAGTATATGGTTAAGATAGATTTTGTGTGATGTCTCCCCTTGGATCTTCTTGTAGGGTTGTTTCTTAATGTATTGAATTCTTAGAAAGCTGCTTGTCTTCTATCCATGCTCTTTGCAAACACTCATATCTTCAATCCTCCTTGGACATTTTTCTGGAAAACTCGAGCATTTAGATTAAATTTTGAAAAGAAAATGTACATTATGATCCTTGCACATTGCACAAAGATCTGTAACAGACTTCTGTAATAAATAACCACTTTAAGCAGCAGCATGTCCAATATATAGCTATTTCTGTCCTATGTCATAGCCAATCCAATCCGCATGGAATCTGAAGATTGACAAACATAGAGAGAACATACAAAAATAGCAACTTCTATGGGCCATGGCTTATGTCATCATTTAGTAATCTAACAGCCAATCCATGTAACAATCTAACAGACAATCTATATAACAATCTAACAACCAATACGTTATGTTGCAGCTTTATAGTGCCTCTAGAAAACATGATAACACAAAAGTTCAAATCTTTTTTGTTCCAATGAGTTTTTTCCTTTTCCTAAATTTATTTAGGGTTAAGGATCCTAGATCCACAATAAAGTTGATTAAAAAACCTGTAACTGATAGTATAACACTCATCAGCACACTTTGTTTAAGAAAGTCACATTATCATGCCAAACAGGGTGGAGCCAAATTAGCCAAATTTTTGAAGGCAAAACACTTATTTTTTTGCTAATTCCATGCTATTCCTCTCATCACATAATGGCAAAATGGTTCTTTTTGGAGATGAATAGGATTAATATTAAGTTGGAACTTGGAAGTTATGTAGAAGAGATTGGAGAACCCAACCAATCCCCAGGCCGAGGATTTGGTTTCTATAAAAAACTGGAAACAAGAAGTTAATGATGGGGTTTCTTTTCTGGAGAAGGAAATGAAGGAAATCAAGGAGAATCTTGAGCAGGTTGTGAAGGTTAGCTGCTGCACAATCCAGAATTGTGTGGTTGGCATTAAGATCCTAATTGATAAGCTCAAGGAGTTGGATGAGAGCCATGTGGTTACAGGTTCTGACAAAGCTACTGCAGGGTACAAAACGACCATTGCTGGCCTGTGCTCAAGGACTAGAGTGAGCAAGAAGAAACTTTTCGAAGAAGAGAAAAAGGAGCTGTTGGGATTTGTGAACCTTCATGAAAATTCCTATAAGCAAGAGCTGGAGGCAGCTGAAATATTTAAACATATGTAGCTGGTATGCTATGTTGTCTCCTGTTTTGGGTTTCTCCGCTTTGTAGTTTCTTTCTTTTGGTGTTTAGGTTTCTCTCTTGTCAGGTTTGCTGTTGTGGGATGTTTTGCTGTGGTTTGGCTGATCTTTTGCTGTTTTTCAGCCTGTTGTAAAGGGTGTCAGGGTCCCTTCAAAACCTGTTTTACCTCTAATAAAAAACATTGTCAATCCAGAATCTCCTCACCAGCAATAAGGAAAGTTCATTTAAATGTTTTTGCAGCCATAGCAGATCTTCTATATTTCTTTCAACTCCTTTTCATTTTGTGCAGCACAGTACTTAGTCAGATTTGCAGCCACAGTGGTCAAGGGTAAATGGTCCCTTGCAAACTTATTATTGGCTCTTTGTGGAAATTTTGTTCCCTCCACTGGTAACAAAAGCTGTAATGGTTCTCTGCTGACCATTCTCAAGGGCATCTCTTTCTGCCCACTGCAGCTTCAAGGCTGCTGGTTTTCTACTACTGTTTGTAAGTAATTGTATGTGGTTAAGACTTAGACATTGGGGTTGAGACAATTTTAGCAAAATTTCTCAAAGACTTTCTTTTTTTGTGGAAGCTCTTTGTTTACCCTTCTTGGAATATTGCAATTGTTGACCTTATGTCCGAATTTCCTACACCTGTAGCATCTAATTGGTAAACTATCATAGTCAATTTCTTGTCTCCATACTCCCAAGGGTTAGTTGATATAGACTAAATGAGTAATGGGCTTTGCCAAATTGATTTTGGTACACATGTGGGTATAACAGGGAAGCCCTTTGTTCTTAGTTGAATCAGTCAGTTGGATGTATTCCCCCAAAGGCTTTGCAATTTTTTTAAAAAATTCTTCATTCCATAGTTTTGTTGGTAAATATTATAGATGAATCCACATGGGTACCTCCAAATTCAGCTCTTTTTTTGGGTTGAAAAGTGGATACCAAGGCCTCATAGACAAGCTATAAATTTGAAAGAACCATGGCTCGTTGTGCAGACTTGCTTCATCTTTGGACCATCAAAACATTAGCTAAAAGAAACGTTTGGTAAGTAAATGAATCTTAGAGCACAAAAGAGCCCAATTCTTTCCCGTCCAAGATTTCAACTCCTCCCCTGTTGACAAATATCTTATACATCTATAAATAAAGGCACAGTCGAACAAATCATGGGTTGCCTTTTCTAGGGTTTGTTATGGGATTTGGATGATTGAAATTACTTTTAGACTTTTACAATCCTAGTTGCTAGACCCTTAATCCCAATGACCGAGTTATGAGAATTATTAAGATCTAGACTAGAATTTGGTTCCATTGTTTGCTCTTTAATGGGTCCTAGGGTAATGATTGATTTATTTGGAAGTTTTTTGATATGCGATTTGATGTTTAAGAAATTGTCATGGTGATAGTGGAGCGGAATGAGCTAGGGTTTTCTCTTCAACTCTCATGAATTGTTTTGTTTTGAATCCCTTGTGATTGCATCTGGTTTTCTACTTGCCCTTGGTAAGAAAATGAATCTTAGAGCACAAAAGAGTCCAATTCTTTCCCATCCAAGATTTCAACCCCTCACTTGTTGACAAAGATCTTATACATTTAAAATTTAAGGTACAATTAAACAATTCACGGTTTGTCTTTTCTAGGGTTTGTTATGGGATTTGGATGCTTGGAATTTCTTTTAGACTTTTACAATCTTGGTTGCCTTATCCCCAATCCCAATGGCTAAGTTCTGAGAATCATTTAGATCTAAACTAGAATTTGGTTCCATTGTTTGCTCTTTTAATGGGTCCTAGTTTAATGATATATTTATTTGGAGGTTCTTGGGTAGGTGATTGGATGTATAAGAATCCGTCATGGTGGTAGCGGAGAGGAATTGACTAGGGCGTTTCCTTCAACTCTCTTGAACTTTTTCTTTTTGTATCCCTTCTAATTGCATCTGGTTTTCTGGTTGCTCTAGCTTCTAGTACTTCTAAAAGCTTGACAAGTGGTTCAGCCTAACAATCAAGCTCTCCACTTGATTCTTCTATGATACCCTCTTCCGCATTTTGTTATCCTTTGCTCACTATGCCTTGCCTTGTCATGCTCTTGGAAAGTAAACCTCTTTTAATTATCTTGCTATTCTAAAGTCTATGACATCCATAATTTAGTAAGTATTTGACGAAGCATAATATTAGACTGAAAAAATGGTGATTAGAATGCGTATGAAGGAAGATTCATATATTTCTATATGGGATTAGTATCCAATTCTAAAGTCTTCTGGGAGAGGCCAAAAGCTACTAGTGGGTTGATGAGGAACTGGGTGGTAGATGGGATTTGCTTGTAAGCCTATCTTTGTAGTGCCTATTTAGGGGCCTTGCTGGGTTCACATGATGTTTGTTTGAGGGTTTAAGTCACTAGGTTTACCTGCAGGATTAACTACTTTTTTCCTTGCCATGTCCCCATATATAGTCTTTTCTATGAATTCAATCCTTTGTGTTTGCTGTTCAATTGCCCATGTTTACTGTCCAAGCCTCTTTTTTCTAGTGATTGTTCATCACCAAGTGTCAAAAAACCTTCCAAGAATGGTGTGTGGTGTGCCATATCTCTCCATTTCACTGATGAGAGTCTTGATGCCTTGGTCTATTTACTGAAGAAAGGATGTGTCTCCAGTGGCGGTTGTGCTGTTTGACCATAATGAGTTGTTGCTTTGTGAGAGCCAGGAGCTCTTACCTGTGTTGCTCGAATGCTAGACTTTTGATGTTGCTTCTTCACTGAGGGTTAGGGTGCTGCTCAGTGTTGGGAATGCAGATTTGTGAATTTTTCACATATGACTGCATCCTTGCTTTATATTTTTTCACTGATAAACTTTATGTACTTTGAGATTTTGTGAATTACATGTGTATTTACAAAATACTTTACCAGAATTTGTAGCCAATGCTTTGAGCCTTGGGCTCCATTTTGGAGTTGCCATGAGCAAAGCTAAATCTGTGGGATGTAGGGTGATAGAGTATTGCATAGAGAAGTACAGGATCACACTTTTGATATTGGTAGCTGAGAATACCTTGAGTGAGATCTAATCCAGCATAATGAGTGAGTCGAAATATTCTGATGGCAAATCAGGTTTCAGTTCAAAAGACTGTTGATATCATTGGTTAACATTTAAAGTCCTTTCCTCCTTAAGGATGTATTACTCATCATTATATTTATCTACTGCCTCACTTTTTGCATTCTCATGGGTGTATGACATCCCGGCTGTCATTTGTGCCACAAGAACACTCAAATATTACATAAATTTGGTGAAGCAAAATCTGTTTTCCTCCCAAAGTCCTTGCCACAGTTCTCTCTGTTAAATATGATTGGAAAAGGGTCTTTCTCAGGGAAGGGGTTTCATTGCCTTATGAGCTGGTAAACATGGAAGGTAGGTAGCACTTTACTTGCCACAGACCAAAAACACCATGTTTATGTTGTTTTCAATAGCAGAAGAGCAGTGGAATGGATATATATAAGATGCAGGTGTGATGTGAGGGTTTTATATGAGCAAATTGGTTAGGTGGTAAAAATTGGGGGAATGAATAACAAAGTGAATTAAAATGTGAGCCACAGAATTGGTGATCAAAAAAGAAGCTAAAAGGGTGTGTTTGGTAAAGTGATTAAAAACAAGATTAACAATGACCTTGGAGGGAAAAGTCTGAATAACACCAAGGACGTGAACAATTTTTGAGGAGGTTGCAATGAGCAGAAGCAGCCACAGAATGACTAAGGGTTTGAAATAAAGGAACACTTTTATTTTTATTTTCTATTACTGATCAATCACATATATTCTGCTCATACTCGCATCAATGTGAGGCCAACACAAGCTCTTGTGAGCCCTCATTGGAGACTTTTACAAGCTCCTTGCAAGCAATCACACAAGAAATCACCTATGGAAGACCAAGAGTCACTATTTAGAAGAACTCCACTTATTTAGAAGCCACATCCACATTATAAGCCAACTATGGAAGGCCAAGAGTCACAACTTAGAATTCCACATTAGATGCCCCTATGGGGATTCAAACTTGGATATCCACAATGAGAGCCCAACACTTTGACCAATTAAGGTCAACCGTTGGACAAATAAAAGAACACTCAAGTAAAGCCTATGTGATAATAAATGTGTATCAGAAAAAGCCTTAATAAAAGCGAAGAAGTGTGTGAAAAGACGACTTTGTCATTCAAAACTTAACAAGTGTGAGCTAGACTTTAATTTTCTTTTCTCCTTTTGTGGCTTGAGCTAGAGTCATTCTAAGAAGGAAACCATTAGTGATGCCAATTGTGAGCTTATCATTTTGGCTTTCTTAGTGTTTGTCTTTGCCAAAGAGTTGACTACATTTTTTTCTTGCTCATGTGCTATTGAGATTTCTTGAAGCTTCTTTATTGGAGGATTTAGACTTTTAGTCATGAATAATGGGTTCCATCTTCCAGTGATATCTGCATTTTGTTTTTGAGCTAGACATGTCATTTCCTGTTCCTTTCTTATTATATTTATTAAAAGTTATGAATTTCCTTAAATATAAATGTGTAGTGTTTATTTGCTATTTTGTTTAGATCCCCTTGCAGGCAGCCCAAAATTCTGCATGATTATTGTCTGGATCCCCATTCTTTGTTAGTAATGGTCAATAACCTCTCCTTTGTTGGCTTGGACCGCTCCTCCTGCATCTGCTATACTTGGGTTGCTCATTGAGTCACCACCAAAATTGAGTTTTGTATATGGCTTTGCTAAGGGATCCATGTGGTTGGCCCTAATACCTTGAACTGGGCATACTTGTATTGGGATGGAACATTCCATTCTCTGCATATTCTTAACTCCTCCATGCTAGAATCCTGATATTTGGTTTAGCTTGATGAGATGCTAAGTTACTGGTTTGGGTTCGAGGGTTCAGTCAAAAAAATCTTTTGGGGTTGGGTTCGTCCATACAAAAACATATAAAAATAAAAAATCTATACATATTTATAACAGTAATTAAGTTCAAAATACCGCACATAGCATCATATATTGTATAATAAACAAAACCACCATATAAATAAAAAACATTAGAATGTCAAATAGTCAAACTCAAATGTCATGATATATATTATATATTAAAGTTAACTACATTACTGCATTTCTCCTTGTAGGTAAGCATCAGGGAAGATTGTCCAATTGGGTGAAAATATATCATATTATTGATGAAGACTTGTATGTAGGCAAACTTAGAAACTTGGACTTGGAGAGTACATGGAAAATCAAATGAATTCAATGGGTGTTTGGGAGTAATGCTCCTAATGGGGTCAAGGGGCAGCACCCCATGCAGGGGTTTGGGGGTAGCACCCCTTGTAGGGGTCTAGGGGCAACACCCCCAACAGGGTTGAGGGGCAGGGCTCCTCATGGGGTTCGGGGGCAGTGCCCTTGGCGTGCTCCTTGTTGCGATACAAGCGGGGTCAAGGGGTGGAGTCCTTGCCACCAAGCCCAAATTGAGACCTCCAAAACCACACAAACCTTCATAGCGTACATATTTTTGCATTCACAATAAGACCCAAATTAAGACCTTCAAATTCACACAAACCTTCATGGTGGACATCATTTTAAGGTTAGGAGGGTGAATTGGTGGCTTGTAAAAAAAAAAAAAATGTCAAAAAAAAGTTGAAAACACCCAAAGTCGGCTTGGGTCCACTTGGGTTTAGTAGGGCCAGACCCACAGTTTGTGGGTTGGACCCTGTTCGAACCCACAGGGGACCGGACCCGGACCTCGAACTCGGGTCGGACCAGACTAGGATTGGGGTCCCCCTTGGGTGAACCGGTAACATAGGTGAGATGTGTACCAAACCTATTGTTCAGATTTGTCTTCGAATAAAACTCTATTATTCTAGACTTCTAGTGGTATCTGGGATTTGTTTTCAAATAATTTGTGATTTGTCTATCATGTGGTCCAAGACATCTTTTACTCTTATATTGAAACCATGATCACCTTTTGTTTATTCTGTGTATTTTATATTGTTGAAAAATTGAAATCTCTCACTATGATAATCTTCTTGGAGGAGTTTGCCTGTATTTGGTTTGACAGCCGGCCCAAGTATTCCATTTTGGCATTCCCATTTGGGGTAATGCAAAACACAAGCTATGCTGTAGTTTTTTTCATATTCAAATGAATTAAAACTTAAAATTTATTGTTATACTGCAGTTAAAAAAAATGATGTGATATGGAGGTATACATGGATGGGTTCCATTAAATTGCTGTTTTTCATTAGAATAGTGATGATGTGCTTAGATCTCTAAATCCTTGAAATTTTGAATTGATTTATGACCCAATTCTGATTATTTCAGCAGATAAGAGCCTTTTCTTTTAACACCCACAATCTGTTTTCAATTTCATCCATTTGAAGCTCAGTTTGCACCTTATCCATTCTTGGATAACAGTCAAATTCCTTTTTGGTTGGAAAACTTGGTCTTCTGATGGTTTTCTGGGCATGTTGATGAACAAGTTTTTATCAGATAGTCTTTTGAGACTTGATGAAATTCATAAGCTATGGAAGATCTGCAGTTCGGAGAAGGTGGACTTGTCGGGGAGACCATGAAATTCCCTTTAGGGGAGGACTCCTTGATTCTACTTAGTCCCAAGAGATCAAGGTGAGCAATCTGCTGTAGTAGAGCAGATTGGACTTGGGGGGAGGGAAAATGTAGGCTAGGGCATAAAAAGCTCAGCAGAATCTCCAGTGCCCATATTTGAAGCTTTGAGTAAATAGGGAGTTCCTCCTTGGACATGAATAACTACTCTTTATTTATAAAATGATTTTTCATTATTCATTCAACCCATACTCCCACCCCTTCTCTTTGCCCCTCCCACACATACTTAGCACATGCATGGACTGTTCATCTCATAGACTATTATGCTCTTGAATTACTTAATGGCAATCATTTTCATCAAATTTGTTTTGGTTTATATAGGTTATTTTTGTGGCAAAAACTCATCTACCTCCCATAATGTTTCTCTTGGTACAGTGCCTTCTACAAGAACATGGTTAGAATTGGGAAATGTGTTACTTTGAATCAGGTAAGAGAGCATCAGCTGTTCTTTCTTCCAATCTTTTTAGTTCTTGAAATTGTTGTTTTTATTCTTGATTGTTCATATATGAATTGCTTTTGTTCTTTCTGTTGGATAAGGGGTTATAATGACAGCACAATAGAGGGGCTTTGTAACTTGTGGGACCATTTTTTGGAGTGTGGAGTGAGAAAATTAGCAGTAAAAAATGATCATGTACTTATGATATTGCTATCAGGATTCAACCGTGTAGTTTTCAAGTCAAACTCATTGACCCATGTTTCGTGAGTAGTGGTTCACAAGAACCCATCTCTCATGATAATGAATGGTTCACTTAGCACTCATTGCATCTAGGTGATGCTCATAGAGGTGAAGCACTGGGCCGTCCCGGGAGGTCACCCATGAAACATAACCTTTGTGAGCATCACCTAGATGCAATGAGTGCTAAGTGGACCATTCATTATCATGAGAGATGGGTTCTTGTGAACCACTACTCATAAAACATGGGTCAATGAGTTTGACTCGAAAACTACACGGTTGAATCCTGATAGCAATATCATAATTTGACACGCTGTGAAAAATACCTCCTACTATCGATCATGTACTTCCTTTTTATTTGCCTTTGTAGAAAATTTGATTATTCATTGCCATGCATCTTTCCTTGTATGGGCAGCAATAATAATAATTGATAGAATCACAAGGGGATGTGTGCCCCCCACACAAACTTTGCGTTCCAATCCCTTGTGGCATCCCTAGGACCGGAGGAGGTCTAGCCATCCTTGGGATGGCTGGGGATGTCTATGCTATCCTCTTTTTCTTGACTTGGGAAAAGGGTTTGGAGTGTGGGGTGCCCACAAGGCCCCCAAACAAGGCTCCCCATGCTTCTTATTAAATCCTCAACCCTACCTATAGCTAGCCCACCCACTCATTTGTAGCTCACAATTACCACAATCAATTTGCATTTTGTGCATACAGCTGTGGCCAGTTGTATATTCTTATATCTATAATCTTACTGCTATACCTATTGTTGGAATTTAGTCACTTTTTAGCCTTGGAACCTTTTGTTGCAATGAAAACAATGAAATTTTATATTTTTATTGCTGCTATATTTGAAGCAATGAACATTGAATCTTAAATTTGATTCATTATGTGAATGCCTAAACTTGAATCTTGATGTCATGTACAGCTAAACTTGTAAAGCTTAATGTGGGTGTGTGTGTATACTGCCATTCCTTGCTGTCCCCAAAAAATGGGCTTCCAGACAACCGTCCTCTAAACACACTCTGCAGTGCCCTTTCATCCTTGTATTGGTAATGCTGTGGAACATAATAATAATGTTGATGCTAATGATGATGATAAAAATAATCAAAGTCAAAAGGTTTGTGTTCTTGTTTGAGTTTAGCAAGGATAAAATTCAAAACAAGTTTGTCAACTAATAAAATTTGAGGAAAAATTTGTGATTAAGTTTGACTAATATAAGTTCATACATTTTTAATGTTTTTATTTTCAACTTAAAAAATGCTACCGTGTCATCCCCCCACCCATGTAAGATCAAAAGATATTGCAGCAATAATAAAACCTATGAGTTCGCTGCCTAGGGAATAAAATAGCAAAGGGGTTGATTATAACAAAGAACATTATGGGCAGCGATTTCACAAAGGCCATATAATTAATAATAAGATCAAGGCAGCGCTTGGAAAAGTATGTAATTAACAAGATAAGGCAGTGCTTGGAAAAGTATGTAATTAACAAGATAAGGCAGCGCTTGGGTTTGAAGGGATATCTCCCTTACAAAGGTAAGGAGCGAAAGGAGGTGACTTCCTCCTCCCAATAAGATATTAAAGGAGGAACATTTCAAATGGAAGAGGCATCAATTGGGATCAATATGGTATTATGGAATGAATAAAGCAGATTGGAATAAAATTGAATTAGAAATCAGAATAAGAGATCTATTGGATTAAATACTATTAGCAAGAATATATTTGGGAAGTAAGTTTTAATATATATATATATATATATATATATGATCATGCAATAGTGATTATTGTAAGTTTAAATTTAATTAGAAATATTGATAATTATAATTATATATATATTTATATACGATCATGTAATAATGATGCTTGCAGCAATTATTGATCCTTATAAGTAATCATGATTCTTCCTCTATTATAAATATGGATAATAGATTCTTATAATAATCTATTTCGAATTTAGAGAAATGATTGCAAAATAGGAAGGCCGATCAACCTTTCGAGTTCAAGAGAGGTGAAGGCCTGATGGATCCGTAGTCAAGTACGCCAACCATAGGGGGTTAAGCCTTGTGGGCCAGGAGGTAAATGTGTGCTCCCGGGCTTGGTGGAAGGGAGGTAGTCGTCATGCTCTTATCAAGCACGCCACCCATAGGGGGTTAAGCCTCGTGGGCTAGGAGGCTTATTAGTGCTCTTGGGCTTGATCAAGGAGGATGGCCAGCCTCCAAGGTGGACTGAGGGATGGAAGAGTGATGCACCTTCCATGTTCCTGCAGTACAAGGGTGACCATCCTTGAGACTGCAGTTTGCAAACATTTCAACAAATTCTTAATAAGATTATTATGGGAATCCATATTGGAATGGCTATTGCATTAATTAGAATTTGGATGTGACTAATATGCATAGATATCATGATGTGTTCTAATGACTAATACTATATGAGGATTTATATCTTATAAAGGGCATTTCAATTGGTAAATTTACAATCTTAAATGTGTTACATTTCTTATTTTGGATTCAAATTGTGCTTTTAGGGCAAAATCTAGGAATATCCCAAATAGGGTCATTACATACCACATCATCAAAATAGTAAAATATTACTTAATATTTTAAAAATAAAAATAAACTATGTTACATGGGGACTTGTCCCCTATCCCAAAATGGACTATCCTTGTCCCCAGCCGCCCTCGGGATGGGGGGACGCAAAGGGGACTTCGCCTTGTCGTCCCCGAAATAGGCTAAATAGTAGGAAACGACAAGAAATGTCCTTGCCTGTTTGGGGATGGCTAGTCGTCCCTAGGACAGTTGGGGGACATAGGAAACACCCCATGTAGTCCGGGCCGGGTAGCTGTCCCCCGTGGACTGGGAAGTTTCAATAGCCAAAAAAAATACAAAATTTAAAAAAAAAAAAAAAAATCTTTTTGTTGTTTAGGGACGTGGGGGGCCCACAATGACATTCAACCCTAATATGATCACTAAAATGCCAAAAGAACATAAAACAAAATGAAAACATAAACTCACCCTATGTTTTGGTCTTTCATTTTCTTAGTTTGTGCTCCTTGCTATGAGAGTTTGCTTGTTGGAGAAGAGATTGGCATGATATAGAGGAGAGATTGGACTGATTTGAGGAGACATTGGACTAATAGACCATGGTTTTATTGATGTTTGGGACTGCTGTTATAAATTTATAATGCTTTATTACATTTATTATGCTGTTATACTATTGCTCTCGTGATTTATTTACATAGATATTGTTGTTATCAATTATTGACATATCTCTCTCTTTCCCTCTCTCTATATAGTATATTAATAAATTTTGAAAAATTCATATATATATATATATATATATATATATTTTGTATATCGCCGTCCCCTGTCGTCTCCTGAAAATGGCCTCCTAGGGGATGTCCCGGAAATGTGTCCCCTGCTGTCCCCTCGTCCCCGTCCCCGAAAGGTAGTGGAACATAGAAAATAAATAATTTGAATCTTTGGTAAGCCTAAAGATAAAAATCTAAAATATGAACTATTACAAAATTGCTAAACAAATATTTTTATACCTAAAATATATTTTCTTTGAAAATAAAGGGGTTATACTATATTAATAAAAATGATGGGCAATTACAAAAGAAAAGAAAGGTCAGGGAGACCACAATTATCATCATGAGAGTTACAATTAAATCTTTGAACTAAGATTTTGCTGCTAGGTGCTTTGATTCCATCATTAGCCTTTTTGTTAGCATAAGAGTTGGCTTCTTGGGAACATGTTTGAAATCAATCATATCAAATAGCTTGTCAAAGCATTTATTTTGGTTTTTATAATTGAGTGAAGACTTTGGAGGTTCTTCAAGGCATGGATGGTGAGTTTTGAATCTCCATAAATGGTAAGTTTATTTAAACAAGCTTTGGATGCTAATGAAAGACCAATCTCACGTGCCTAATGTTAGAATATATTACTCTTTTATTATTAATGGTCACTTTTGTTTTGTTTTGTTTAGATGTTACTGTTTCTACAGTAACTTGTAAGTAGGTAGATAATTAATATCTATAGTGCTTCATGCACTTCTTTATATAATGTAACTTTTTAATGTTAATAGTAAGACTTTTTAACCATTTACATGGTATCAAAGCCGTAAGAAAAAAACCCTAAAAATTCGTGTTTTCTTTCTGCCAAAAATCGTGTTTTGTTTCCCTCAGAAAAATCGTTCCTTTTGCAAGCGATTTGGTCTTTTCTGGGCGCACGATTTTGAAAGCACTTTTTTTTTTTTTTTCTGTGTGAGGGTTTTCTGACTTTCTGGGCGCTTTTATCTCTGTTTGCACGCATTTCTGGTGGAAAAAAATTGCATTTTATGGGATTTCAGATTGAAAATTGCGTTTTTCGTAAAATCGCTTTTTGCTTGATTTTGGGTGGTTTTTTTAGCAAAATGTGGTCGCCCCTTCCTGCAACTTAGTCGCCTAGGGTTTGGCATCTCTTTTGCCAAATTTTCGTGCAGATTCGAGTTGTTTTTTGCAATTTTTCTTGTCTTCAATGGCGGCCTAGGGTTTCTGTAAGTTCGTCTAGGGTTTTGACCCTCTGTTTGAAGGCAGAAATTTTTTTCGTTTGCAGATTCCTTTTGGGTTTTCCGAGATCTCAACTGGGTCGGTCTTCAAATTTTCTGGGTACCTCGTTTTTTGTGCCTCAGTTTGAAGTCGAATTTTTTTTCTGATTGCAGATTCCTTTTGGGTTTTGCGAGATCTCAACTGGGTTGTCACTAGATTTTTTTGGGTACCTTGTTTTCCGTGCCTCGAAATTTGTGTTGTCAAAATTTTCTGGGTATTCTTCCATCCTTCTGGGTTTTTATTTATCTTTTCTGGGTTTTCAGTAAAACCTCAAAATCCGTTTTCCGTTTCTGTATTTCTGTTTTCTTTGCATTATCTTGCCTTCACTTGTTTGACCGCAAGGTACGTGATGGCATCTCTCACGAACATAATGCTCGAAAGCAGCCAGAAGTTCAACGGGAAGAATTACAACACCTGGAAGCAGCGTATGCTGATCATTTTCGAGTATCGGTGTCTTGGTGCGATTGTTCTAGGTACATCACCTCGACCCACTGTAGCCGGAAAGGATCAGGACAAATGGGATGAACGCAACCGGGAAGTCGTCATGCTCATCAAGCTTTCAGTCACTGATGACCAGCTGCCACAAGTGCCGTAAGGAAAAACAGCTGCTGAGGTATGGACAACCCTGAAGGATCTCCATGAAACGTTAGATAAGAGTCGTGCATTTTTTCTTAAGAACATGCTTTTTTCAATAATGATGGACGAGAAGCACACCACTCTTCAAGAGCATCTGACAAAGATCAAGGAGATTCGCGACCAGCTGGAAGCCATTGGACGAAAGATGGAGGAAGAGGACATGGTCGTCATTACTCTTAAGAGTTTGCCAAAGTCTTACGAGCATTTCATTGAGACGCTCAATATTACTTCAACAAACGTTGACTTGAAGTTTCCAGACTTGTGTAACAAGCTTCTACAACAAGATCGTTGGAGACAGCAGTTTGGAAGCAGTACCAGTTCCTCCTCCACAGAACAAGCATTCTCTGCCAAATCTTTTGCTAAGAACAAAGGGAAGGCTCAGTCTTCTCAGCTGAAAGGCTCTGGTTCTTCACAGGACAGCAAGAAGAAGAAGAACATTCAGTGCAATTATTGCCACAAATACGGTCACATTAGGGCTGAGTGTCGCACTCGGATGGCTTCTGAACAAAAGAAGCAGGGAGGCTCTCAACAAAAGGCACATGTCGCTGAGCACACTGAGCAGAAAGAGTCTGCATTCTATGCGTTTATGGCCAAGAGAACTGCAGATCCGGTACATTCTTCTGCTTGGTATATTGATTCAGGGGCATCGCGGCATTTTACTCATCGTCGGGATTGGTTCACAAAGTTCGAACCCTTCTCTAATTCAGTCATTTTCGGAGGAGGAGAAGAGTACACAATTGCTGGTAAGGGCACTGTCCAGATTCACTCAGGAGGAAGAAATTTACTCTTTCTCGATGTCTACTATGTTCCAGGTATGGAACATAATCTCCTCTCCGTTAGTCAGATCATGCGGCATTCTCCCTAGTTGGATGTTGTTTTCAGCTCGTCCACTTGCAGCATCGTTGACTGAGAGACTCGTACTACAATTGCTATGGGACTTGAGGATCACAGTCTGTACAGACTTGCTGATTTTGGTGATTCTCAAGAGCACGCTCTGGCTGCTCGAAGTACAACCATCAACAAACATTGGCATCAACGTTATGGGCACTTGAATGTCCACTACCTCTCTCAGTTATCTCGGGAGGGTCTTGTTGCTGGTCTACCTGAGATCCAAACTAAAAATCATGGAGTTTGTGGAGCCTGTCAAGCTGGCAAGCAGCATCGGACACCGTTCTCGGATGGTGATTCTTGGCGAGCCTCCAAGGTACTTCAATTGGTTCACGCTGATGTATGTGGACCGATGAACACTCCTTCTGTTACAGGGTCCAGGTATTTTTTATTGTTTGTTGATGATTTTAGTCCCAAAATGTGGGTGTATTTTCTGAAACAAAAGTTAGATGTGTTCAGCACATTTCAGCAGTTCAAAGCCTTAGTTGAGAAAGAATTGGGTTCTCACATTGTTACTCTAAGGTCAGATAATGGGGGGGAGTTTTGTTCAACTGACTTCTCTACTTTTTGTGCTGCACACGACATTAAGCGCCAACTTACCACACCCTACACCCCTCAGCAGAATGGTGTTGTTGAACGCAGGAATCGCACCATTACCGAAATGGCTCGTTCTATGCTCGAGTATAGAAATGTACCTAAGAAATACTGGGCTGAAGCAGTCTACACTGCAGTCTACCTCCTGAATCGGTCACCTACACAGGCCGTTAAGAAGATGACTCCTGAAGAAGCCTGGTATGGATTCCAGACGCCAAGCGTGCCAAGTTGGACTCTAAGAGCCAGACACTTATGTTTACTGGCTACAGCGACAATCACAAAGCCTACAAGTTGGTTGACGTGGAGACAGGTCGTCTCATATTTAGCCGTGATGTTGTGATTGATGAGACTATTGGTCCATTTGTCCCTACTACCAGTCCTGCGGATCAGCCTATGAAGGTTCTTGATGAGGGTGTTCGTCTTCCTCTTGGTTCCCATGATGGGAGGGCTTCAGAGCATTCTGACTCTGAAGATGAGGAGTCTATTGATCATGATATAGCACCACCTGATTTTCCTCAGGACTCATATCCAGATGACTTTGTTCCAAAAATCCCAGGAGATGCTGTTACTCCTGTTTCAGATGTTGGCACTTCTACTCGTCGCCCTAAGTGGTGGGCCAAGACAATCGGTGATCTTCATGATGATGAACTCATTGAGGGCAGATCTACTCGTAGCAAGAGCAAGCAGCAACACATCGTCAACTTTGCTCTTATGGCCAACATCCACAGCATCTATGAGCCTCATACATATTCCGAGGCTAAAGGAATTCCAGAGTGGGAACAGGCTATGCAAACAGAATATCATAGTCTCCTGAAGAATCACACTTGGGTTCTTTCTGATCTTCCTCCTGGGAAGAAACCTGTTAGCTGCAAATGGGTTTACAAGGTCAAGTATCATGCAGATGGTACTTTGGATAAGTACAAGGCCAGATTGGTTGCTCGGGGATTTACACAGCGGGAGGGCATCAATTACGAGGAGACATTCGCTCCTACTGCCAAGATGAGCACAATTCGTCTTCTCGCTATTGCAGCCCAATTTGGATGGATAGTTCATCAAATGGACATCAAGAGTGCCTTCCTCAATGGTGATTTGGAGGAAGAAGTCTACATGACGCAGCCTCCTGGTTTCAAGGTTGCCGGCAAAGAACATCAGGTGTGTAGGCTCGTGAAAGCGCTCTATGGCCTCAAACAGGCTCCCCGTGCATGGTATTTCAAGATTGATTAGTACTTGGTTGATCATGGTTTTCAGTGCAGCCCTTCTGACAGTAATCTGTATGTCAAACACTCTGGTGATGATATTCTCTTTCTTGTTGTCTATGTTGACGATTTGATCATTACTGGCAGTTCAACACATTTGATTGTAGCAATCAAACAAGCTTTGTGTTAGGCTTTTGACATGACAGATCTGGGGCTTCTCCATTATTGTTTGGGTATTAAAGTTTGGCAAACCGATGGTAGCATCTTTATCTCTCAGTCAAAATATGCCAGAAGTATGCTTGACAAATTCCGGATGCAGGACTGCAAACCTGCTTCCACACCTATGGAGAAGGGGCTAAAGTTGTCAGCCAACTTTGATTCACCTCCGGTCGATGAAACGACCTTCAGACAACTAGTGGGCAGTCTCATCTACCTCGCTGCCACTAGACCAGACATCAGTTTTGCAGTGAGCTACATCTCTCGCTTCATGACAGCTCCTAAAGCCGATCATTGGATTGCAGCGAAGCGGGTGGTGAGATATGTTAAGGGCACTTCCAACTATGGCATTATGGCAGATGCAAAGATCCAAAGCTGATTGGTTACACAGACTCAGATTGGGCAGGTTCAGTGGATGATCGAAAATCTACTTCTGGGTATGTATTCAGTTTGGGTACAGGTGCTGTAACATGGACCAGCAAGAAGCAACAGGCAGTAGCTCTTTCCCGACAGAAGCTGAATATCGAGAACAGTTAAAGCAGTGTGAGGCACTTTTGGCGAGATGCTTTCATGCACATGTCACAAGCGGACCTTCTCCCTTGTACACTGATAATCAAGGGGTGCTCAAACTGGCCAAAAATCCAGTCTTCCATGAACGTACCAAGCATGTCGAGCTTCATTGTCATTACATCCGCAAGCTGGTAGAAGACGGATCTGTTCAGTTGCAGTATGTTCCGACTACAGATCAGACTGCAGACATTCTCACCAAGTCTCTGAGCCTGGATAAATTTGTAAAATTCAGGGGGCAACTTGGTGTTGTTGACAAATTGACCATTAAGGGAGGGTGTTAGAATATATTACTCTTTTATTATTAATGGTCACTTTTGTTTTGTTTTGTTTAGATGTTACTGTTTCTATAGTAACTTGTAAGTAGGTAGATAATTAATATCTACAGTGCTTCATGCACTTCTTTATATAATGTAACTTTTTTATGTTAATAGTAAGACTTTTTAACCATTTACACCTAAAACCAAAAATATTAATAAACTGAAAGATAAATTAAAATATATTTGATATAATTTTTAATTGAAAATTAAAAATTTAAACTATTAGTTTAAATTTAGGATTTTAAGGGTTAAAACTATAAGAATAGGGTGATGCGATGGTCATCGTGGAGAATAATGCTATCTTGGTTGGAATGATGGTTGTAAAATGATAAACGGTTGTGAGAGATGCATCTACATTAATTGTGCAGTGCGAACAAAGAGGTGATGCTCTTTTGGAGGCCAATGGAGTATTGAGCTCTAAAAGAGAGACTTTGAGTATGTAACTTCAAATGCATGGTAGCTGAAATAGGTGGGGAGCAGAGCAATGTATGTTGTGTGGGGAATACTGAAAAAGCCCTAAATTTTTTTCTATTTTAAAAATAAGACTGAGATCTGATTTCTATTAGTATGGTTAATTTTTTAAGGTGCATTTTAATGATTTTTTTTGTTATGTATAAATATTTGGAAAATTTTGAATTTTTTGGTTGGAAATAACCAAACCGTGCGGTAGATAATAAAGCATTCCATTTACATGGCAATGACATGGCATTGTAAAAATACAGTGTTACCCCAAGTTTCATGGACGGGGACGACAGGGGATGGTGCGATGAGTCCCCAAGTTTCCGATTTTTTAGGCCAAATTTGGGGACGGCAGGGGCACGACTATATAAAATATAGAAAACTTTAAAATATATAGGGAAACTTTAACTATTCATATGAAAACATGGATAAAGCATGCATATATCATTTGTGTTAAGAATTCAATGTCAATACTCAATATGCATTCAGAATTCAGAATTCATTGTGAATATGCATGTGATATTAAACATAGTACACTGTTGCTGTTCCCTAGCCATCCCCTGGCCCCGGGACGTTTCCGGGACAGGGATGGGGGGATTTAGACCTGGGGACGTGTCCCCGGGTAACATTGTAAAAATGTAAATAGAATTTAAATGGGTTTAAAATGGGAAGAATTATGGCAAAAACCTAGGAACTAAAAATCAATGTATTATTTGTAAAAATAGAGAAAAAACTAATTTTGTCATTTCATGTCAAATAAAGTGCATATATATAAAAATGGATGTTATACATTATAAATATGCTAACTTAAAAAATTGAATAGGACTTTAAAATGTCTATTTTATTGTAACCTAAGAGGGTGTATAAAAAACAAACTGTTGGGCCTAAATATTAGGTTCTGTCTGTTGATGTTTTAGCTGTGGGAGATATCCTTCTCTCAAAATCAAAATAATAAATGATATATAAATATTATTTTAAAGGCCTACCCAAGATGAAAAGTCGCCTTGGTTCTTGAATGAGGCCGACCCTTGTGAAGAGTCACCTTACTTTGTATATATGGAAGGAGATGTTCATTCATTTAATCATTGATTTTATTCAAAAAGAGACATTCACATTTATCAAGGAGTTCGTGCATCTACAGTAGATCATATTATTGCGTAGACATTAAGGAGAGATCATATAATTGTGTATTTGCATCTAAGTGAGGTGCGACTCTTTATTGCATTATATTGGCCTTGTGTGTGGCCAAGATTGTAAGTAGATTTTTGCTCCTTTAAATTCAATATATATAAGAGAGATATTTTGGTTGGGTTTTTCTCCCTCGAGAAAGACGGTTTTCCTAGGATAAATTCTGTGTTCTTTGTTCACTGTGTTGAATTTTCTGTTAATTTGCATTTCTGATTAAAACAACAACATGGTATCAAAGCGGGTTCAGGGGAAATTCGATCAGAAGCAATTGCAGATTTAAGATCACTTCCAGGTGTGGAGGAATTTGATTTTATTTTTAAGCTTCAGGTGCTTTCAAGGAGTTCGATATTTGAAGCTTCAGCTGTGATAGATTATTGTTATAATATTGGAGCAACAAAACAATATAGAGATATTAGGAGGAATTGCGTTTGAAGGCAGCAAATCGGGTTTAGATATCACTGTGAGAACAAATCTGGAAGTATATGACTGTGGTGTGGTTGTATATGGAAAATCACGAGTTGCTGTTGGTGTGAGTGGATGCGATGGTACTTTGGTTTCTTGACATTGTTCTGAAGATCTATGTGGGTTGTAATGGAGTTATGTTTTGGTTCTTGCTGAAGACAGTGTGTAGGTTCTATGTTATCTCCTCTCATTCTTGTGTTGTATGGGATATGAGTTTAATGGAATGCTCAGGTTTGAAAAACAGTGTTCATTCTTCAAGTCATATGAGCTTTTGTGCATTGGTGTAAAGTTTGGAAATTTACCTATGGTGTATACATTTGAGGCTTCAGAGATTTCAGGGAACTCTATCAATTTAGATTTAACAACTGAGAAGAGACTACAAGACAAGCACCTGACTACATCTATTGACCAACATAAAGAGATAAGTATTTTATGTTTGAGTAATGATCATGAATTTTATAGTTAATAATAATTCATGCAATAACATTGGGAATAGTGAATCATCTATGCTTCTAGCATTGATATTTCTCTTCGAGATAGTTTTGAACTATTATTGATCTCTCTAAAATGCTTCCAGGACAGATCAAGGAGCAAAAGGATGATGAGAGATTGCATAAGGAATTCAAGGGAGGAAGAGCTTGCTACATCCTGTGAGGAAGACATACAGGCTGAAGAAATGAACAAACATGAAGACATAGCTTGTTGCCATGGGACTGAGTTGGTGGCACATAATTGGAGACGTTTCTTTGAAGAGGAGGAATTAACATTCAGAGGGAGTTTGACAAATCATCAGAGGCAACCTTGGACGAGGAGGTCAGGAGGTTGATGCAAGTACTTGGAGCTTCAGAGGGAGTCACATCATCATGAAGATCTGTTGTAATGTATATTTCTCTATGACAGAGAAGTATGAGGTGAAAGCCCTTGTTAGTGTATATTTCTCTATGACAGAGAAGTATGAGGTGAAAGCCCTTGTTAGTGTATATTTCTCTGTGATGGAGAAGTATGAGGTGAAAGCCCTTGCTAGTGTATATTTCTCTGTGATTGAGAAGTATGATTTGAAAGCCCTTGTAGTGTATATTTCTTTGAGACGAAGAAATATGAGGTGTGAGCCCTTGTCCATCTTTGAGACGGAGATGCGGTTCTTTCCACACATGGGAGTAGCCATGGTGGACATCATGTTGAGAGACTCCATTACAACATCACGTTGAGAGATTCCGTGATGAACCCTTTGTACTTGTGTTTTTCCACACATGGGAGTAGCCATGGTGGACGTCATGTTGAGAGACTCCATGACGACATCACGTTGAGAGACTTCGTGATGGACACTTGTGCATATTTTTCTTTCCACACATGAGAGTAGCCATTGGTGGACATCATGTTGAGTGACCCCATGACGATATCACGTTGAGAGACTCCGTGATGAACTTTTTCACAAATGGGTGTAGCCATTCTGGATGTCATGTTGAGAGACTCCATGACATGGATATCTTGAAGGATACCTCCCTAGCTAAGAGGGAGTGTTGATGTTTTAGCTGCGGGAGATATCCTTCTCTCAAAATCGAAATAATAAATGATATATAAATATTATTTTAAAGGCCGACCCAAGATGAAAAATCGCCTTGGTTCTTAAATGAGGCCGACCCTTGTGAAGAGTCACCTTGCTTGTGAAGAGGCACCTTACTTTGTATATATGGAAGGAGGTGTTCATTCATTTGATCATTGATTTTATTCAAAAAGAGACATTTGCACTTATCAAGGAGTTCGTGCATCTACAACAGATCATATTATTTCATAAAGCAGATCGGCATTAAGGAGAGATCATATAATTGTGTATTTGCATCTAAGTGAGGTGCGTCTCTTTATTGCATTATATTGGCCTTGTGTGTGGCCAAGATTGTAAGCAGATTTCTGCTCCTTTAAATTCAATATATATAAGAGAGATATTTTGGCTGGGTTTTTCTCCCTCAAGAAGGAGGGTTTTCCCAGGATAAATTCTGTGTTCTTTGTTCACTGTGTTGAATTTTCTGTTAATTTGCATTTCTGATTAAAACAACAACACTGTCATGAAGCATGGCCTACTATTTTAGGGGCAGAACTGTGTTTTTAACCTAACCCTGATTAAGTTATAAATTAAAAGAAAAACCCTCATTGCTGTCTAACATTTAACTTATAAAAGACATGTATTCAAAGTAAAGCTTAAGTTAAAAAAAAAATACTAGCCCCAAACCAAAAATGTTCAGTCTGCCTTTACTCAACTTTTATCTTGGACTCCCAAGTGTAGAAATGAGCCAAAATAATTTTATAATAAAAAAACATGAAAACATACACAGTGTAATATGCTACTATGGGAATAATAATAATACTAATCACACATGAAACATAAATTCAGTTCTCACAGTGGTCAATATGCTATTGACTCATTTTGGTTTATCTAGAAATTTTCAGTGGTTGTCAGAAATGCAACTAATATGCAAAATAGCAACGAACAAGTGTAATATAGCTCATATGGTGATGTCAAAATCATCCATAGAACATGACTTAGCTGAAATAAAAGTCAATACGTTGTAAACTAATAATTTTTTATTGAGAAATCCCTAGTCTTATTGTCATTAGTTGCAGCTAACATGCACTTATTGTGACCAGTGTGTGGTTAATTCTTGCATGTTATCATCTATTCTATTTGAGAAGCTAAACGATATAATAAGGAGATGAAATGTTATCAGCAATAAATCAAATTCTAATTTTGAACATCAGCAAATTTGCAATGTTGTAGATGGGAATTCTCAAGAGCTCTTTGTTAGGCCAACTGAATCTACATATAAAATTGAGTTGAAGAATGAAAGAATGAAAAAATAAGTTATATTAATTTCTAAAATTTATGTTAATATCCATGGATGACTAAACTAGGTCAACAATTACAAGAGTCAGCTTTCACCTTGTATGAATGATGCAGGTAAGGGCAATATTTGGATTCAATGGGGAGGATCACATTGGAAAAGTCAGTTTCCCTCCCGTACAGGTAAGCTATTAAATAAGTGCTCTTCCTCCTTGATTTTATTATTATCCGGTAGAAAGAAGTATTTTCTGTCAAATATTGAATTTCAGACTTTTATCTTTTGCCCACCATTTTGTACTTTCTCTAGTTTTCCATATATGGAGGTTGCTATTCAATTTGTGAATTTATCTTCAGAGTTTATACAACATGAAATTTGATCATATTTCAGGCTGCTCCCTCATTTCCATCTTCATTCCCTCACTTGTTTGGGGACAAAACGAATCTTAGGTGTTTGATTCCATGTGCAATTGACCAGGTGACTTATCTTCAGGCTATCTTGATTATGTTGCTGTTAAATTCAGTCATGATTTTATCCTATCATATAGATGTTATTGGTTTGCTACTAAACAAAGGCTAATATGAGGTGTTGTAGGTTTGTTGCATGGAGTTTATGATGCAAAACATATTTATTTTAACCATGAAAAATAGATAATATAATGTTTTCTTGATTACAAATGCAACCTGTGCTTTTTGATGACTGCTGTGACTATGAGATCATACACACAATTTACGTCTTACTTATGCAGAGATTAAAGAATTGAATGGCCTCTCTGTGCATTTCTTAAAATGTTGTCAATCCCTTTGCCTTAAAGAAATGTATCTACATGAGGAATCATGTAAAGAAAGTAGCAACAAGCCTTATGATGACATCTTTTTTTTTATTTTTTGGGTAAAAGGCAGTGTGCTTATATATAATGACACATCTTTGTTCATAGATTGTATTGGTTAATAGATTGCTATCATTATCTCCAAAATAGTTTGATTCTCAAAGTCTTCGGCTGAAAATAAAATAAAAGTAGCAATCTTCTAGTACCTGTAACTTGTAACTGTCCATTACTAACTCTCATACAGCCTGAAGAAGCAGAAAATTAGATCATACTACTTCCCTTGTACATTAAACTGATTTCAGAGGCAAAATATTTAAAAATCTAGCAAGTTATTTGGGAACCTCACAAATGTAGGTCAAGCTGATTTTTAATTTGGTACCAGGCCACAGTCTTCCTATGCAACATAACAAAATTTTAAATTGAAGAGAAACCATTTGGCAAATGCTACAGAACAATACTTATGCACACAACCAGAATGAGCTAACTCCATGTTGACATAGAACCCCCCAAATGCTATCTTTCCTTGAGTAGACTGAACTAAGGGACCATCATGAATCATGATTGTACAGTTGTCTGGCTGGCAAGCATATGAATGAGGCCAAGGTTTTGTTAGGTTTCTGCCATGGGCATGAGATCCTGGCTTATATGACCACAGTCTTTGATGTTATTGGAGAAGCTTGATAGAATTGATTGTTTAGAAGTATCAGGCTAGTTTGTAGATCACATTTACATGAGTTTGTAAGGAGCAAAGGAAAATATTAACAAAAATTCAGACTTGGAAAAACCTCAGTCAGACTTGACAAACAATTGATGAACTCAGCAAAAACATGTGGTGTGAAAAATACATTAACAATTGAGATTTTGAGTATTTAATATTTTTTTAATATCCCAAGATTTGTGGAAATTATGGTGTGTTTTAACTCGTTTCCAATTTCCAAGTTGACTGTTGAGTTTCCAGATTGCTGAATTTTTATTTAAGTCAGAGTCATATGACTGCGCCATAAATATTGAAAGACATTTCAGATAATTATCTTCTTTATTCTTATTATAAGTACTATGGTTATAGGTGGTTTGACAAGTTTGGGTTTATTTCCTAGCTTGGTCACGAGGTCAAAGTAAAGGGATACACACTTTGAACAATATATAAGGTAAATGGAATTAATCTCTATGGGCATCCGCAAGGGGGATCTCATACACCAAATTGGCTCTGGTTATGACCTAAAAAGAGCCTTTATTTTTTGTTTTATCTTCAAGGGGCCTGTATCAGTGGTAAAAGTACCATGACTCATTGAAAAGCTAGTTCTTTGAATGAATATCTACAGGCTTCTTATTGACATTTGAGTCTTAGTATTAGCCTGCACTGTTCCTAAGGTATTGTTTTATATGTTCAATTTATTTATGGCCCAGAGAAATTATCATGGACAGAGGAGTTTCAAGTGTGGCCTGTTTTTTTTTTTGTGTACCTTTGTTTTTAGTATGATTCCTTTCATGCTATGGTTTTAGATTGGGACCACTCTATTTATTTTCATATTTTTTGTTATATTCTTCTGCAGGATCCTTATTTTAGAATGACACGTGATGTTGCACCACGAATAGGGTGTCAGAAGCCTGCACTGATTGAGTCCTCATTCTTCCCTGCACTTCAGGTTTGTTACAAGTTTATTGCTTTAATTTTTATGCCATTATATAAGTAATTTGTTTATGTGTGTACATTTAAGATTAGAAGAGAAACTGTAAAAGCTAGTGTTTATGTGGATACCGTGGAAACATGCTTCCACTTCATTCTCACCAATCAAATATTGTGGCAATATCATAACTCCTGGAAACAACATGTACATGTGGTTGGTAGTGAAACCAATGTCAGTTTTTAGACCCAAAACCTTCAAAATTTTTCCAAACAACTAAGGGTTGCGGACAGCTGCTATTTTTAAAGAATTTGTCATGGTAGGATGGTAAACTGTTATCAATACCTACTTGACTGTAATGCCCCCTTTTGTCTTTTATTTTATTTTGGACTGTTTTTTGAAGGGAAATGAATCCAAACAGCAAGTATAAATTCTGACTGCACTTTTCATGACCCTTAATTACTGATATCAATCCACAATTGCCATAAACAACATCAAACTTTGCTGATTTATGTCATAAAATGTAATGTCCCCTTTTTCGCAAGCATCAAAGTTTGGAGGATTAGCCTATCATTTGACTCTCGTAGGCTAATGGAGTTGTTCAGAGGGTTCGGTTTGGCAGATATCAGAGTGGTTTCTTCTCCAGAGCTTTGGGTGGTTCAGGTTTGGCCTTCGTTTGGTGTTTTAGGACTCAGTTTCACACACTTACTATTTATAGTAAGTCATCAAGTCATGTGAGTCCAGTGTTTCTATTTATAGCAAGGCACTTGGACATGTGGCGAGTTCAATGTTGATCCTAGTTTCAGCTGGCCGGGCGAATAAGGAGTAATGTGCAAGCTATACTATTTAATTATTATTAAAGGTGACTTTAATAATAATTAATCTTTAAAAAACATACTAAATATAACTTTATGTCTAAAGGGGGCCATTTAATAATTTAAAGTACATGGGCGCCTACTTTGAAGAATTATTTTATAAAGTGCACATTTAATATTATTTAAAATGATTAAAAAGGAGGCTTCTAGAGGATCAACCTCTTCTTGAGAAATTATAAAAGGGGATCAACCACAGCTATTGATTTATCCAAGATTTGATATTTGTCTTCTATTTTCTCTTTGGCATTTGGAGAAGGGAGCCCAAGGGTTTCTGCATTTCCAGAGCGTATTGGCATTGGAGAGCGTAGCTTCTTCATTGTATCGGCATTTTGAGGTTGTGAAACTATCAGCTGAAGATGCTTAATTGTTGGTTTCATCCAGAGGTCAAGTTTGTGCAGATTTGAGAAGTCTTTTTCAAGGGTTTTAGGGAATAATCATTTGCAGATCAGAAGTTGATATTCGGGTATGATCAATCTTATTGTAAATTGAAAGCAATAAATAATAAAGTTGATCTTTTGATATTTTAGTTTCCAGCATTGCTCTCTTGCATTTGCTTCACAATTTTATGCATTTCTTGGTAAATATTATGAAAACTTCAAAACACAAAAATCAGATTAGCAGTTGCAAAGAATTTTAGTTTGGGGGAGTACTAGGGTTCTTACATAAAAACCCTAGAATGTTAGATGAAGCCAATTCTGAATTAGGGCAACCGAATAATCTTCTAGTATGATTTATTTGAATAGTACAGCGACTGAAAACAATGAATGAAGATGCCAGAAAGTACAAACCAAATATATTTGCACTCACAGAATGTTGTACTCATCTGAAAATATGCAAGTTAAATCTAGATCAGACTTTGCAATGTTTGTAAATAGCAAATAGAGGTTGGTGACTGGTATGGCTGGCTGTACAATGCTAGCGAAGGTTGTAATCAGCTGGAAATGATGCAGATCATTCCAAAGGATAGCACTAGACTGGAAACATGTAGATTTGCTGATGACAAGTACGGAACAGCAACTGATGTTGCTAGACTCACTCTCTAAATGATGTTTCCCTAGTTTTATATGGCCATAGATGTGGATTACAATTTAGAATAGGCCTGGAAACATATGCAAAATGCTCAAATCTGATTGATATCCTACTAGAAATGATGGCACTTCACTCCAATAGGCTGGTTGCTTATGTTGGATGACTGAAAATTGAAATAATGTAACCAGCAGCTGGTATGATAGGTCTAATATCCAGATTGATTGAATTCCCCGCTCCCAATGTGGTGTTTAGCAAGGGTTGACTGTCATAGACCTGTATAATTCAGACCCTGTTAGAAATCATGTTAGTGTTCACACTGGTTAGTATAATAATGTGTGTGATTTTAAAATAAAGGTGAGTTATAGTAATAACTCACGAAACTATTCTAGGTGAGAAAATAATTATTTAAGGAGTATTTGTTTGTACGTTTGAGTTGTTGAAAGTCCATAGCAGCAAAAATCTTTTGGGGAAAAAAATCGGCAAAACCAAAAGTATAAGAATTTTTGAAAAAATCGGGAAAATATCAAGAAAAAATCGTATTCAAAAAACAGAACGTAAAAAATTGTACAAAAAGAGACAAAAACTACTTTTTAATTATTTTCAAGGGCATTTCCATATCATAGAGATATGGAGAGCAAATAAAATAGAGAGTTTTAACCCATGAATTGTAGATAATAGGATTTTGTTGTTTATATTCATATCGCTGATTAATTGCATTGCACAAAGCATACTTCAAAGTGCATAAAAATAGCTAGATGGTTGCAGTTGACAAAATTTCAATTACAATATAGTTTGTACAAAGTCAACCTATAAACTAAGTTCAAAGTTCCAAAAAATCAAACTTAGCCAATGACTCTTTCTACCAAAAATAAAGTTATGCTAGAGGGCTGCAGGTCTTGATGATGAAGCTCCTAGTTAGAGTCTCTCGTAAGTCATTCAACCTCATGACTATCCAAGATGGCCACTAGGATCTCAAAATCCCCAAATACAAGAAAGTCATTAAAAAGACAGTTTTCCTTTGCTGAGAAAAAATCAGAAATTACAAAACGGGAATCAACTAGTTCATATTTGTGATTTAACAGTACTTGCAATTTCTAAAATAGTGTCAAAGAGAACCATATGAAGAATGTGAAAGGAAAATTATATGACAAAGGAAGCAATTGCAAAGTAACTTAATAGGTTTTGAATCAAATAGCTCAAGATAGAGTAATAGAAAATGTTTTGGAAACATAATCTCAAATTTCAAATGACCATAAATGATATTGAAATGTTCTTATTGATAACTATTTTAAGCATATTTGTAAAAGAGTAAAGGGAGTGCTAAATATTTTTCCATTAGATAATAAAGATTTGCTAGTACAAAAGGAGAGAGCAACTATTTGAGCCACAATTTTAGCTATTATTATTCAAGTAATTTTTTCTTGATTTTGCGTATAAGTGGATGATGGAGTTAAAAACATTGATGGAATTTGAGTTGAGAATTTGAGAGATTATAGGTACAAGTCTCAATGGAAAATCAAAGCACGAGGAACATTCCCTTTCAATGGGACATTTGCTATTGAAATCCATTTGGATCGTTAATGAGAAAATATATGAGGCCTGCTTTAGGAGGGATTAAGATAAGCCCACAAGACTAGGGCATTCTTCTCTCAAGGCATGTATTAGTTTTCCTGGTACCTATTTAACATGCACGAATGCTACACTGTATATGTCTAAAGCATTCATGTAATGCTATTGTCCTCCTTGTAGGGCTTTTGAACCCCCATGTATATGACGATCCTAAATGGAATGTAGTTCCCTAACAAGTGCAAGGCATGCATTTAAACAGTGAGTTTCACTAATTAACAAAGCATTAAGTCTGCAAAATATATAATAAATTTATGTATAACCCAAACGATCCCTTCATTTTGATATAAAATACTACGACAATTTGTTTTTTTCAGCACTACAAGCTGATTTTATCTTTCCAATAGGAACCATTTTTCTTTTGGTTCCACAATGTCTATATACTACTATGTATATACTTATGCTTCCCCCTTGATTATACATTTGTTACCACCCTACCCGCTTGCCATTAAAACTTGATGGTCAATGTCAAATTGAAGCTCCAAATTATCACACTTTGTTAGCATCTAAAACAGAAATTTATCACAACCTAACCTTGATAATCTAAACAACTGCATTGGTATTATTGTTGACAATTGAAATGTTAAAGTTCTTTTGAATAGTCAAGATCACAAGAATTCCAAGAAAGCAAACCTCTTTAGGTTGATATCAAGCCAAGAGAGTTTCCTTTTAGCTTAATTTGGCTTTCTATATTTACTTTTGGCAAGCTGTTATAAGATTCAAAAATGTTAAAAAAAAGGATAGAAGCCTTGCTTAGTATTTATGATATTGTGTACTATTTCCCACTAAATTGTGTCTCTGGATTTATATACATGAAAAGCATTACTATGAGCCTAAGGGCAATGACAGTAGTGTGGAATATAGAGAAAATAGCAGCACATCTCTTAACCATTCCATGTTAATGTCCTTAACATCAAACGTAAAAGCATACCAAAGAACGTGTCTCTATTTAATGTCCTTAACGTCTATTAGAAATATGTGTCCATTCAAGGTTGCCTACCTACGATTTGCCTCAGCAACTTGATGAAATCTAGTGCATCTTTGATGGTGAATCACATCCCAATGGTTAGCATTTAGTTCTGTGCTAAAAATCAACAAAAAAACCCAATTAAATAATGATTTTGCGTGGTTAGGGCTTCACAATGGGCAGGTTGGGTGATTTTTTCGCCATTTTTACATGATTTTTTTGGGATTTAAACCCTTGAATATAGTTGAACATCATGGCTGATTAAATCGGGATTTTTTGGGGGAAAATTTTTTTTGGTTAGAGATTTTTTAAAAATTGGGATTTTTTGGATCTTTTGAGAATTTATGCTCCTAACTTGAAACAACTCAATATATTTAGGAGTTGTTTCCTACAAAATAAGATATGATAATCCTATAAGTATAAATATCTATTGTATTTGATTGAAGAAGAATGAGCACGATATTATTTGTGTAAATTTTCTTTGAATGCCTCTATTATTCTGCCCAAAATCTCTGATATGGTATCAGAGTAGGATTTTTTGCCACCAAATCTGGTTTATGCTTCCTGTCTTTTCAATTAAGGTCATAGATAAGGATCTTTGTGGTCGATTCCATGGATAAGGGCATGGCTATCAATATGCTGGTGAATTAGGCATGGAAGAGATTGTTGTGGTCTATGATATTTGGCCTCCACGGCATCTCTATTATGTGTTCCTTCTATCCTGACCAACGTTGGCCTTCAACAATTAAGGCCACGTCCCTGGTGTTGGAGGGCCCACCGTTGTGATATAATTGTTGGAGAAACATTATTTGATCTTTCACGAGCTTCAACTCTTTACAGAGTCCTTGCACACGGCCCTGAATCATGACTATGATTTTGAAGCAGCCATTCATGAGGTCCTTTTCCCTCACATTATCCTGAATGTACTTCTTTAGATGCTCGCGTACATAGCAAAATCTATTTCAGTGGCCATTCATCTTGTATAGGGGTAAGAAAGCAATGGCGTTTATCTTGAGGAGGCCGTGAATGTTGAGGGTGCGTACCGCTTGAATTTGCTAAGCACATTGAGGTTCATATTCTTTTGTGTTTAGGGTGCTAGATGGAGAAAGTTTCATTTTGAGAAAGTGGCAAAGTTGATTGGCAATGTTTTAATGGTGGGCATATTTAGGGAATTGATTATTGTCATTCTAGGTAATTTTATAGTCTATTGTTTTGTCAGCCATCTTTTATTAGGTTAAAATCATCTCTTTCATAGAGTCAATTAAAATCTATGTGTAAAGTTGTGTTTTAATATATGTGGTTTCCAATTCTAGTTTCTAACTATATTAGAAATTAAAATAAAGTTTTAATAGTTTTATAGTGGTATTGCTGTTAGTTTTATAAAATTAGTTGTCCATGTGTTAAGTGTTATAGTCAAGGTGAATTATCGGTTGAGCCCAACACCTTCAATTAAAAGTGTATTCATGGAAAAATTAACTCTCATCGAGAAGTTTAAAGGAAGAGATTTTCATACATGGCAAATATAGATGCAGTTACACCTAATTGAAAAATATTTTTGGGATGTTGTCAAACCAAACTTAGTCTTACCAATTGATGCAAATGATATTGCCAAGTGGAATATCAAAAATCAAAAAGCATTGGGGACTATTGGTCTCGACTTGTCAAAAGCATACGTACACCACATGGATTTTACAAAATCTGCAAAAGAGATTTGGGAGTCACTAAACAAGCTCTTTGGATATTAAGTAGAAAGTGCCAAGACGACATTGAAGCAGAAATTGTACAGATTAAAGATGGATACAAGTACAAAAATGGCAGATCATTTAAGTAAGTTTTACTCTCTATTAAATCAATTAGTAGACATTAATGAGAAAGTAAAGGATGATGATGCCAAAGCAATTCTTTTGAATAGTTTGCTTAAGAAAATGTTTGGTATGGTGTTTACATTAAGCAAGGTAACATTAGCCTTGAAGGAGTAATCTCTACTCTACTTGACCATAATGAACATTCAAAATCTGAAGAGGTCTTATTTGCACATAACAAAGCAAGAAAAGGCAAGTACAAATCCAAGTATATTCCTTCAAAAGGAAAAATCAAGTGCTTCTATTGTAATTTTGAATTGTAAGAAGAGGGAACAGGATCTACTGGATGACAAACTAGATCAACATGCTTCTTTGGCTGAAGAAATTGATTGGGAAAACTATGCAAATGATGAAGAGCTATCATGTCCTAGTGATGAAGAATATGTGTTTTAAATAAATTCAACATTGGAGGTCGGAGGCATAGGAGGTTGGAGGACATTCAACATCCTCTGGTTAGCCACTAACGATGAGGCCGCCTTTTGTATTAGTGGCATTTCCTTTCATTTCTATTTTTGTGTGAGCTATTTTTTGATGTACTTCCTCTTGGTGAAAGATATTGTAGCGAACAAAAGCACTAGTGTAATGCAGATCATGGATCTTGAAATGGTTAGTGGTAATCCAAAAAACCATATGAGGTGAATAGATGAGTGTGGTCCTGTTTGTGTCCAGGTTTGTGGTAAACCTGTGTGAAAACCATGAAAGGTTGATGAGAGGTGCCTTTTGTTTGAATCAAGATCATGAGCCACAAGAGTTGGCTTACTGCAGTTGGAAGTGTTAAATTTGAAAGGAGGAGAATATGGACATCATTGATGTTGTAAATAGTTGTATAGGGAGCAGCTGACTATAGAGATCCTTTGACTGTCGGCTTTCTTGGAAGTATGGTTGGCCAGTGATGAGTTCACTAGAAGTGAAAGTGAGATAAATTCTCATATGTAGGTGATCATGTGCAGCAAGATCCAAAGATCAGGTATACAATTCTGTTTCCAGTTCATGTGTTGTACATTCTCCCCATGTTTACCCTAAGGAGGGCGGGGGGGTGTTAGAAATCATGTTAGTGTTCACATTGGTTAGTATAATAATGTGTATGAAGTTAAAATAAAAGCGAGTTATAGTAACAACTCACGAAACTATTCTAGGTCAGAAAATAATTATTTAAGGAGTATTTGTTTGTACGTTTGAGTTGTTGAAACAACTCAATATATTAAGGATTTGTTTCCTACAAAATAGGATATGAGAATCCTATAAATATGTAATGTATTTGATTGAAGAAGAATGAGCACCATATTATTTGTGTAAATTTTCTTTGAATGCCTCTAATATTCTGCCCAAAATCTCTGATAGACCCAACACTTTTTGCTTTACAATATTTCTCCAAAAATTCTAAAAATCAATATAGGAATCTTCAAATGTGATATGGCAATAAAATAATGAAATTTGCTTGCATTCCCAAATTTCCCTATTGCTGGAATCTTGCATGAAATTTTTAAAAATCAGCAACAAACAATGTAGCACTATTGTAGAGACACTGTAGCAGATTGAAAATGTCTTCAAATCCTCAACAAGTCGGCACAATTGTGATCCTTGGATGGAATCACTCAAAATGGGAAACAAGGGTTTTCGTCCTTGATCTAATATGATGAATTCCAAGAGGGTTTTTGTCCTCTAGAATTTGAACATGCCAAGGGTTTTCATCCTTGGATGCCCTAGGTTCAACAATTGTTCAAATCTGAAAGTAGTATGCAAATGATAGCTTTGATGATTCTCAAATGAAGATAGGTGCCTCCTTGATATACCTTTTTGAATTGGGCCCTAAACTTCCCTCTTAAGTATTACTTTTAATCTCTGTTACCGGGTCCTTCATTTTAGCCCCCCGAACCCGCCAAAATACGTGTGGGTTCTGGTTCGGGTTCGGTTCTTCTCTGGGTTCGCCTGGGTTCTCCATTTTCCACTCGGGTTCTCTGTGGGTCCTTTGGACCCACAGAGAACCCGGGTGGAAAATGGAGAACCCTGGCCGAACCCGAGGAGAACCCAGAAGGACCCAGGAGAACCCACGCCGTCCAGCCTAGAAAAAGGCAAAAAATCAACTTAAAAACAAAAAATAAAACCCTAAAAAGTGCCCAGATTGCCTTATCTCACCCTTGAGTGTGCTGACTTAGATGCTACAATTGCACAACTTACCTTGGCTTCTATAGATGACAATGAGGCAACTAATGCACCTAGTGGGAGTGGCAATCCAATTGATAGTGGTTCAAATGAAATTGAACCAATTGAGGATGATGAGGATGACGAATTTGAAGAATAGTAATACTGAATTAAATATTGTCTTGATTGTAATTTGAATTTTCAATGTGTAATGACATTTTAAGACTTGAGTATTTACTATTTAGTAATTTACTATTTACATTTTTGCAAATTATGAATATGATTACAGATTATATGAGGTATTACCGTATGGCGTATTTCATTGTTTCAATATTCTATGGCATTATGGCATTATGATCATATGATTATAATTTTGAGCATGCTTATGAGTCTATAGCATTATCATTATGTTTATAAATTTATAATTTATATATATATATATATATAGTACGGCCATAGCTGTAGCCGTAGCCGTACCCTAGGAAAAAAAAATTTTGCCGAACCGGCGAACGCGAATGCGAACCCGAACCCGCATCTGAACCCGTACCCGAACCGGCAACTTAGCTTTTAATTTTCAATCTTATCTATTTTTTTTTTTTTTTGTTTTAAGCTAAGTTGCCAAATTGGGTACGGGTATGTGGGTACTACAGATTTTTTTTTTTTTTTGGGGCGGGGGGGTTGGGTATGTTTTGGGTATGTCCATACAACAATAGTATATATATATATATATAACCTAAAAACAAAATTAAGTTTAAAATGTCATATACCAATGCATATGCTAAACAAAACCATGACAAATTTCAATTTTTGAAACATAATATACTAATTTAATTTCAGTTTTCAATATCAAAAGCATCAAACTTGAATTTCATGATAGATAATCATTGTTTAACATTTAAATAATACAAATAGTAACCAATTCACTAATCTGCATCATATGGGTCATTAACAAGACCAAGATCATCATCAACATTAACATTGGATGATGGAACCCCACTGGCACTTGCACTAAAAGTATGCTAACTACTTGAATCCTCAAAAACTGAAGATTGTGCAACTGCAGGAAAAGAAAGATCTAGGTGAGTTCGCTCCGGTTCTACATCCCACATCTTTGCTGCCCCTTCTTTTTCCTCATCATCTTTGTGAGTAAGAAGGTGTAAGTTTGAATGTACAAAAATTAGCTCTTCTACTTTGCTTGAAGTTAATTGATTGTGCTTCACTAAGTGGATGAAGGGGTATGTACTCCACTTCCGCTCAGGTGAAGAAGGACTAGCAACCTATTGAAGCAAAGGGAGCTCTCATTAGAGTTGTTAAATTACAAATTTTGTAAATCAAACTTCAAATTTGAAAATAACGCATTTTAATTTTAAATGATAAAACTTAAAAGTAAAAACCAAATTTAGAGTGGTAAAAATTCAAAACTTACTTGAGATAAAACTTTTATTGCAAGAACTTGGAGGTGTGGCATCTTGTGGCCATTGAGGTACCACCAAGAGTGAGCATCCTTACTATATTTGTCACGGAGAACAAAAGCACTTTGACCATGAGAGGCAACAAAATCAGCAAATTCAGTTGTAACTGTATCTTCCATATCGGGATCAGTGAAGAGTTTAGCAAGAGCTTTCCTAAACCCCTCATTGACTTTTGCATCACGGTATGGTGGCACTCTGTTTGATATAGAAAGGATCTTTGGATTGTAATATTTGGGAGTCAAAGTGAAGACAAGAAGATGGAGTGGGGTGGTCATTTTGTTCCACCGCTCAACACAAATTGATTGCACCTCTTTGAAGAAGGTTTCTTCAGGATCTTGCTCTCTTGCTTTTATGATGGATTTCATCTTCTCAAGCATTGAGTCGATGCCATCATAAACCTCCCCCAAGCATGGCTTATCCATGTTAGTAAAGCCTATCATACTCATGATGGGCTCAGTGAAAGCAAGAAGATATTCCACCCGATCCCACCAAGTGTCATCTAGAATATTTTGTTTTACATTTGCTGCCCTCTTAGTGTTTGATTGCCTCCATATAACCTATGATTGGCTAATGACCATAGCAGAAAGTGCCTTTTGCACCTTCACAAGTCATCTCAAAACGATTGTGTTGGGTGCAAATCTAGTCTCAACCACCTATTTGAAAATAAAAAGTAAATAATTAAAATGTTTATATATATATATATATATATATATATATTAAATAAATTATTAAAGTAAAACATAACATCAAAAAATTGCATTGTTTGAAGTTTGAGTTACCTTCAATAGCTCTAGTCGTGAGAATGATCTAAAAATAGCTTGAGACATGTGGTGATTTGTTATGAACATTTGGATCTCTTCAACTTCAGCATAGATTTGTTTGATCCAATATGTACCCAACTTCTATAGCATGAGGTTTAAGGAATGCATGACACAAGGTGTCCAAAATATATGTGAGAATCGTGTCTCTACTAACATACCAACAGCTCTACAATTCTTCGCATTGTCTGTTATAACTTGGACAACATTTTGAGTACCCACTTCATTAATGCACTGTATAAGGATGTCAACAATAAATTGTGCATCCTTTACCTGCCCCTCACAAGTCGCAACTTTTAGAAACATTGTCCCTCTAGGGCACACTGCAATCACATTAATTAATGGTCTATTTCTTGCATCCTTCCATTCATCGGAAATAATACACACCTGTTTCTTTCCATGAGACGTTGATGGGAGATCGTGAATCTTCTATATGTTTGACCTCCCTTGACAATATAGTGCTACACACCTTCTCATAACTTGGGCTTGTGTACCCCTTTGGAGCTTCATTTCTTTTTCTTACTATGTAATGCCAATAAGGTGATCTAACAACATTGAAAGACAAACCATTGGCATAGAGGCATCTTCCAATGGCTTGGTCAGCAATATCTTTGACATGATTAATAAATGCCCTCTCCAATAGCCCCTTTGCTCTCTTTGAAATAGTAGCTTCATTTTCAATTTTATTTCTTCTAAAAAAAGGATGGCTTTCTACTACAATATCAGGGCCAACACTATGTGTGGGAGATGAAGTAGTCGGTGGCTTCCGTGAGCCCCTTCCTGTACTCAATGGATGCCCCATTCTATTTTCAACCCTTGCATCTGTTTCCTCTTGCTCCTTAATATATTTTGCTATTATAGAAGGTGGTATAGGTATCCTATTTTCCCTGGACATGCTTTAATTCCCTTCCTAGGAATTGCACATAAATGCACTTTCACCCGATTGTAGGAACTAGTGTACCACTTATCACACCCGAGGCATATTCAAACATATGTCCCCCCACTTGGAATCTGCTCTACCATTTCTACATGCCTCCATAGCAGTGAAGTTGGGTCAATAGTGAATGAGGGTTTGCCGATGGAACCAAAACTAGTTGCTATGATATTTAGAAACAATCTCTATGCAACAAACCTGCAAGCAACAATTTGTTAAGAGAAGTTTGAACAAATAATTTATTTAAATAATAAATTTATTATCTATGATCTATATTATCTACATAACATCGTAACATCTAAAATTCTAAATCTAAACAATAAATTATAAATTTATTAAAATATATAATTATAATATATTATATTTTAAAAATTATATATATTACATAACATAGTAACGAGACTCAGACTCGGCTTGAACTCAGCTAGGGTGACTTGACTCGGGACTTGGGGCTCAGCGTCCGGACTCGGCAAAATGAAAAAACCCTAGAAATTTAGAGAATTTTGAGGATTTAAAACTTGTTTCCAGCACCCTTTATTGAATAAAACTTAAAGACACAATAACATCATTAAATAGAAGCAAATTTGATCACATAAGTATAAAGTACACAAATTGTATTTGAGCTGCTGAAGGAAATAACACACTTAGATATATAATTATAGTCAAATGTATACAAAACTCATGGAATATGAAATCCATGACATCAAATGTTCCATATAAATATGAAATATCAAAAAAATAGCCACAAGTCTATGGCTTAGTGGAGCCAGCATCCTTCCTACGAAGGCTTCTAAGGGTCCTCGATGATGTAGCAGCTGCAGCCATAGTCTCTGCCTGTGTCTCCATGCCACTCTCACCAACACCAGCCGTGTCTCCTCGTGCTCTAGCCTCCTCAGCCATGGCTACAACCTTAGCCTCTCTCTCTGCCTAGTCCACCCAATCAAGGTCCTCGTCACTAAAGACTGCATCTGTAGCCTCAGTGATACTCTCAGACTGTGGATCAACCTCCTCTAGCCTGATCGGGGCGGAGTCCTGGTCAAAAATCTTCCTGTATTTGAGCCAAAGGTTGTAATGAACATATACCAAATCGTTCATCCTCTCCATTGTTAGTCTATTGTGCTTCTTGGAGTGTATGTGCTCAAACATACTCCAATTGTGCTCACAACCAGATGAATTGCATGGCTGGCTCAATATACGAATGGCAACATTTTGAAGGTTCGGTGTATCCGAACCAAGCATATTCCACCATCTATCTGAGATGAGAAAAAGAAACAAAATCAATCTCATTTCAAGTTTCAAGTTCAACTTTTAATAATAAATTATAATATAAAAAGATGAAAATTATGCCCTTAAATATATTTTTACCTGGCTGTAATGTCATCCTACTCTCTTTGCACAATTGACGTGCAAAGAGGTCTCCTTGTGCCTTAGTGAAGGCATCTATCTTGTGCACTATCTGTCTAGTAATAGCTGGCAACATCCGCTCTATCGTCGAGTAGAGCCCACTAAAAAATCTCTTTATCTGCAAGGAAATCACAGTTGAATTGGAAGGCCGGATTTAGGAAACATGCGGCTGCATGGAGGGGCCTATGAAGTTGGTGGTGCCATCTCCTATCAATGATCTCCCAAATGGGATGATACTTCTCCTCAACTCCACCATAGACGAATCTAATGGCCTCTTTGGCCCTATCCATGCCCTTATAAATGTAGCCCATTGCGGGCTTCTCCCCATTAGCAACTCGTAGGAGAACTAGCAAGGGCTCGATAAACTGCAAAGTGCAAACATTGTGAAACATTAACTTAAGTAAGTGTGAATGAAAATAAACAAATAAAAGTAAAATATGAATAAAAATTAAAACATAATGAAGAATTAAATTTTACCTTCACAATCTCCTCCATTGGCGTCCAAAACCCTAGCTCATAAAAAATGCAATCGACCACATCAATCCTTGCAGTGGTTGTAGCATAGGATGAGGATGACTACTCCTCACCAACAAACATGCGCCTTAAGGATGCCTTTGACTGAATCAAGGATTGCAATGTGATAAAATTTGTTGCAAACCTAGTGATGTCAGGACGAGCCAACTCCCTCAACCCCGTGTATTGCCTCATTAGGTTAAGCACCCATGTGTGATTGTATACAAATTTGGAAATGTTTTTTGCAGCATCCACACATGTTTTGATCTATGGGAGCTTGCCAAGATTCTCCAATATGAGGTCAATGCAATGGGCGGCACATGGAGTCCACTATATAGTAGGGTGCCTCTCCATCAATAATCTACTAGCAGCAACATAATTTGCTGCATTATCTGTCACCACTTGAACCACATTCTCTTCGCCCACCTCAACTATCACCTCTTCTATAGCCTCACAAAGGTATGTGGCATTTTTGAAATGGGTGGAAGCATCAATGGACTTGATGAAGACGGTGTCACCTGAAAAAAGAAGCAAAACTAATTATTCAATAAATTAAAAAACATAAATCAGCCATATTAAATTACTAATCACTAAATCAAATTCAAATTTTAAATTAATCAATGCATTGAGGGAAGTACAATTACCTGCGGAGGAAACTAGAAAATTAAACAGGGTCATATTTCTCCTATCGGTCCAACCATCAGTCATGATGGTGCAACCCAACCTCCTCCACTGCAAGCGCTGCTCCTCTAATTGTGCTTTTATATCTGCCACCTTTTGACTCAAAAGTGGGCCCTTTAATTCATCTTCGATAGGGGCTTTGAACCTCGCCCCACATATGGTTATGGCATCAACCATATTTTTCCAAAAGGGAGACCTAAAACATGTCATAAATAAATTAATAAGTTACTTAGATAAGTATTGTAAAATGAAAAGTTTTAACTTTAAATTTGAATTCGATAATGAGATACATCTAGATTCTAAAATTTAAATATAAATTTTAAAACAATTAAATGAAAAAGAATATCCTGGCTACATGGAAGGGAATGGTGCAATAGTACCAGAAGTCTTCAATTGTTTTCTTCGCTGCATCATGTGCGTCTTTGTTCCAACCCATGCTCTCAAGTGATGATTGGGAACCAGGAGCAGTGGTACAAAATATGAATCCACCTTAGATTTACGAACTGTAGGGCCAATGCTAACACTCCCACTACCACTAGCAGTAGTGGCAACACTAGGAGTAGCATAGCTGGTGTAGTAGTAGAAGCACTAGCACTAGGACGGTATGGAGGCCTGGAAGAAGCATCTCCAACACCACCAATGCTCTCTAACTCCTCTCTCTGCCTCTTTCATTTCTTTTTGCAATTCAAATGTTTCTAATTGCACTCGCACTTCACGAACAACCTTAGGAGGTGCTTTAGGGCAGCCCTTTGCATCATGGACGGGTATGCGTGCAATATGGTATTTCAATCTGTTTATGCCTCCATGATATATTGTTTTGCAATATTTACATTTTGCCTCTCCTTTTTTCTACCCAGGAAAGATTTCAGCATATTTCCAAGCAAGGTCTTTTTTGCCTGGGGTTTGAGACATTGTGAAAATATGGTTTGAATTGCAGCTGAATGTGGCTGCAATAACAAGTAGGGTTTCTAAAATTATTTAAGTTGCAAGTAGGGTTTGTAAAAAAAAAATGCAAACTCAAAAAAACAATGATTTTACAAATTACAATGAATTATTTATTAAAGAAACACAAAAAAACCAATTAAAATCAAACTTACCTCTTAGATTAGGCTTGAAATGCAATGCAAACTCCTCCCAATCACTAGTAATGAGCTCTCAATGCACCTCCTTGCTGGTATGAAGCTTCCCAAATGATATTTGAGCCTGGATTTGTCTTCAATTGCTTGCTGGTTGCCTTACAATGAACTCTTGTTTTTCTTCACAGCTCTCTTTTCTCCTCCTATTTTGTCAAGTGAATGAAATGAAGTTGCTTTTAGGGTTGGGGAGATGATATAAGTGAAAAAAAAAAACTAAATTAAACAACTATTTTATGTTTTTTTTTGACCTTTTTTACTTGACTGTGCCGGCTGAGTCCAGGGGTCTAGACTCGCCTAGAAGCGGCGAGTCCAGAGAGTCTAGAGGACTGGGCGAGTCTTGCCAGGACTCGACCAAGTCGGAGCTCCCAGAACTCGGCCAAGGTCACTCGGCTCACGACTCACCGAGTCCTGAGGAGTCTCGTAACTATGTTACATAAGTTATAATTATATTAATATATTTTAATAATGACAAATGTATTCTCACTATTGCGTCTTTAGTATGTCATGCCTATCATTGAAGATGGTTGATTTGAGCTAACATAGCCCTATCTATCTTATTTTTTGGTTTGTTGAATGATGGACCTTGAAGATTGGCAAATGCAATTCACTATTGTCAAGGTTTGGGTGCCTCCTCAATGTTCTTTGGTTGGGAAGGATAGGAATAGAGCCAAGTGTTGACAAAAGCAATCCACTACTGTCAAAGTCTATGAAGTTTTTTTTGTCTTTTTGGTAAATTATTGTCATGGGGACAACTCCCTTTCTATTATATCAGAGAAAAAAATTCCAACCAGTTCTTGCTCTCAAGCAAGGCAAAAAAAGAGTGTACATAGACCCATGATAACTTCTGCAAGTGCTCATATTGGGTAGGAGTGAACATAGTATCATAGCGTGACATGTAGAACACATACGTCTTGTTATTTTTTAGATTAGATATGAACATAAAGCAGAGAAATATACACAGAACAGTAAACACAAAGATTTTACCCTGGGAAAACCCTTCTACTCAATGAAGAAAAACCCAACAACAATTTACTAATAAAAATATCAGATACAATAGTGCAGAAAATCTCACTTGAGAATTACGCCAAGAAGGCATAATACAATAATATAATCCAGCACTAAAGTAGTTCGAATTTCTGAGTAGGAATAGACTTCCTTCTTGAACAGCGAATTTTTCTTCTTAGTCACAAAAGAATGAAATGAATTGAAATTGTGGAATGAGGAGAGTCTCTCTCCTTTTTATACCAATCCAGGAATAAGCTTCCACTTGAACTGACCCAACAAGTATAATTTCTATTTATAATTAATTTTGACTTGTCTCTTGGCCGACTGGGGCAATACCTCTTGAAGCTAAACATCAACACGTCTCTCATATTGTTTCTATAGAGTCCTTCTCTCATGAGTGTTATTGCCTGTTTGATTTCCTCCTTCTTGCAACATTCTTGATGCAGATTGCATCTGCCACCAATGTCGACAAAACGTTGATGGCCTTCGCTTGATACTGGGTCTTTACAAAGTTGTCCACTACTTGGCCAACCCAAACAAAGTTGCCAAATGTCTGCACCACATTGTATAGAAATCTTTCTAATCGTTCGACGTTGTGGATGTGAGCTTCTTGTAGGTGTTTTTCGCCTATGATTGCCATATGGCTTCTTCCTCCACCTTAGTCTTTAGTTTGAAAATCTCTTTCATTTGGTCCTTCAAACTTCCCTGGTTGCATTTCTAGCAGATGTTTGGGATAATCAATTTGTCCTCCATTTGACATGGTTTTCAATTGCAACCTGCACCTTAATTATAGTGTTAATTTCGGGGCTCTATGAATTTCACAATTCCTTGATTGGAGCATCAATGGTCCTTACAATCTTCCTTGGATCCTTACTTTGTTTTGTCTAACTTCAAGTCCAAATGGAAGGAGTGAAATGGTAATTGATTGTCCTTATTAAACAAGGAGAGGAATACTCCTTTAATAATAGATTACAAGCTAATGTTTCTAAAATGAAAACAATCGTAAACTAAAACAAAAAACTGAAAGTTGCTAAAACTAGCTAAAGCAATCTAAGTTAACTGAAAGTAAACTAACAACTAACTAACAACTAAGATGACCATTAAATATTACAATATTACTTTAATACCCTCCCTTAATAGTCATTCTACTAACTACACCATTTTACCCATGATCTTCTAGAAATAGTTCATCAGTGACTGATAACTTGAGAAGCATAACCGCCTCTCGATTACTATCATCATTTTTGTCTTGGTCCTTTCCCGCAACTGTGGGACAAGCTTTTGTACCCAAATCATTTGAATCTAGACACCGATACTTGAAAATAGTGAGCATCTTCTGCTTCCAGGTATTATAGTTTTTACCATTGAATCTCTGGCTACTTTCCAACATGATGTTGGTCAAAGACGCTATCTTCGCATTTTCCAAAGACAAAAAATGAGGTAAAATTCAGAAAACAAAAAAAATGATTTTTCAATCAAACCCTAGGTGATTAGTTGGCACAAATCCCAAGGCAATCAATTGTCCCAAATCCCACGATTTTTTAAAAATTGTGAAAAATCAGAGGCTCAAAAACCCACGATTTTGTCCAAAAATCGAGAAAAAATTGAAGATCTTCATCTTCAACCATTAATTTTTGAAAATCTATCAAAACCCCACGATATTCAACATAACAGGCACACGATTTTTGTTGTCAAACAATTGTCAAAAATGCAGACTCACCCAAAAACCCTAGTTGCGAGTTGTAGAATAGGCACAAATTTTTCAAAAAATCCATCAAAAGATGTTGATAAAAACCCTAGGCGAATTTACATACATGAGTTTGTAGAAGCCTATCAAAGACGATGCAGATCACACAACATAGACACAACCAGATTAAAACCCTCAAAATCTACAGAGCCGTCGTGAAAAACACTAGAAAATCTAGTAGAAGGAAATGCATGTAGAGAACCTGCACAGAAAATAACAAACGCGGCCATGATTTTAAGAAAATTGCGTGCAAGAAAATGTTTAAGGAGAAATGTGTGTGGCTAGAAGAAAAACCAGGGTTGCGTGATCAAAAACCTGTGATTTTAGATGCAAAATACACCTTTGCGATTTCAAGAAAAAACCCAAGAATAGGTGCGATTGCTTGCAAAAAGACGATGCAATTTCACACAAAAAAATCCATGAAAGCAAACTAGAAAAACCCTTGATTTCTTGTTGCAAATAAATCGCGATTTTTGTTGCAAACAAACCTTTGAAATTGCCTAGAAGAACAAAGTTGGGACTTGTAGAAAAAATACCCACAATTTTTTATTAGAAAATCGATCAAAAACTTCTAATTTTTTTTTTTCCACAATTTCTTAGGTAAAAGCCACAAATTTTTATCACCAAAATTTGCAAAAAAATTCCTTTGCTCTGATACCATGAAATGGTAATTGATTGTTGTTATTAAACAAAGAGAGGAATACTCCTTTAATAATAGATTACAAGATGATGTTTCTAAAAAGAAATAGTTGTAAACTAAAACAAAAAACTGAAAGTTGCTAAAACTAACTAAAGCAATCTAAGTTAACTGAAAGTAATCTAACAACTAACTAACGACTAAGATGACCATTAAATATTACAATATTACTTTAATAAGGGGTGGGTACGCCAGCCTCGCCATTTGTTATTTGAATACGCTCCTCCCAATCCATGATGTAGTTCGTTATCTTGGTATGTTCGACCTAGTTAATAGCCATATTTGAGAGGTAATCTGTTGCTCTATTTGCCTCTTTGTATACATGATTAGTGTAGTCCTTGATTTTGTCTAGTAAAGATAGGATCAAATCCAGTGTCATTGCTAATTTCCAATTCGTGATCCTCATGGATATTGCTTGGAATCTGGATAACGACCTTGGAATCACCTTTAATATCTAGTGCTCCCAGTTTCTAACCGACACATAGTTTGATGCCTTCATAGAGGACAGGGGAATTTCGCCTCATTGTTAGATACTTGCGGTAAAAGTCTATGAAGTGTTGTTTGAATGTCCTTGAGTGCATTTTTTGGAATTTAGATCATAGGATTCCATATGAAGCTGGGTGTTCTTGCCTCCTACTAAAGCTGGCTCACGTAGCTAAATTGATCTTCATGTTCTTGTGCATAGTTCACATATTTGGACTTGACTTGGACTCGGTAGACCAAATTTTTTTGACTTGGTAAAAAACATGGCAAATTAAAAAAATAAATTAAATTAAAGACTATAGCTGAAAGAGCAAAGTTGTGAAGAAATCTCATTGTGTTTAGCATTAATTTCACTATGATTTTAGTTGATGATATCATGATGGTACATCTTCTCATCTCAAGGGTAGAATGAAGGGCATTTGCAGCCATATTTAGTTGTATGAAGGAGAAATGTGCAGTTGAATTGAACACAAGGGTAGAGGATTCTCAAGGTAAAGAGGATAAAAATACAATTTCTAGATAGTTTGAAGCTGTGCTACTAGAAAATGAATGGCATTTATCAGTCACATGAATAAGTATTTAGGGTTCTACTACATAGTTGTTTGAACCACATCCTAGTAAGTTTGAGGGTCAGACTTGTCTAATACTTGTGCAAGTTCAACATTCAGACTTGCTGAAAACTCTATTTCAAAAAATTGCGAGTTACTGTTGCAAAAACTTGCTCTCACAAATTTCTTGGGAGTATTGGACAACTTCAATGAGCATCCCAAGTTCCCAACTATGATCTTATGGAACACATATCATTACATGAAGTGCTTTGGCAATTCTGGCAAGTTGTTTCTTGGTATGGGTTTTCTCCATCCAAAAGCTTGAAAGGGTGTCAAGTCCTATTGATAATGCACCTAGACACAAAGATTTACAAAGATGGTGTTTAACAAACTTATTTTTAGGAAAAGCAATTTTTTTTCAAAAACTATGAAAGCTAAAGTAGTATCGTTTTGGGGAGTATTTTACAAAGGTATTTTGCTCAAGTTGGCAAAATTATGTTGAAATTTGGCATCTGAATCAAAGCATGTACAATTAAAATCAGTCTTTTGGGCATGTTGAGAAACATTTGGTAATTTATATATTTGGTGATTGTGTTGTGATGTTGGACATGTGTCGGCTTGAGCATGTTGACGGTTATCTTAAACATAAGTGAAAATTCTGTCGCAAAATCAGATATGTACATTACTACATTGATTGATTTTCTGCAAATGCCAAACTCTTATGTCCCCATATGAAATTTTTTTGTAGTGTATTGAGTTTCAAGTCAAAGTCATTATCCTAAGTGGTCTTAAGTGCAAAGCGTTTCAGGTCACACCTTGTTTGTTATGTCTTGTTGTCCTTTTTACCTTTTCTAGTTTTTGTAGGCTTGTAAACCATTCATCATGTTGGAGGAATTTGTCTTTTGCACTATTAAGGTGTGCGTATGGCTCTTAGGGGTGCACCTGACCATGCAAGAAATGTTTTTAAAAATAACATCATAAGTGTGCACCTAGAATGAAGTGAACACCTAACCAAAGGATGTTTGGTGATATAAGATATTGCATAGGCTTGCACCAAGGGAGCTAGGTGCACCTAACAATGGAGACAATTTCATATCAATGTGTTTATAGGTGCATGTCTAGAGTCAAGTGCACGCCTAAAAGAAGAAGGGCTAAGTTCAAAATTAGAAGAGAATTCAATGACGCACACCCAGAGTTGTCGACACTGCCTTCATAGGTGCTCCAAGTAGGTGGAAAAACACACTTGTTTGAATGGAAGATATGATGACGATTTATAATTTTTTTAAGCTCATTAACAGGTGTGTACTAGTGGTCTAGGCATGCACCTCATTGAAGCACTTGAGGGAAAAGTAATGATTGATTGTCAGTGTTTAGGTGTGCACCAGGGAAGCTTAGTCATACCTCATGATGGGAGCAAGTATCCACAAGTGCATGAGGGAAGCTCAGGTGTATGTTTGGTCAAGGAAGATAGAAAGTGTTTGAAGGATTTCTGAAAGTGGAACATATGCACTCCCTTGGAAGACAAAACAAACTTGATTGAAGATTTGATAAATCAAAATGTCAATATACAAGCACATGTGAGGTATATAGATGTGTACCTTTGTAAAGGAAGCAATTCAAAGTAAAAATCATCACATACAAAGGTGTGCGTGAGAATATAGAAACATGCCTGTCATAGCAACTGATTTTGACCTTAGAATTGGCCAACTTAATCATAAAACTTTAGTTAGATCTCCTATTTTAAGAAGAGGCACCTGTTTTGACACATTGTCCCTTTTCAAATACAGCCTATAAAGTTATTTATAACTCAAATGGAGATAGATATGAAATACAAATTCACCTATGAATGAAAGAACAACTATAAAATACAAAGAGCAGCCCCAATTTTAGAGTTTCTATTGATAAAAGGGCAGCGCCTAATTGTGGAAGGTAATTTATTGATTTAAAGGAAGCCTTTTGATTTTCATCCTTCTACACAAGAGCAGCAAGCAGAATTCCAGTCTTTAGCTTGCAGGAATAACAACAGCAAACAACAGCAGAATTCATTCTTCTACACAAACTGCAGGTATAATGTAATATACACCCCTAATTTTTTTTTTGAAATTAACTTCAACTGAAAGTGATATGTAATGCAACTTCCTTTCCACTTTTTGATTACCCAGATTTTGGGTTGGGCAAAGAGAGAGCATACAGTGTCTAGGATTTTTACAATTAAACTGAAATCTTGCAACTGAAAGGAAATGCACTAGGCGGCAGATAATCAGCATTACAACATTACTCTCCAATCCATAGACTTGACGTGACAGTACTAACAGTAAATCTGATAACCCAAATCTGAAACATACTACTCAATATTGGACTGAGTTTACCAAGCATATTCAGAAATACATATTCAGACTTATTGCAAGAACTTCCCGTGTTCTGTTTAGAGCTGATGTATGAAGTTAATCCTCAGAAAATTAACAGCAGATAGAAGAAAGTCTCTACTCAATCTGAGACAAGGTTATAATCTTTTACAACTTCTCACAGTCTGTTTGTAGCAGCAAATACATTGATTTATAACAGCAGATAATAGAATGAACAGCAGTTACAAGTAATACAATGAGTTTATAAATATCTCAGACCTGGGAATATGTTTGCCAGGGTAAATGTATGATGAATCTTGCTCAATCAATGATCAGTGATTGTGAATATTTATCTTTGGCATTTGGCATTGATCAATGATCAAGTATCATACTATGAAATGATTTAGTTTTACAATTCTGTATATTTCTCTTATTTTTTTGTATATATAATACATATATATATACACGTACGCAAACCCCTAAATTTTTTTTTCACGTACCCATGTACCGGGTTCTCGTACCCGCACCCGTCCCCGAACCCAAACCAGTAACTTAGACCCAAGATGATAATATACCGCTGCAACAACTGATATATTGTATTGATCAGATTTTATCACTGCTGCAAAGATATTTACAAGCTCAAATAACTCAAATAATTCATATCTATGAACCCAATAGAAGAATACTTTATATAAAGGTGCAATGGTGCGGACACAAGCCTATAAACACTCTTATACAACTGTTATCTCTGCCAAGTCGGGTCTGATACAGCTGCAACTCTCTGCTACAGGTTTGAACAGCCAAGGAAACACTTCAAAACTTCACACATTCAGGGCCATCACATCTACTCATCAACCAAGAATTGAAAGGCTACTCTGAACAGTCTCAAACTACCACTAAAAACCTATGTTCCATGGCGTTTTGGTGACGGGGACGGGGGGACGGCTGGGGACGCATTTCCGGGACATTTCCTAGGGGGCCATTTTTAGGTGACGGTAGGGGACGGCGACATACAAAATATATATATGAATTTTTCAAAATTTATTATATACTATAGACAGAGAGAGGGAAAAAGTGAGAGAGATGTCAATAAATTAATAATTGATAACAATATCAATATGTAAATAAATCGCGAGAGTAGTAGTAGAACAGTATAATAAATGTCATTAAAGCATTATAAAATTTATCACAGCAGTATCAAACATCAATAAAACCATGGTCTATCCATATCCAAATGTTTCAAACATGCATCCAGAAGTCTCAAAGTTCAAACATGAAAATCAAAATACTAAATACAACAGTCTATGAAATTAAGCCTCATTTGGGCTTATGAATATCCAAAGGCTCGCTATCATCCTCTAGAAAGAGTGGATCATCCAATGGTAGCCCGACCAATCCTGGTTGCACCTCCTCCTCATCAATTTATCCAACTGCTATCAAAACTAAAATTGTTTTGCTTCTTCACAGGTGCATGAGAGAGAAGTGAGAACCCGTGCCTTCCTTCAGCCGTGAGAGTTGAGACTCAAAATGAAAATAACATTCAATATTTTGTTTCTTTGGCATTTAGGGAAAAAATTTAGACTTGGGAGAATTCATGGGCCCCACACGACCTCAGAAAGGTGAAATAAATTTAAAAAAAATCAATTTTTTTAATGTTTTCAACCTTTAGAAAGCTCCCAGTCCATGGGGGACAGTTAGCCTTCCTCCGTATGACGAGGGATGTTTCCAACGTCCCCAATCCTTATCGGGGACGGGGAACCATCCCCAATCGGCTGGAAATGTTTCCTGCAGTTTCCTTATAATTTGCTTGATTCAGGGACGGCAGGGGCTGTCCCCTTTGCGTCCCCCTGTCCCAGGGACGGCTGGGGACGGGGACAGTGGCTTTTGGGGCAGGGGACGCGTCCCTGTGTAACATAGCTAAAAACACCTTAAACATCATGAACAGCATACAGGGATGGAATTTAATTTATTGCAGGTCTGAAATTGAGTATTTTATGCTGCTGATAGGATTGTAGCAGCAACTGCAATCACCATGAAAGTCAGCAAACAACATAAAATCCAGCAAAGTTCACCTCCAAAGGTCTAAAACCAACATTACTAACCCCCAATGCCATAAACGAACTCAGATTAAGCAAGAAATATGGGGTGATTTCATGCCCAAATTCTCATGCCTCTGGCTGGAAGTGGTATGACCTGCATGTAGCTGTACAAGTTTGCAGCTACACCACCAAAACTCCCTCGAACCAGCAATGAGTCTATGTAACTAGGAGAGGCCAGGTCTTAAGGGCATTATTCAACAATCTGGAAGGATTTTTAGACTAAATCCCTTACTCAACGTGCTACAAATTAATTGCAGGTCTGTCCTGGAATGGTATGGCCAAGCAAAGGAAATAATCACCAAAGTCACCCTTCAATCCCTCCAAAACTTCTGAAAAATACCAATCAACAATATCAAATATCATCAACTCAAAACACAACAAAAATCTTCAAACTTGCAACCAAGAAAACTGGAACTTCATTTGCAGCTCACTGTTGATTCCTGTATGACCCCACTCTACCTAGCTAGGGGGTTTTCGTCTCAAAGACCAACAATTCCAAGAGGGTTTTCCTCCTCAAGAAGTTTTAGAGGAACTCAGGTTCTCTTCAACAGCAAAAGCAAATAACATATCATTGCTAGACTCTCAAATGAGCCCTCAACTTCCTTTTGTAACTTTTTTCTGGAGGGAAATAACCAATTTTAAAATATAATAATTTATTTTTTTCTCACAAGAGCTTTATAGAGAATAAATATTATTTTTCATTTGTAAAAGGCCCCTTTCCCTAGGCAACCAAATGGAGCTCACTTAAAACATCTTTTTAACGAATTATTACACTAAGTTGTCATTTTACTATTTCAACTTTAGACAACTTAAGTGAATAGTTAAATTAACTTACCCAAGTTGCGGAAAGCACTGAAATGACATAGAAATCAAATTCTGATCATACCAACATAACGCTAAAGACTTGGGACGATGATTAGAGGTAGCCAGGTGACTTTCTAAAAATAGCGTGCTCCTCAAAGAAGTTTGGAGAGCTCCCAAAAGACTAGAGAACAATTCTGAAAGCATCACTGCCATCGACAACAACTCTGCAAGACTGATCCTATGTTCTCCAAGAACTTTGGAGATCCTCCTTGTACACCAATTAGCCTTTAGAAGAGCTTGGAAACTAGGCTATTTGTTCACAAATCACTTTTGACAAAAAACAGAGACATTACAAACAATAGAGTTAAGATGATTTTTTTTTAGTATGACAGTAGGAACAACTGCTGTTGTAGGAGGCTAATTTTAAAGAGAAACGGTCATAACAACAGCTGTATTTCTTCTAATTTCTTCTACTTTTCTCTCTAACATTTGCAAAATTCAAGTCAAAATCAGTCAAAGGGGTCAATTTCACTCATAACATCAGTGTGGTGCATTAAAAAAGGAAATAAATCAGTACATATATACTTACAAGATGCAATATTCTTCTCTTTCTTTGAAGATATTTTTTAGCACTAGTGCGTAAATATCTCAAGGTGCATGGAATTAACTTATGTCATGCTTTTATAATTTGTAGTTTCTGGTTTTGACCGTGTGGATTTTTTTCCTTGATGTTTCGGATCAAACTCCATCATCATGAACAGAGCAAGACAAGAGAGCAGAAATGTCATGCTTGTATTGGTGGCCAAGGATAGCAGCCTTATTCAAGTAGGATCATTCCCAATTACTATACAAAGTTTAGAATTCATCCTAGCTTGTGTAAAAAAATTATGATCCCGAAAAGAGGGAGATTATATTTGTGGATGGATGAGTCCTATGCAGGCTCAAATCAGATGAGATTGAATTGAATTTTTGTATGCTTCTATATGAAGAACATTGTCATGTAGATTTGGAAGGATATTAGAAGGCTTGGTTGAATCATCTAGTGGATTGTTAGAAGTAGATTTACAAGTGTTGGTTGGAAGAGAAAAAGTTGATTTTGTCTAAAAATTTGAGTTGAGGAGAATTCAAAGATGAATTTTTTATTACAGTTGTAGTTTCAAGCTGCTGATGTTTTACATCATGAACACTATATGTAATGGGAGCGAGCATTTTGATTGATCTACTTTGATTAGTGATTATTTGGACAAAAAGTTGAGATTTGAACAAGCTTGTGAGTTTCAAATGACATCCTATCTTGTGTACTTGATGGCTCTTCATGGCACTTATATGGGTCGAACATTATAGGATCACATCAACACACTTGTGTGTATAGACATTTTCTACAATTGGAGTAAATAGAATCCCTCAAGCACTACAAGAAAGTGAATGATGCTTTCCTTATGCATTCAATATAGGGGATGGGAAATCAAATGCATATTAAGATTTTGGAAAGAGCTAGAGCTGTCATATAAGATTGGGCTGATTGGTACATCCAATTTCCAATTTTCACTTACATTCGGGTGTTTGGATTTACATCCAACTCATACATGTTGCTAAGATATCCAAGAGTTGAGATAATATTCATGTAATATCTTCGTCAATTTTTTCAAATTCATTTTCTTTTGAGAGGAAGACATAAACTTGAGGTGGGTTTCCCAATTCACCAAATTCCAAGCTCACCAATGAAGAAATAACAAGATTCAATTTCAATCTCTTCTATGAAAAATGTGCCTACGACACAAAATACATGCAAGTAAAGTTGGGAATCAAAATACATGCATATTTGAAAGATCGACGATTATTGGTCTAATTGTGCAAATGAGTTTGAGGTAAGGAGAGATTTCAGCCGTTTGATAGTTTGCTGACATTCTTTTGGAGGATGTAGAAGGGTTTTCAGACGATGAAGCCAATATTTTATCATTATAGTTCATATCAAATAAAGTGGATCAACAACCCTTGCCATTGGTGAATTGGTCAAGCAAGGAGGTTTACTTGAATCAAGAAAAGATTAATGTTTTAAAGTGCAACAAATTCTTCTTAAATTCAAAAATGACAAGGAGATCAATGGCTCCAAAGGAGAAGACCACAATTTCAAAATTGCCAGCCAGAATAGTACTTCCTCCATATTCTTCAAAGATGTTGATAAAAATAAAAAGAAATTGAGAGAGCACCAAAGAAAAAGAGAAGAAAAAGGGAGAATGTTATATGTATGCCAATCTGAAAGAAGGAAAGTTGAGCGAAATTGCCAAGAAGACAATTGGTATTGCTACACCAACTCAATATGAGTAGCCGTTATTGATGTCTATTCCTTTGTCACTTGTTAGATAACCTTCTTGGAATGATGTTGTATTTACACCTGTTCAACCACCCCAAATGCCATCTCTAGAGTATATTATTTCTTCACCTCAAGAATGTTTAGAGGTTGATAATATGAAAGAAATAAAAGAAGAGGTTCCTACATGGGTAAAAATAGTAATTGCGAGGAATAGGAAAGTACCTTCATATCAAATTAACTTTTATTAACTTGAAAATTTGGTTGAGGATTTAGTTGTAAAAAAGCCAAAATGACAATCTAGAATGGCAAAGACTGGATAAATCCATTTGGTTTTTAGAGCCTGCTGATTTTTAGATTATCAGGACAGGTTTGGGGTCGAGTACTAGTCATGGAGATGTGAATATGGTAGATGTAGTCACAGGGAACATTAAGGAGAGGGTCATTAAAGATGGAAGAGATAAGACAACCTTGAAGGTTGAAGTTAAACAACTCAAAGAATATATTGTTCATCTTTTACAATCCACTTTGGAAGCCTCAATGTTTATGCCTTAGATTTTGGATTCTACCAAAGATCAAAAGTTCTTGAATCAATTAGTCATTTATGGAAAGAATTTGGAAAAACGGCTAGAAAGATTTTTATTATAAAGGTAGTAAAGTGTTGGAGAATTTGTACCAATTGATAGTAAATGCAAAAAAGTTAATTGAAGGGATCAGGATATAGAAAGTGTATGATGGAGACACTACCTTCCAAAGAAAAAATTGAATAAAGAGCAAAGGGATAAAATATTTACATGGAAATGACAATATGAACAGAAGAATAAGTTATTCTAGATAGAAAAGTTAATTTTTGAATTTGCAACTAAAATTCCATGTAAGTATGTTGATGATGGAGTCATTTGTGATCTAGATGAAGTGCAAAGGGAATTTCAACAAATGATTGGAGAAAGGTTTGGTAAGGAACAGCAGGGGGACAAAATGTATATTTTGGTGAGTATTACGATTCATTTCCAAAAGGTAGAAAAAGAATCTGAAAACTTTGAAAATTCAATTTTTGAAGCTGAGTTTAGACTTAAATTCAGATTGTGCAATTGGATTTAGTGTCAGTATCATGAGAAGCCGAGGTGGATCAATTCCTTCTAAGTTTTTAGAAGAATTCAGCACCAGGGAATTCTAGTGCTTGTTAGGTAGCTATTTTTAGCCTGGTGGGCTGTTTGAGGGAAATCTATTTTGGCTGAGTTATATTTTTGAGAAAATGTATTATTAGATTTCATAGCATGCCAGTGGTATGAACATTGCATGAGGTTTTATTGATATTGTAAAAATCTCAATTGTCAATTTATTTGGCGGTTGCATGCAATTAAATTTATTTTTTATGGATAAAATAATTTGTAATAAAGTTTGCATTCATGCAATCAAGCTATTACTAGGACAAAAGTAGTAGTTAATTTCCCTCGTTTTGGAATGCATTGTAAACATTATAAATAAGTGCCTTTTTGTACTTGGTTAATAGTGATTTTAAAATTTAAAGTCTACCTATTGTTGAAATTGCTGTTCACAGAATTATCATCTTTGATGTTATTCATGTTGTGAATTGTTTTCAATAATTTAACATGCTTTGTATTGTTGAAGTTATTGGAATAAGTGTTGTGGCTTTGTACACAACCCTTTGTATTTAATTTATAATCTATGTTTGTGTTAAATCAATCCTATCTTGTTCCATTTATGATTTTCAATCTCTATTTTTAATTGAAAATTTTAAACGTCTTTTAGTTGTATTAGATTAGTTTCTTCAACAGATAGCTTTTACATATAAACACTTTTTATCTAGTGCATATTGATTTGTGCTCTAGATTCAGAAAACAAAAAGACATGTTTTTGTTAGGTTGGTTTGTATTTCATACTTTCTAAAATCCATAGATTCTTGTTTAAAGAGAGCTTCCTCTTATACTTTAATAACTATTTATTGTACACGCTGTTTATAGTCACATTGAAAGGTGTGAATTATAATGGTAACAAACTCAAAGCTTGTTTTATTCTGTTTTGATTTTTTATTTCAAAGTTGGTTTCTGATTCAATTTGATTTTTCAACACATTGAACAATTGGACAATGATTTTTTTCATTGTCGATTGGTTCAATGTGTTGAAAAATCAGATTTATTTTTTGTATGGAATCTTGGGGTGTCCCAATTTCCGAAACATTTCGAGGATGGGGGGACATAGGGGACATCCCCAGGCCTTCCCCAATTTTTGAAAAAACATGGGACATCCTAGAAACTTGGGGACGTCCTAGAAAACAAAAGGGGACGGCCAGCTGTCCACAAGATGGGTGGCAACGTCTATGACGTCCCTCAACCGCCCCCATAAAAAAAGTTTAAAAAAAAATAGTAAGTCTTAAAAAAAAAAACTCCCATGTCACCTTATTTCTGCAGTCCATGTATGTGTCCTCCGTTGTTTATGAAAGTTGACTAGATTTGAATACAGTCCATGAAGGTGATATTAACAAGGTGTTGTGAAGAAATTCGATTGTAACTTCATTTTGACATGTACTAAGATGGAAGATATATGATTTCTTCCATCCAAAATTAGTTTTATTGTTTCAGCCATGTTTCAATTTATAATTATCCAGAAATTTAAAAAATAAGGAAACACATATTCATGCTTTCATTTCAGTACAGTAGCTGTTTGTGTTTATTTTCATGTTCGAAGTACTCAGGAAAATACATAAAAACCAGAAAATACAAAAATCAGAAATACAAAAAGGGGACATCACAATATGGCACATCTAATCCCGACTCTTCTGATTATTTAAAAGTACTATAGAGCAATTTGGTATTTGCTTTAGAGCAGCTTGCAAGAAATTCTGTAGTTTTAGCGAAAATTGTTCAGAAGATTGTGGCTTTCAAAGCTCATGGCAGTTAGAACTTAGAACCAGAATATTTAGGTGACAGCCTCTCCTTTGTGGGTTCGAAAGCTTTGCTTGGGTCCTTCAATTGCAAGCGTTTGTTCTTACATGGTAGTGCTTTCTTTCTCAAGAGCAAGCTGAGCAATGCTTGGTCTATGGTGTTGGTTTGTAGAGTGTGGAGTTCCAGTCACCTTGTTTAATGGTAGCTTCAGCAGTGCTCTTCTGCCTGTGGATGGCTCAGCAGTTTGCACTTATTAGTTGACCTTTTTGCTTTATCGCCTCACCTTTATGCAGTGCGGATTTGCTCTGTTGCCTCTACAGTTTTGGAGCTTCTGAAAGTTGCAAGTGAGGTAGGTAATGCATTCAGTCTGCTGCTTCAGGCAACTGTGCAGAACTTGGATGCATCTGTACTTGTGTTGCTTATGGTTGACAATTACAGAAATACATTTTTCCAGAAATGCAATAGTCATACCCTCTGATTAAACTTTATGTCCCACATCCTTGATACTAATTTATCTTTGTATAAATGACACTTCTGAGATAATAAAATAGGTACTGGAAAAAATGGGGTTAAAATAGAATAAAATTCTATCAGTAATCTTTTTCAGATATATACTTCTTTTATACAGTGGATGTTATCTTGCTTGAGATATATTTATTGAATAATCATTTACTTTTGTATACCCCTTAAGCACCAGCGAAGACAACCTCTTATTATATCTATAGTTTTTTCTCTTTGCATGAAATTCTGAAAATCAATTTCAGTGGATGGTGTTGGTAATATATGAACCAGAGCTAAGAGTTGGTAAATTGCCTCTTTTGCTTCTCCATTTCTTTGAGCCACCAATCTTTCTTTTAAAGTTTCAAATAAGTGTTTCAGGATATTTGCATTGATTTTGTTCATATTTTTTCAGGGTGAGACAGGAAAGATGTCTGCAAGTGATTCTACCACAGCAATCTATGTTACTGATTTGGCCAAGGAGATCAAGAACAAGGTGATGTCTGACAGAGTTGTTTTCCATGATTGCTAGTTAGGGTGACATCAAATAATTATAAAATTTGGCATGCCTAGCAACACAAAGTAACATTAATGCCTTTTTGTTCTCACAATGGAATTTGGGAGCTTGTAGTTGAAATTAAAATAAGCTTAGGCTGGACAACAAAAGTTTATTGTAGATATTTTTATTTCTACTGAACAGATCTGAAAACCTTTTAGGAGATAATGATTTATGATGGAAAGTGAAGTGCTTAGCAAATAGTAGAAATACTAGGAGGAAATATAGATGAATACACATACTGATATACGTTTTTGGTCTACAGGTGAACAAATATGCCTTTTCTGGAGGCGGAGACACAATAGAAATTCACAGAAAGTATGGGGCAAATCTTGAGGTATTTTCTCCTTTTGAAAACCATTAGTTTCTTTGGTTGAGCCATTTTTTCCAGTTTTTCTCCAAGATTCCAGGATGGGGGGGATGGGATTTTGGGGACAGCAGTTTTTTAACAAACAACAACAATTGATGAATGATAAGTATTAACTATAAGTTATAACAACTAAACATACTAATTGTCGAATCATACATCAAAATGTAATAATTTGAATATCAATGATCATAGTAGCTGAAAATCAGAATCCATTACAAATAAATTGAAAGTTCAAAGTACCAACTATAATCTACATGTGAGAAGTGTCAAAATGAGAAAATCAAATTGCCAAAATAGATATCCTTAGCTGCTTTTGTTTGAGCAACAAGCTGAAAAATCAGTCATCATCATCATTGACTGGATATCTAGGAAACTGCTCATCGTTTGAATTGTTGGAAGGAATTTTATCATCCTGCAATGTGCCCCCAATGCCATCCATTCTTGTTTGCACATCTTGCTCATCATCAACTTGTCGTGGCTCCTTAGGCTTTACATCCCATCATGTCACTAGGCTTCACTTCTACTCAGGGGTCTTGCGATTAATGAGATGCAAGGCATTATGCGCTGCAGCAAGCTTTTCCGCTCTCTTAGATGTAAGTTTATTTCTCTTTAGTGAGTGGATAAAGCTATATACAGACCAATTTGTTTCAGCAATGGAAGAACTAGAAACTTGTGAGAGAAGACAAATGGCAAGTGTGCTTAACAATCTTGGAGGTCCATAGATTCGTCACCAACTCGCCTGGTTTCTGCTGAAGTGTGCTTTTCAATCCTTTCCAAATTCTTGAAGCCATCTTATTCTGTAAACTTAATTTGCTCAATTCTGATTAATAAAGCTTCCTTTGGGGTATACATTTTTTTGAAGGCCTTCATGAGGCCACTTGTCACCTTATGGTTGTCAAATGGGAATAATTTTACTAGGTCTTTCCAGATACCATTTTGGATTCAAAGCATATGCAACCATGTGTAGAGGGTTGTTCAATGTCTTCCATGTTTTTTGGATGATGAAGTGAATATGTTCAGTGAATAAGTGTAGGGTGGGGTTTCTCTCACGAATGGTGGCCTTTAGTTGGCCAAGCCCACTATGAATGCACTTGTGGATCTTCCCATGGCTAGGACTATCAGAATCTCCAAGATTGATGATGGTAGAAACAAGTTGTCTGAAAGATGTGATTTATTTCACAATCGATCGAAAATTTTATTGACCGCAGTATCCTTCATTGTCTTCTCTTGTTCTTTGTCTCCTTCCACCTATTCCAATCCTATGCCATAATTGTAAGCTGCAATCGCTCTTTCAACTCAAGCTGAAATGGACATTTGCTCCTCCCTTGCATCCACTACCACCAGTTTCACCAATTTTATCTTTCCAATGTCTTTTAGTGGATTGTTTATAGCTTGCACGCAAGGAGTACAATAGATGTGTTTGTGGATTGAATCAATCTACCTAGTGCTTTGTAAACAAATCTTTCATAGTAATCACCTACACTCCATTTTGAGGACTAACCTCCTCAGTGGCTTCTCTCATTGTCTGAAATTGAAACTCAATATCTTTTTGTTTTGTTGAACAGTCAATTGCCTTTAAGAAGTAAGGTCCATCAATGCATGAGACTATAATGTTGATGAGTGTAAGATGTCTGATATCTATCCGCCATCCATGAGTAAGCTGTAGTCATGTGTTATCCATTCGGCCTTCTTCTCCTCTATCAACAGGTTAACCTTGGAATAATTTTTTTCCAAGAGAGTGGTTTTCAATCTAGTTTCCTTAGGACCCACATAACTAAGACGAACTCTACCTACCTCGTTGATAAGCTCCTTATAAAAAGGAGATCAAGCAACATAGAAAAAGCACCATTACCAAAATAGAAATGGGTAATGGCCTCATTTGCAATCTCCCTTACTTGCACATTGCATGTATCTGTGCTTGGTTCAGTGATGATGAATGTGTAGCTTTTTGTTTCCCTTTTATTCCACTTGCCCTAGATGACGGAAATGAAGGTGCTCTACTCGAGCCTAATGGTGTATAGTGAACTCTTGGTGCAATGATGCCTCTTTAAAATAATTTGATCATCTTAGCCCTCTCCTCAATTGTGAGTTTTCCACAAGGCTCAATTCCTTTACTTCATGTAAAAAGTGTGCATTAACCCTTGTATTGCTTCCTTTCTAGTCCTCTAGGAAAATGTTGTGTTTCTAATGCTCAGTTCCAGTTAAATTAACTATTTTATTTGTGTTAAGCAATGTTGCAAACTGCTGCTAAGGAATTTTCTTGTTAAATGAGCCTTTGGCATATGGTGTCCAATGTTGGAAAATGGCGTAAATGATTTTTTTCATTAAATGGCCTTTGGCATATGGTGCCAACAATTCAGAGAGGCAATCTGATTGCAACACACTCTTAATTGAACTATTTGTGCCTATTGTTCGAGGTTGGCTGGCTTTAGGTGATTCCCCACCATTTTCATTAGCCAAATTAAGATCATCATTGGGATTGAATAAATCTTATCTTGACCTTGAAACTGGATACATAAAGATAACAATATGAATATAAAAAATAACAAATTTTTAAATACATCTCAGCTTTCAAAAACAGCTGTTTTGGCTAGTAAAGAAATAAAAAACAACAATGTTTGTACACCAAAAACAATACAAAACAGCAGGTTTGCAAGTTCGAACAATGTAAAAAATAAAATTGAAGGTTTTAAAAACTTAACATGTCATATGTAAGTTTGTAGCAGCAGCATTGAAGGTTTGAAATAAAAACAATGGAAGTTAAAAGCGTTTGCAAGTATTCCAACAATTAAAACAAGACAAAAAATGAATTAAAAAGCCCATAAAAATGCACAGATATGTTATATACCTTCTCCCTCCTTTTCATCCTTTTTCCTCTTCCTTCTTCCTCCTTTGTCCTCCTTTATTTTCTTTCACCTCTCTTCAACTTTCAGTTTATTGAACTCTCTTCTTGTTTTTAAAATCCAAAAACTAAAATTGCAAATAGAAAAAATCTAATGATATTTTATGTTGGAAGTCCTTTTCGGGACCTAACAACCATATAGGATTGTTTTTAAATTTCAAAAATTGAGTTTTAATTGCATGTTTAAAAGTGACTATTTGTAGGGGGGCATCTGAACATCTTTGGAACATCATAGGGACATTGGGGATGCCCTAGTGCTCTTGTGGGGTTTCCCATTGAGGGATGTTGCTAGGGGATGCCCCCTATGTAAAGGAGACGTTCCCTATATAGAGGGGGCATCCCAAGGATGTCCCTATAAAGCATTGAAAAAAGAAACACGAGTGGGGGGACAAGGGTGTGATGTTTTTTCCTTATCTCTTTGTCCCCAAAATGCCCCCATGGTTAGAATTGAATGGAAATAGGAGGGGATGTGTCCTCAAGGAACAATGAATTTTCAAAATATTGTCAAATATCTACTAATAATGCATCATATTTTTTTAACCTGTAAACCTATGGGGCACCGAGAATTGAAATGTTATATGGTTATTGTTGGAACCATAGTTGTAAAACTCGGACTCGACAACTAGGACTTGGGAAAAACTCGATAAATTTATCGAACAATACATAAGTTTTTGAAAATATTCTTAAAACACATATTTCTAAAGTTTTAGAACATAATATTGATTTCCATCATATATAAATCAAAATTAGAGTATAATACACATCATAGACTAAAAAATGAGTTCAACCTCTAAATACATATGAACTTCAAGTTTCAATATCAATAAAAAATATAAATCATAAATTTCTTCTATTCCTAAAGCTCAAAAAAGTTTGTTGTCGCTTTATGGGTGTTGTGGAAGTGGGTGGTATAGCTGCACTATCCCAAATTGGTGCCTCATCCATAGTGATAGGATCAAGCTGTTTATGCAAGGAACTTGCCATTGATGGCTCACCAACCTCACCTTTTTTTCTCCTCATATGTTGCCACATTTTCTTCCCATTCAATTTCTTCCTTTTCCAAATTAGGTAAGTCATCATTGGTTAACAATGGATCCACATCAACATTGTTAGGCTAATCAATCCAATCTAAATACGGATCAATGTCATCAAGGTCAAGCATGTGATGTGTACCTTGCCCTTGTTCCTTTTTTCCATGCAGCAAAAGGTTGTATTACACATAGACAAGGTCATTCAAGTACTTTAGAGTCAACTTATTGCTTTTCTTTGTGCGAATGGCTTAAAAACTACTTTGATTGTGGCTCACAACTACAAGCATTACAAGTTGGGATAAAATGCAGATGGCAAGCTTTTGAAGATTGGGCATTGTGGCACCCTAACTTTCCCACTACAAGGATAACATTTATAACTTTGTAAGGATTTTAGTAAACTTAAAATTTGAAATAAATAATAAATTAAAATTAAACATATATGTTGCTTTTACCTGGTTGTAGAGTGACTCTCCTATGAATACAAAAATTTGAAGAAAATAATGCCCCCCTCCACCCTCTTATAACCTGTGTCACAGAGTTTGCCGAATTTCTAGCTTAAAGTTTAAAATTTGGCAAACATTTAAAAAGGGTATGAAATTTGAAAAAATTCGTGATTATATTCGTATGGAAAATGCGGCAACTTTTTTATTGAAATATATTTCGCAAAAGCATTTCGTTTAGGGTTTTTGACAGGTCCTTTTATAAAATCAATGCCCAAGCTGGTTTCAATAAAGCATGAATCTGCAAGTATTGACAAGGTTAATAAGTGAGTTCGTTCGGCTGCAATAGCTAGCAGCTAGGGTGCACATTTCTTTTGCACAAAGTTCATCTATATCATGAGTTCATTCAAGCACACATTTATTTTGTAGTGTGTGACAAGAGGGCATAAGGGCAAGGCATGACGAGCCATGCGACCATGGGAGCAAGTTTATCTTGGTATCGACTTGTAGATTGTGCCATTGCAGATTTTTCTTTCACTTCCAAGCTCTACCAACTAGCAAGTCTGCGATTCCCATAGGCTGTCGCGACTTTCTTTTAGTTTAAGTTTTTCTTTTTAAGTTTAGTTTAGGTTTTTCAATGTTTCATTGTTTAATAAAATTTTAAACATGCATTTTACTTTTTTTATATTTATAGAAAAAAAAAATTATTTTGTTTTTATTAATTTTTTTATTAAAAAATTAATATTTAATATATTTAAATTTAATATTATTTGATTTTTTTTGATCCGTAAGAGGCATAAGGGAGCCATACCCCGTATAAGGATAAAGTATAATATCTAAAAGTGCATGCCCTATGAATAGGGGTGCATAAAATAATCTAAAGGCCGACCATCTACCATAGGGAAAAACCTTTACAAAACATCCCTTTCTCATCATTTCACGGGCGTAAAGGCCTATTGGAAGTCAAGAGTTAACTGTTCTCTTGGATGATCTTAATGTCATTTGAATATTTTGTTGAGAGGATTTCTTACTCTTCACTGCTATCCAATCCTGATTTGAATGTGGGGGACTAACCATGTTCAGCCTCTCTTTACCTGTTGTGGAGTTATTGTCTACCCTAGAAGCCCCATGCCCTGGAGAGACATCAGCCATCCTTGTACCATCAAACCCCACGCCCCTAGGGATAACTACAGGCTTAGGGGATGTTGTTGAGCCATCAACAAGCGTAGATGGGGAAGAATTATCTTTCTCAATAAAAAATGAAGACTCCTCAACGCTAGCACCATTAATATCCTCATCGTGAGATATGTGTGATGATTTATTTTGCAAAATTGTCGGAGGAGAAGAGACTGATTTTGCTGCAACCTTAGAAACATCATGGGGAGCTGAAATATCCATTTGAGTCTTAGGTGCAATGGTGTAATGATGAGGTGTAATGTCCCCTTCTCATCAGTGATCTATTCTAACACTCATCAGCCTATTCTGGAAGCCTGTAGGCTTGTTTGAGGTAAAATTAGGGTTTCCATGTTCAGAGGTTCTATGGCTTTTAGGGAGTTTACTATTTATAGTAAATTCTAATTTTGGCAGTATGAAGATTGTCAACTTTCAGGACTTCATTTCCAGTTGGAGCAATTATCTGAATTCAAGTTCTGGCTTCTAGAAGTTTTATTTGGTGAATTTCATAAATAAAGGCATTAATGTTTTAAATTGCAGTTGACCCCTTGGCCTAGGAGAATAACTTCAAAGTTGTGTTAAAAGGTGGTCATGAAGGGGGATGCCTTCATATGCTTTAAATATTATTCAAAGTTTAAATGCCTTGGAAAAAGGGATGCCACACTTTGAGGAGTTATGTTTTAAATAAAGTGAAATTATATTCTTGCAAAAGGGACGCCACTTGAAGGATTATTTTTATTATGGAAATTTGAAGAGTCTCATGTGACTCTTGGCGTACTTTCTTGAGGAATTGAAGAGTCTTCTACTCTTCTATAAAATGAATGCTTTGCTTCAGCCTTGGCATCCATGAAAATTATGCTAAAGTTATGCTGTCAGAATGACAATTGATATTTTGCTTCGAGGATGTCTACCTCCTAGCCTTTCGTCCAATTCCGTGTTTGCAAGATAACACCTAGTTGGCTACATTGCTGCTTCTCAATATCAGACTAGCAGATTGAGCCCATTTGTTGAAGAATTCTGGAGTTTTTTGTCAATTTTGGTTTGCTGGTTCATCTACAGCTGAAGGTGATTTTGATTCATAGCTTTAAATTCATATTGAATTTGATTCTGGGTATTTAACCAATGTGATTGCTGACCTTGGGCGACCCTTCATGCTTATTTTGAGATTTTAATTTGGAGAACCTGATTTTTAAATGAAAATTGCCCCTTCAAGGAGGGCCGTACTTTTCTAAAGTGCATTGGAATTTGTGCAAGAGTTATATGTTGAGTTTTCTGCTGTTTGGTGTGATGATTTTGGGCGCCTACCTCCTAGAAGACTTCTGCAAAAGACATCATTCGATTTGGAGGTGAATTGAGTGAGTTACGAATACTTTATTGGTTTTCACAGTTGCTGGTTGACATTTTCAGTTTACTGATTTTTGTTATCAGACTTTGGAAGTTCAGATTTTTGATTCATTATTAGCAGTTAGAGAGATAATTATTTGTATGGAATCATCTATTACTCATGTGCTTGAAGCTATTGTAATTCATATGTAATTTGTAGCTCTCCTTATTTGTAAGACTGTAAACAGTAGTACTGTTTCAGTCCTTAATTGCTGCAATTAATTCTTCCTTCTTCTCACATTAAGTACCCCTGGATGGTCTACCGCCAGTGTGGATAATTGATTTTGTATCTCTCTTTGTACCCACTCTCAAAGTGGTGAATCCCCACTCTCAAGTGGATGCCCGCCGCAGCGGATGAATTAGTTAGTTGTATTTTCCATGGCCAGTTTTAATTAATAACTCCGTCATATGTTAGCACCTCGCCCTCAGTGGGATCTTGAGTGCACATTCTTGATGTTGAGTCTGTTCCATTTCAAGTATTGTTCTTTAGTTTCTCCGCCATATGACAACACCTATCCTTCCTTGGGATTGAGTGTGCATTCTTGGCGTTGAGTTCTTTCAAGCTTGGATTTCAGTTTGATGCTAACACTAATCCAGTTGGCTAGTGCTGGTTTATGTTGTGTAAATCTTTCGAAAAAATTGGTTAACATATTTCATGAGGCTGCACCCCCACCCACTAGGTAGGTCTTTCTCTTGAAGCTTGTTCACCTCGCCCATAAGCTAGCTTATTACAATGTGTAGTAGTGTGATCTATTAAGAAGCATTGTATCCTCTCATAGTCTATAGGTTGCCTCGAAATTCTATTTCCCACTTTTAGATCTAGCTCTATCGGAAGACCTTTGCAAAGATCCATTTCAACACATAGACGTGCACAAGTTGAGCTTGCATAATTGATTGTTTCCTCTTTAAAACAAATGTACTTACCCAAGTTGTTACCAGTAGCTCACAGGCTCTCCAGTTCCCAAAATTGCAACGGTAGGTTTGGTAGTCGAACCCAAAGGCAAGCCATAGTGAAGGACTCAGAACGGGGATCAAAAGATGGGAACCAAGGTTTTAAACTTTTAGGCATAAGAAGTCTTCGTTTAGAAACCATGGACCTCTATCCAACACCTTACACCTGTCTTCAAGCGAATCAAATTCAAGAATATGAAAACCCTTAGCACAAGACGAAATGCAAACTTCTTCCTCCAAACCGTCCTTCCAAAATTTTGAAATCCATTCATGCAGATCACACAATTTTGGCCATGTTTTAGTGAACCTGCATATGAGGGCATGATCCTTTAAATAATCTCCCTATCAAAGACACCCCCACGCAGACACACCTCTGGAATCTCTTTAGATCTGCGAAATGAAATTGGCTTGCTCGGATTTGGAGTTGTTTCAAATAGGGAAGGAGGTGAAATGCCGTAGGAATGAGGGGGCCGGATCCCATTTTTCCTGCATGAAGAAGATCCCCAGCACCCAAACTCTTAGCATCACCTTGTGCATCAATCCAAATAGGTAGATTGTGAACCCTCGCTTGTGCAAATGCCCAACCATATGACACATCCCAACCAGTGAAACTTGCAGAGAGAGTCTTCGCATAGCTGTGTCCATAGCAACATTCATCCCCAATCGACCAGGAGGGAGAAGAAATGCCTGAGTGTTGAGTGGGAGGGTTAGGGCAGTGCCGAGGAGGCTTCAGAGCGCACCATTATTTTTTAACATTATTTAATTTAATTTTTATTGATTTTTTAATATTTTTTATAAAGCGAATTTAATGCCATTTTTTTTTTGAATTTTTTCCCTTGTCGAACTTCATTCGAATTTTATTGTTGCTGAACATGAATTCAAATTCAAACCTTGTGAATTAGCTTATAACTATGTATCTCATCAAGTCTTAGATCTTGAAGGTTCTATTCAGTAACCAATCTCTCAATACATGTGTTGAGGCCAATCATAATCTCTACATCAGGTTTGAAAGAGGGGGAGAAAAAAACTTGGGGTTCAAGTAGTTGGTGGTGTTGTTGGTTCCACCTCTGATCAATAATGCGTCATATGGGTTCATATTTGGTCTCATTTGACCCATACAAATGTTGAATTGCCTCTTTGGCCTTATCCATTGCTTTGTATAAATACCCTGTGGGGTTTTTATCCTCATCCACCAAACGTGGAACCCTAACCAACACCTAAATATTAAAATTTTAAAAAATCAACAAATTGAAAAAAAAAGGAAATTGGAGATTGAAAACGTACATTGATGATCTTCTCCATGAATTTTGCAAATCTATCATAAAAAATGGTCTTCATGACTCTTTCTTCGTCAACCTTCTTGCAATCAAGACTCTCTATCCACCTTTTGCTCACAAAAATACATTTACGATTGCACATTAAAGCTAATATACTTTGCAGGTTGAGAAAATTAGTGGAAAAGTTTGCGACTCTTGATCGCACAAGATACTTGCCATCAATGTGCTCTCTCGAAAGATTTAGAACCCATGTGTGGTTATATATGTAGTTTGTGATATTCCTTGCATCTTTAGTCACATGCTTCACCTATCTTGCTTTTCTTATGTCTTGAAGGAGTAGGTCAAGATGGTGGGCAATACAAGGGCTCCAAAATAATGTTGGGTCCCTCGTCTCTATAAATCTTGATGCAATGGCTTTGCTGTTGTGCCAAAAGATTGACCTGTTAACGCCCGATACAAATGCTAGATTTATACAAGATCCACAGGAGGCGGTTAAGCCATGTTAAGAATCCGCGACGGGTTGGATAGGCACCAACCTATCCAAGCGGACAAGGGCACCAACCTTCAAAAACCACCAACTTTCCAACAATCGCCCCCCCACCCCCCTCTATCGCCCGCGGGATTTGAACCCGTGACCTCGCTTTGATATCAATTGTTGCAATGGCTTTGCCATTGCGCGAAAAGATCAATCTGTTAATGCTTGATACAAATGCCAGATTTATACAAGATCCATGGGAGGCGGTAGGTTGGACAAGCACTAACCTATCCAAGGGGACGAAGGCACCAACCTTCAGAAAGCACCAACTTTCCGACAAATCTACTAGTTGCCACATATGCATCCGCATTGTTGGTCACTATTTGAATGGCATCTTTCCACTCCCACCTCCGTCACCATCTTGTCCAACATTTTGTTTAAGGTCTCTACAATTTTTATTTCATTGGAGGCATCATCTAATTTTAAAAAGACTACTTGTCCCCTTGAAGCCACTAAAAAGTTGATGAATGTCCTATTCTTGCCATTTGTCCACTTGTTAGATAAAATGCTATAGCCTTTCTTTTCCCAATTTTGCTATTTTGTTCTTCTACTATTAGGTGTGTGTTTTGGACCTCATACTACAATAATGGCCCACTCAACTCATGACGATTTGGGGCCTTGAACCCCTTACTTGCCATGGTCAATGCATTGACCAATTGCTTCCAATAAGGACTTGAAGCAAACATTAAACAAAATATTGTTGTAGTACCAAAATCTCGCACATGCCATCTTCGCCTCATGTTGCAATTCTCTATTTCATGCAATGCCTTCCAATTAAGGTTGCACACTGGGAGTGTTACATGGAACAAAAAAGCTAGAACTATAGCTATCCACATTGCTTGATCCTTGTATCCGTAGCCCAATGGAAAAAGAGCCTCCAATATCTCCCTCTAACCTTGTAGAACTAAAAACTGGGTTTGGGGCTGCCATTGCCTCTGCTGGTCTTTTTTTCTCTACTTTCCTTTGTTCATATGCTGCAAGGAGTGCTTTCACCTCCTTTTCAACCTTTGGAGTAGTTGTTGTACATGACGTAACATCTTTGCAAGGGATTTGTGCAAGGTGATATTTGAGTCGATTTATGCCTCTGGTTATACCCTTAATGTAGTGGATACAGATAATCTCTCCTTGTGTTGGACTTGGTTTCCCATGTTTTCAGTAAGGATCCTTGGGTTTGCCACCAGTTCTATTTGTAGAAACCATGTTCCTTTTATCAGAAAAAATGAAACCTAGCAAAAGGGAGACAATAGAAAAAAATTAGTAATACTTGAGTTACCAGAACAAACTTTAAAAAAATAAAAAAACTGCTGCATAAAATATTTCCTTATTCCAATCTACATTTATTTGGAGATGTGCAGTTACAAGATCACTAGTGTTTTCACTTTTTTTTATGTCATCTTTACTCTACATTCCTATCATGAATTAATACCAATATGCTCCATTTTGAACTGTAAAAGAAGTGTAATATGTTTTTGTTTTTATAGGAGCCAAGAGACCATAATGGATAAATTCTCTCTATGCTCAAAGTGTTGATTTAGAGATCACTAGAATGTTGGATGTGGAAATTATATGAATTTTTTAAAAATTGATTGTTCATATTGCTAGTTTAAATGATGAGCAGGCTTGAATTTTCACAGTTATAATTGTGAAAATTCAAGGCTGTAGGTTGTTTAATTGAAATTTTGTTCATATTGGAAGTTTAAATGACATGTAGGTTTGAATGATAACTATGAAAATTCAACACTTTCAACACTTTCAGGCTTTAACATAGAAGGGAATCAAAGGATATTAAACTATGAAAATTAGAGTTTGGTTGTTTAAACTTGCAATATGTACTATGAACAAAATTACAAAAATGCATATAATTTCCACATCCAACATTCTATTGATATCTAATTCTGAATCAACACTTTCAGCATAGAAAGGATTTATCCATTATGGTCTCTTGGCTACTCATCTAACTTTAAATATTATTAAAGTTTTAAAGTTTAAATTATGAAATTTCAAGCCTACATGGACTCTTCCTTGGCTCAATCGATTTGCAAGGAAGACAAAAAAAAATCCAATGAAAATCTGTTTATTTTGCATTGCCAATCGTGTGCCCTAATTTACCACCAATTGTGTGTCTGAAATGCAAAAATTGTAAAAGTTTTAAATATTAGGTGAAAAAACGAATTTATACTCATTTAGGTAAGTTTTTTATGAAAAGTCATGAGTTTTGAGTGATTTATCAATGAGTTTATAAAGAATTGTTGATGAGTAACTCATTATGGTTTTAGATTCACGAGAACTTAGCAATCTTTTCATCTATGGTTGGAGCCATATTTGAAAAACTCGGACTTGGCAATAACTTGGCTAATCCAAATATTTTTACAACTTGGGACTCAACAAAAAATTGGCAAATTTTTAGAACATTAAAAAATACTTTAATTTGTAAAAGTATTCTTCAGAAACATGCATATTAATGAATGTAGGGAACATGTTACTCATTTCCTCTATGTATAGATGAAAATTAGAATTCAATATGTTGGTGCATATTTACTTTCTTGCATTTAGTTAATTGCTTTATTGCATATTTTGCACCTAGGATAGGATATGCTTGCGTGGTTAAGTTGCATTTGCATATGTGACTTGTACATTTGTATTAAAATAGTAACTAGCATATGTTAATGCTCAATCAAGTTCCTATTATTTAGCTATGTACCGCATGTTACTCCTGTAACTTGCTTTTTGATTGTTTCAGTTACCTTCCGTTATTGGCTCTAATCACATCTTCGTGATTGTCGATGGCCTTTCATTGTATTCTATTTAGTCATTCTTTCATGTGAATAATATCATTCGATTATTTCAATCTGTATGCTCTGTATTTGTTATATGGTATCAGAGCAATATAATCGATCAATCGATCAAGCAATTTTTTATTATCTGTGATTTCTTGCAGTCGTGTAATCAATTATTTCCAGCGCGTGTTCTCTGTGAGAGCTCCCAACAAGCATTTTGCGACTCTTAGTGTGTGGATTTGCTCTTTTGTTCCTCATGTGTGTGTTCATTCCTGTGAAGAGTCCTCGTGCAGAGTCGTTTCACCTTGCATCTTGATCGATTCTTGTGGTTGCACGTTTTTATTTAAGTGATTTAGTCGCGATTTTTGGGCGTGTGTTCTTGTTCGCATTTCTGGCCGCGACTTCTGAAACTCCTGGTTGCGGTTTTTTAAAAAACTCCTAGGTCACGATTTTTGCTTGATTGCAGTCATGATTTCCATCTCTTCTTGCTTGTGTTTTTTTTTGTTTTGAAGAAAATCTTGGCCACATTTTTTGCAGAATAAAAATCGTGATTTCAAGCTTTTGGGTTGTAATTTTGTGCCACGATTTTTCTGAAATTGTAGGTCAATTTTCTATATTTCTAGTGCTGCGGCTAGGGTTTTGTATTCATTTGTTCTGGGTGCGATTTTCAGCCTTTTCTGGACGATTTTTAAAATTTCCAGAGAATTGGCTAGGGTTTTGCAAATATCTCATCTATTTGAAGGCGAATTTCTTTTTTCTGATTCCAGATTCTTTCTGGGTTTTTCGAGAGGATTTTTGGGTCTTCGTCAAAATTTTGTGTCTCGAAATTTGTGCCTTGGGAATTTGTGCCAGCGGATTTCTCTTGATTTCAAGTATTTTTTTGTACCCAAGGTTTTGTGTTTTTCAATTTGCAGAAATTCTTCTTTGTGCCTTGAAATCCGTGTTCAGATTTCTTCTTGAGTTCAAGGTGTGTTGTCTTGAATTTTGTGCCGTCTATCTACTTGCGTCTGTTGATGTTAGCAGCGTCTGTAGCATTCTTCCAGCGATCTCCTTTGTAATGATAAATTAAATTAGTAGCCTGCGTCTATTTAATTTATTCAAGAGGCACGATTTTTAAGAGACATCCTTATTTGTTAAAGCCGACATATGTTATGAAGAGACATCATTAAATACCTTAACAAAGAGCCACGAATAAATGAAGAGATACAATTTATTAAGGGCTGACTTCCCTCCTCTCATGGGCGCGACTTTCTAAAAGTCGTGTTCTTTCTTTTGGATGGATTCCTTCTTGTGGCCGACCTGTTTGGGAAGAGACACGTCTCCCTATCTATGTTGTATATATATTCAATGATATTCTCTTTGTAGATCATTCAAGCAAGTTCGAATATTCATTTATACAAGTGCGAATTCTTCAAAGGGCAGTGTGAATTCTTCTAAGAGTATTTGTGAATTCATCAAGGGCAGAATTGGATACTGTGAAGTGCAGATTATTATCTGCTTCTGCATCTTGTGTAGGTGCTGAAGGTTGGCCTTGTTATTGGCCTCATTGTAAAGTGAATTGTTGCCTCTATTTATATATAGAAGTGAGATCTTTGTTGCTGGGTTTTTCTCCCTCAAGAGGAGGGTTTTCCCAGGGTATCTGCTGTGTTATTGTGTCTGATTTTGAATTAATTTTCTGTGCACTTATCTGATCACTAAATTTAACATGGTATCAGAGCGGGTGTGAAAAAGATCGTGATTAGATTCGTGCTTTCACAACATTACTCTATTCTTTGTTGAAGGTTCTTGTCTATCTTTACATCATTTAAGATGGTGAACGGATTGAAGATCGAGGATAAACTCGATGGAGCTTCAAACTACACCTCATGGAGATTCCGAATCATGCTTACATTAGAGGAGAATGATTTGGTTGAATTTGCGGAGACCAAGGTTCCCGAACCTGAAGAGGAAGAAGAGAACCTGCAATGGAGGAAGAAAGATATCAAAGCAAAGAAGTTGCTAGTTGACTCCGTTAAAGTCCACATCGTCCCTATTGTTTCTAAGTTGAAGACTGCGAGGGAGATGTTCAAAACTTTGGAAGAAATGTATGAAATCAACAACACCAGCCGGGCTCTTGCGCTGAAGCAACAACTTCATCATGTGAAGATGACGAAAGGAGAGACCGTGATCGCCTACTTCATGAGGATTGCAGAATTGAGGGATCAGCTCTCCACAATTGGCCATATGGTTGAAGATAAAGATTTGACAATGCTTGCACTCAACGGCTTGCCATTATCTTGGGAGTCCTATATTCAAGGAATTAGTGCGAGGTCTAAACTCCCGAAGTTTGATCGTTTGAGGGCCGATTGCATCCAAGAGGAATCAAGGTTGATGGCTAGAGGTGTTGGTCCAAGTTCTTCTAATCAAGAAATCCATGTTCTTGCAGCCCAAGCTTCAAAGAAGAAAGGAAAAGGTGGAAAGAAGGGTCACTTCAAGAGGAATCGTGATAAAGGAAATGATGATGCTCCCCCTTCCAAGAAGAAGTGAGACTTGTCTAAAATTCAATGCTTTAGGTGTGACAAGTTTGGTCATTTTGCCAAACATTGCCCTGACAAACCTAAGCATCAAGCCTCTGTTGCAGATGTAGAGAATGTTTCTCCTCAGAAGGATGAATATCTGTTTTGCTCAGCCTTGTCAAGCAATGTTGCCACCGACACCAACACATGGTTGATTGACAGTGGTGCTTCTCGTCACATCACCGGGTTCAAGGAGCACTTATCAAGCTTGGTGAAGAAAGACTCTTTGGAACAAGTTATCATTGGAGATGATGCTAGTTACACCGTGAAAGGGATTGGGACCTCTACTCTCCATTTGGATTCAGGCATCACACTTCAGTTGAGCAATGTTCTTTATGTTCCGGGGATCAAGCGCAATCTCATCTCTATTTCAGCCCTAAAAGATAAAGGATATCAAATTGCCTTCTCAAAAGGCAAAGTTCTTGTATGGATGGAGAACTCTACCTTCAAGGATGCTCAAGTTATTGGAGTTAGACATGAAAGTCTTTACAGAGTTTGCACTCGTCCTCTACAAGCCTTGGTTCATGATACTTCTTCTCTATGTGATCTTTGGCATCGAAGATTGGCGCATCTACACTTCCGTGCCTTGCCTATTATGGAGAAGATGGTGACAGGTCTACCTAAGTTCGACAAGGAGCATGAAGGCACTTGCAAGGGATGCGCTCTAGGTAAGAATGTAAAAGCCACCTTTCATAGTAGTGAAAATAGATCTAAGAGTATTTTAGATCTCATCCATTCAGATTTATGTGGTCCTATGTCTGTTCCGTCTTCGAGCGGATTTTTGTATTATGTACTATTTATTGATGATCACTCTAGGAAGACTTGGATTTATTTCTTGAGGTCTAAAGAGTCTGAGGAAGTATTAGCTAGATTTAAGGAGTTCAAAGCCTTAGTAGAAAATCTTTCTGGTAAAAGAATTAAGGTCCTTAGATCTGACAATGGTGGAGAATACACCTCTGGTAGTTTTCTAGACTTTTGTATTGATGCAGGGATTAAGAGGGAGTTCTGTGTTCCCTATAATCCTCAGCAGAATGGTGTTGCAGAAAGAAAGAACAGGACAATCATGGAAGCAGCAAAGGCCATGATTCATGATCAAGATTTGCAGACTTTCTTATGGGCAGAAGCCTCCAGGACAGCTGTATATGTGCAGAACAGAAGTCCTCACAAGGTCTTGGAGAATATAACTCCGGAAGAAGCCTTCACAGGGAAGAAGCCTGAAGTCAGTCACTTAAGAATCTTTGGATGTCCTGTTTATATCCATGTTCCGAAGGAGAAGAGAACTAAGTTGGAGCCTTCTGGCAAGAAGGGTATCCTTGTGGGCTACAGCGAGACATCTAAAGCCTACAGAATTTACATTCCAAGACAAAAGTTGATCGAGATCAGTAGGGATGTTACTTTTGAGGAAGACATTGCATTTAGGAGATCCAAGGGCACTCACATGGAGTTCAATAACGAAGAGTCTCCTCAGGATATGGAAGTTGACCATACTCCTGAGATTCAGAGGGAGACTGTTGAACCAAAAGAAGATACTGATCCTGTTGAACCCTTGGAGCCTACTGATGGGCCTACTGACATTGTCATTGGAAGAAAGAGACCTCTATGGGCTAGGCGTACTATGCAAGAGGCAGAAAGCTTTGCAGCTCCTAGAGGCACATTCATAGAAAGTAAAAGGCCTCATAAGTTCTTCAATTATGTTGCCTTGATGAGTCAGATTATTGATTCAGAGCCTTCATGTGTTGAAGAAGCATCCAGTCATCAGGTTTGGAGAGATGCAATGGCAGAGGAGTATCAATCAATTCTGAAGAATGATGTTTGGGACATTGTTCCTAGACCTAAGAGCAAATCAGTGGTATCTTCAAAATGGCTCTTCAAAATCAAACATGCTGCAGATGGGAGCATTGAGAAGTATAAGTCAAGATTTGTGGCTCGAGGGTTTTCTCAAAAAGAGGGAGTTGATTACGAAGAAACATTTGCTCCTGTTGCTCGCTATACCTCTGTTAGAACCATCATTGCTATTGCTGCATCTAGAGGATGGAAGATTCACCAGATGGACATGAAGACAGTTTTCTCAATGGAGTGATTGAGGAAGAAGTTTATATAGAGCAACCTGATGGATTTGAGGTTCATGGGAAGGAGTCACATGTTTGCAAGGAAGGCCTTGTATGGTCTTAAGTGGTCCTCGCATGGTACGAAAGGATTGATCGGTACCTAAGTTTGGGCTTCTTGAAAATGATGCTGACTCAAATCTCTATTTCAAGGTAATCAATGGTGATGCATTAATATTGGTTTTATATGTTGATGATTTGATCCTTACTGAGAAGATCACCTGATTCTCGAGTGTAAGGAGTTGACTTCAGAATTTGAGATGAAGGACCTTGGGCTCATGCATTACTTCCTTGGTTTAGAAGTCTAGGGAAACCGGATGAGATGATTCTAAGTCAAGGAAAGTACACCATTGATATACTTAAGAGATTTGGCATGATGGATTGCAAATCCATGTCTACACCCTATGGAGACCAACCTACATAAAGTTGAAGGAGGTACAGCCTAATTCAGACTTGGTGGATCCTACATTGTACGATAGCTGATTGGGTCTCGATGTATCCGGTTAACACTAGACCTGATATTTATGCGTGAGTGCACTTAGCGCTTTATGTGTGATCCGACGGATACATCTTGTTGCAAAACATCCGAGATACTTGTGGGATTGGATATGGGTTGAGGTATACTTCGAGATGCACTTGGAGTTACATTTTGATTGAGGGGTATCACGGATCGGAAGAGCACCTCGGTTGCCAGTTGGTTCGCTATGATTTCGTGCAGGCGGTATCTGTAGCATTGAGTAGAGGCGAATATATTGCAGCTTGTATGGCAACTCGGGAAGCATGTGGCTTCGTAAGCTCCTTGCAAGATTGTTTGGACAATCAATGGAGCCTACTATCATCCATTGTGATAATCAGAGTTGCGTGAAGCTTTCTGTCAATCCTGTGTTTCATGAAGCGAAGCATGTTGAGATCAAGTACCACTACATCAGAGATATGGTACTGCGGAAGGCTATACAATTGAGGTACATCAGCACTGATGAGTAGACGAATATTCTCACCAAGCCTCTCTCCAGGATAAAGTTTGTTTACTTTCGAGATAAGCTTGGTATGGTGGAGAATCCAGCCTTAACTGAGAAAGAGTCTCAGTATCAGTGAGCCTTTCTTTGAGTCCTTCTCTGCGAGAGAAGTTCAAGGTGAAATTCCTTGTTTATATTTATCTTTTACCATAGTATGGTTGTAGCCATTATGGTAGATATGTGTGTTGATATCCAATATCACGTTGAGGTGATATTTATCTTTTACCATAGTATGGTTGTAGCCATTATGGTAGATATCGTGTTGAGGCGATATCCAATATCACATTGAGGTGATATTATCTTTTACCATAGTATGGTTGTAGCCATTATGGTAGATATCGTGTTGAGGCGATATCCAATATCACGTTGAGGTGATATTTATCTTTTACCATAGATTGGTTGTAGCCATTATGGTTGATATCGTGTTGAGGCGATATCTAATATCATGTTGAGGTGATATTCTTCTTTTCACATCTGGTTGTAGCCAATGTGATGGACATCACGTTGAGGTGATATGTCTTGTGCAGCTAGAAGTATACTCCTTAGCTGAGAGGGAGTGTTGATGTTAGCAGCGTCTGTAGCATTCTTCCAGCGATCTCCTTTGTAATGATAAATTAAATTAGTAGCCTGCGTCTATTTAATTTATTCAAGAGGCACGATTTTTTAAGAGACATCATTATTTGTTAAAGCTGACATATGTTATGAAGAGACATCATTAAATACCTTAACAAAGAGCCACGAATAAATGAAGAGATACAATTTATTAAGGGCCGACTTCCCTCCTCTCATGGGCGCGACTTTCTAAAAGTCGTGTTCTTTCTTTTGGATGGATTCCTTCTTGTGGCCGACCTGTTTGGGAAGAGACACGTCTCCCTATCTATGTTGTATATATATTCAATGATATTCTCTTTGTAGATCATTCAAGCAAGTTCGAATATTCATTTATACAAGTGCAAATTCTTTAAAGGGCAGTGCGAATTCTTCTAAGAGTATATTCAAATTCATCAAGGGTAGAATTGGATACTGTGAAGTGCAGATTATTATCTGCTTCTGCATCTTGTGTAGGTGCTGAAGGTTGGCCTTGTTATTGGCCTCATTGTAAAGTGAATTGTTGCCTCTATTTATATATATAAGTGAGATCTTTGTTGCTGGGTTTTTCTCCCTCAAGAGGAGGGTTTTCCCAGGGTATCTGTTGTGTTATTGTGTCTGATTTTGAATTAATTTTCTGTGCACTTATCTGATCACTAAATTTAACAGCATCATCTTTGTTTTTTCGTGCCTTGAAAAGCTTGAAGCATGGCCTCTTTGACCAACATCATGTTGGACAACAGTTAGAAGTTCAACGGTCGCAACTTCAACACATGGAAGCAGTGTATGATGATGATATTTGAGTATCGATGTATTGACCAGATTGTTCTAGGCACCACGTCACGACCTCTCATAGTTGATAAGGATCAGGTGAAGTTTGATGAGCAGAATCAGGAAGCCGTTATGCTCATAAAGTTATTAGTCACTAATGACCAGTTACCTAAGGTTCGTTCAGGTAAATCAGTGAAGGAGATTTGGGATCTTCTGAAAGCTCTTCATGAGACTTCCGACAAGAGTCGTGCATTCTTTCTGAAGAACATGTTTTCCATCGTCATGGATGAGAATACACCTATGTAGGCACACTTGACTTGGATCAAGGACATTCAAGATCAACTCAAGGCTATTGGTTGGAAGATGGAGGAAGAAGATATGGTGGTGATCACTTTGAAGAGTTTATCACATTCGTATGAGCACTTTATTGAGACACTCAACATTACAGCGACTAATATTGGCTTGACGTGTCTAGATCTCTGCAACAAACTTCTATAGCAGGATTGTTGGAAACAACAGTTTGGTACTAGTGCCACTTCATCCTCTTTAGTGTAGGCATTCCCTGCAAAGACATTTCAGAAGAATAAGGGAAAGACTTCGTCCTTTCAATAGCACAATCAAGGGAAATCTTTAGATTCTTCAAAGTCAAAGAATATTTAGTGCAATTATTGTCACAAGTTTGGCCACATGAAGAAGGATTGTCGGAAACACTTGGCCTATGAACAAGGCAAGCAAGGAGAGTCTAAACCGCAAGCACATGTGGTGGAGCACACTGAGCAGAAGGAGTTTTCCTTCTTTGCATTCATGGCAAAGAGTCCTACAGCTCCCGTAAACACTTCTGCTTGGTACATTGACTTTGGTGCTTCATGCCATTTCACGCATAGTCGGGATTGGTTCATTCAATACACACTTTTCAAAGATTCTGTTATCTTTGGAGGAGGTGCAAAGTATACTATTGTCAGCAAGGCAAACGTTCAGATTCAGTTTGGTGGGAGAAATTTGATATTTCTCGATGTATACTTTGTACGTGGCATGGAGATGAACTTACTTTCTGTAAGTCAGATTATGATTCACTCTCCTCGGTTAGACATTGTCTGCAGTATACATACATGCAGTATTGTTGACAGAGAGACATGGACTATAGTCATTCAGGGACTTGAGGATCATGGTCTTTATATACTTGTTGATTTTGGTGATTCTTAAGAACACGTTATGGCAGCCAGGAACACTTCTATCAGCACACTCTGGCATTAGCGTTATGGGCACTTGAACATGCACTATCTCTCTCAATTAGCACAAGATGATCTCGTTGGTGGTCTACCTGTGCTTCAGACTCAAACTCATGGAGTTTGTGAGGCTTGTCAGGCTGGAAAGCAACATCAGACTCCTTTCTCCGATGGCGACTAATGGCGGGCTTCAAGGGTTTTACAGTTGGTCCACATTGATGTATGTGGTCCAGTGAACATGCCTTCTGTTATTGGATCCAGGTATTTTTTGCTTTTTGTTGATGATTTCCGCAGAAAGATGTGGGTGTATTTTTTGAAGCTTAAATTAGAGGTGTTTAGCATATTTCAGCAGTTTTAGGCCTTGGTGGAAAAAGAGTTTGGTTCTTCTATTATTACTCTTAGGTTTGATAATGGGGGGGAATTTTGTTCCAAAGATTTCTCCTCAATTTGTGCTGCACATGGCATAAAGTGCCAATTCACCACACCTTACACCCCTCAGTAGAATGGTGTAGTTGAGCATTGCAATCGCACCATTACTGAAATGGCACATTCTATGTTGGAGCATAGACATGTTCCTAAGAAGTTTTGGGCTGAAGCAGTGTTTATTGCTATTTATCTTCTGAACAAATCTCCTGCTCATGCTGTGAAGAACATGACTCCTGAAGAAGCTTGGTTTGGACGTAAGCTAAACATTAGTCACCTGAAGGTTTTTGGCTCCACCGCTCATGTTTGGATTCTTGATGCTCAATGCACTAAGTTGGATTCCAAGAGCCAAAAACTCATGTTTACAAGTTATAGTGAGAATCATAAGGCATACAGACTAATAGATTCAAACACTAATCGTCTAATCTTCAGTCGTGATGTCATGGTTGATGAGAATTGTGGGCTCTTATATCAGTCTTCTCTTGTTTGTTCTGAGGTTCAACCTCAGATAGATTCTGATTTGGGTGTTTATCTTCCACTTGGTCCACTTTATGGGAGGGATTACGTAGAGGTGCAAGAACCTCAACAACCGCTTCCACCACCAACCCCTATTCAACAAGATCTGGATGTTCTTCTAGATATGTCAGTTCCAGCTGATCCAATAGAGGTTGTTCCTCCTGATTCCAATATTGGTTCATCTACTCTTTGGCCTAAATGGTGGGCTTCGACGATTGGTGCTCTTCATGATGACGAGTTTAGGGTAGATCTACTCGGAATAAGAGCAAACAGCAGAATACAGTGAATTTTGCTCTTATGGCCAACCTTCATAGCATTTTGGAGCCTCAGACATACACAAAGGCTAAAGGAACACCTGAGTGGGAATAGGCTATGATAGCTGAACATCATAGTCTCATGCAGAATCACACTTGGGAGCTTTCAAATCTTTTGCATGGGAAGAAACCCATAGGTTGCAAATGGGTTTATAAGGTTAAGTATGAGGTTGATGGAACCCTTGATAAATACAAGGCTAGGTTGGTAGACAAAGGTTTTTCACAACAAGAGGGCATTGACTATGAGGAGACTTTTGCTCCTACAGCCAAGATGGGTACCATTTAGCTTGTCCTCTCGATAGCAACTCAGTTTGGATGGAAAGTCCATCAAATGGACGTAAAGAGTGTCTTCCTCAATGGTAATTTGCAGGAAGAAGTTTACATGACGCAACCTCTTGGTTTCAAGGTTGCTGGTAAAGAATGCCAGGTATGCAAGCTGGTGAAAGCACTCTACAGCCTTAAGTAGGCACCGCGGGCTTGGTACATGAAGATTGATCAGTACCTTATTGATCATGGCCTTCAGCGAAGTCCTTCTGACTCTAATTTGTATGTCAATCAGACTGGTAATGATATCTTGTTCCTAGTTGTCTATGTTGATGACATAATCATTGCTGGTAGTTCAGATCATCTGATTGAGGAGATCAAACATAATCTTAGTCAATCATTTGACATGATAGATTTGGGACTCCTCCATTATTGCCTCGGTATAGAGGTTTGGCAGTCTACTGGCAGTACCTTCATTTCACAATCGAAGTATGCCAATAGCTTGTTGGACAAGTTCCGGATGACATATTGCAAACCAACATCTACACCTATGGAGAGAGGGCTGAAGTTATTAGCTCAGTTGGATTCACCCGTGGAGAACGAATTAGAATTTAGGCAACTTGTGGGCAGCCTCATCTATCTCGCTGCCACTAGACCTGACCTTAGCTTTGCAGTGAGCTACATCTCTCGCTTCATGTTAGCCCCTAGAGCCGAACATTGGGTTGCAGCGAAGAGTGTGCTGAGATATGTGAAAGGCACTTCTGACCTTGGCATTTTATATGGGAGGTGCAAAGATCCAAAGCTGATTGGTTATATAGACTCAGACTAGGCAGGTTCTATTGATGACAAAAAGTCTCCTTTAGGGTATGTATTCAGTTTGGGTACAGGTGCAGTTACATGGACTAGCAAGAAGCAGCAGGTAGTGGTTCTCTCCTCGACCAAAGAAAAATATCGAGGAGCTATTAAAGTAGCTTGTGAGGCAGTTTGGCTTTGAAGGATGCTCTTGGACATGCAAATGTCTCAAGCAGGACCTTCCCCCTTATATTGCGACAATCAAGGGGTGCTCAAACTCGCCAAGAATCCAGTCTTTCATGAATGGACAAAGCATGTTGATCTTCATTGTCATTTCATTTGCTAGCTTGTTGAAGATGGATCCATAGCATTGCAGTATGTTTCAACAGAGGATTAGACTATGATATTCTCACCAAGTCTTTGAGCCCCAATAAGTTTGTTAGATTTAGGGGGCATCTTGGTGTATTTGATAGATTAAGCATTAAGGGAGGGTATTAAAATAGTAACTAGCATATGTTAATGCTCAATCAAGTTCCTATTGTTTAGCTATGTACCGCATGCTACTCTTGTAACTTGCTTTTTGATTGTTTCAGTTACCTTCCATTATTGGCTCCAATCACGTCTTTGTGATTGCCGATGGCTTCTCATTGTATTCTATTTAGTCATTCTTTCATGTGAATAATATCATTCGATTATTTCAATCTATGTGCTCTGTATTTGTTATAATTTGTTTTTTGATGGAGTTGTACTATGCACATTTGAGTGGATCTCCTTTATCCTACATTGGTTGTACATTCACATCTTTGGGTGGTGTATTTTTTAAATGCACACTTGTAGCACTTTATTGTATATCACTCATGGTATATTTGCATCCTTTGATAGAATATAATTCTTCTCTCATGTTGGGTCTCTTTTGTGCTTTCATTGAAGCTTCTTGATCTTGTGTGGTTATCTCCATAGCCAAAACTTACATGGTATAGAGCTTGTTGGATTGCTTCTTGTCAACCTTTTTGGAGATCTAAGTTGTAATTTTAAATATTTTTGAAAATTTGAGTATGTTTTTCACTTATATCAGATGATGACCAAGAGATTGGAAAATCTTGATAGAAATATTGAATTCTTGGGGGGTTCCCATTGCTGCTTTGTATTGTAGGTTGCTTTGGAATATTCTTCAAGAAAATATGAACTCACCAGTAAGCTTAGAGCATCTGTTTGGTGGTGTATTTTATATATACCCACCTGTAATACATTATTGTAATCACTTATGGTATATTTGCATCCTTTGATAGAATAAAATTCTTCTCACTTTAGGTCTCTTTTGTGCTTTCATTGAAGCTTTTTGATCTTGGGTGGCTATCTCCATACCCAAATCTTACATGGTATAAACTATAGAGTTTGTTGAATTGCTTCTTGTCAACCTTTTTGGAGATCTAAGTTGTAAATTTTGTATATTTTTGAAAATTTGAGTATGCTTTACACTTATATCATGACGACCTAGAGATTAGAAAAACTTGAGAACTGCAAAATTTTTAGGGGGTTCCCTTTGTTGCTTTGCATTGTAGGTTGCTTTGGAAGATTTTTTAAGCAAATATGAACTCACCATTAGGTTTAGGGCATTTGAGAAAGTTAGTTTTGCCTTTTTTTGTGTCGAAATTGGATATAGTAAACTAGATTTGTAAAGGGTTTCACTTGGGAGGTGTTTGCCAAATCTGGCAAGTAGCCATCATTTTGAGTCAAATTTGATCTTGCCATCATGTCTAGAAAGCCTAAAAACTACAGATCGACTGTCAAACCATCCAAATCATCCAAATTAGACAACTTGGACTAAAGCCGTTAGGGAAAAAATTACCCCTTTTTCGTTGTTACTATAGGTGCATTGTTGTATCATCAAAATTGACTATGCAAAATATTTTGTGTATCTTGCACAGGTGTGATGCATGCAAGGCATATGACAGAGGTAAAATAAAATAATCTTTTCTTAATCAGTTTTAAAAAAAAAAAAAAGTTTTCTTAATCAGTTTAAAAAAAAAATTCTGCATGGTATTGTGTAGGCTGACACTTGCACAATATCCATAGTACTACACTACTAGTACATTGCTAGCGGTGATGCCAGTAGAGCTGCCAATGGCTTATAGATTGCTAGAAGTCCTTCAGTGCCTATGTCTCATAGTTTGCCACCTGAGTGGCCCACCACCACTATATTGCTTGCAATTAGTCCACATGTTACTATTTTGTTCCTTGAGCAGGCCTTCTAATCTTGTCGCCTACACACCACTACCATTGGCTTCGTTGCTTGGGTGACACCCACCTTTAGCCAAGGGTAGAGATGCCTCTTTGTTGAGTTTTTAAGTGAAGGATGCATTTTTCAAATGACTATATCTTGGCCATATAGAGGCCTTTTTCAATGCATTTTATTTTTGATTTTAGCTATTTTCTGCATACTTTGCAGTGGTGTAGATATTTTTTGATATTGATGCACAAATTTTCTAAAATTTACAATTTATCACAGGTGTTGCTACACAATTCCTATTTTGGGACCTTCTAGGACTCTTTGGGCTCATATGAGCTCTTTTATAGGCATCATTTTTTGATAGTGAGTGATTTTTGAGCTCTATGTAATGGTGTTATTGGTTCATTTTGATATTGTTTTAATCTATGGCTTCAATTTTTAGCCTCGTTTTGATATTTGTAAAGCATTTAGACCAAGACCATTTTGTGAAATTTGTAAATGCAAATTGTACTCACTAGATATAAAGTGCCAAGATTGTATTGTGCTAGGGAGATCATTGATGATTGAATTTGGGGAGTTGGAGACCTTGAGGTGTTTGTTTTTTTAGTTCTACCATTTATTCTTGCAATGGGCAAAACCCAAGATGAACTTCTAAATTCCTATAACTATGCCACATGGAAAACATCAGTACAGAATTATCTAAGGGAAAAAAATTGTGCTAGATATGTAAATGAGACTATTGTTGGGCCTAGTAATGCTAGAGTAAAGGAGTGCAAAAGACAATGTGGGAAAGCCCTTGGTCTCATTTACTTATTAGTGTTTTTTGATTTACAATTTCATCTTGAATCTTTTACAACACCTAAGGTGGCTTGGGTTGCTCTTGAAAAATTGTATGGTAAAACTAACAAGATTAGGCGATATTAGATTGATAATGATTTGATGAATCTTGATCCTAATGGTTTTAATCACATTGAGGACTATATCTCTAAAGTTAAACAACTAAGATCATAGTTAAAGGATTGTAAGTTCGATAAAAATGATTTATAATTGATTTTGAATGTGCTATCTAAGCTTGGTCTTGAGTATTCAATGTTTGCTTTTGAGGTTTATACCCATCGACTTTCTATGGGAGTTGCATATGTTTTTCCTAACTTTAGCAAACACAGTTGAGGATAGATAGAGCTACATTAGCTCAAACTCGTTGTATTGGATGGTGGATGTGGCATGGCAAAGATGCACTAGAGTTGAGGATACTTGCCATTGGCCTTCTTTCATAGGTTGCCAATTCCTTTGTTGCAGAGAGGAATTAGTCCACATATAGCTTCATTCAATTAGTCAAGAGGAACAACCTTACCTCTAGACAATTAGAAAAGTTAGTGGCCATACATTGTGCCTTGCTGCTATAGGATCGATAGACTTCTAAGTATCGCCAAACTCTAGCATCATGTTGACATGTTGATCCTGAAGATGCTATACATGTTGACGAGGAGGATGCATAGGAGGAATTAGTTGTGGTTCCATTGGATGAGGCAGCCCCTCATAGTGGTAGTGACTCGGATTCAAACCCTGATCTTGATGTACTTCTACTAGAGGTAGATGTTGATTAGGGACTAGATAAATGTTTTCTATGTTTTTGTCATTTTGTAGTTGAAACTTGCAGCCTTTAGGCATTTTGTTATAATTCTTATACAATATATATGCACATTGGCAATGAAAGCAATTAAATTTTGTTAATTTGTTTGTCAATTTTCCTATGAAATCTTAATTCAAGTCTAATGTTATGTATTAAGGTTCCATAATGTCAATGATTAATGCCTTGTTAATGTTATCATATGAACCTTGTTAATGTTATCATATGAATATTTGACATTTCTTCATATAATAAAAACTTCCTTATTTTTTAATAGCTATCCCCTATAAAAAACCACCCTGGAAACACGTTCCCTTGCCGTCTACTGTCACCTTCCTAGAAACAATAAATAGCTTTCAGAAATTAAAATTTAAAAGTAAATTCCTTTATCAGACATGGAGGACCATCTTCAATATGGAGGTTGCTGGCTAAAAGAGGGATAGGATGCATTGGAGGAAGATAGTCCCTTACAAGATTTGCAGCCATTTTTTGTTGTTTCTTCTAAATCTTGGAATGTGGCAAACTAATTCCTCTTGTATGTCACTCTTAAGGTTACGATTAGTGGACACCGCAAGGAATGCTGCCCCTCGACCCCATAAAGGAAACAAGGCAAAATGATTGTTTCTATCTCAGGGTTGTGGTGTGTTGAAATGGCTTCTGTCTTGAGCTACTATTGGGATCAATTCTGCTCCTTGGAAATCGTAAATTTTCTAAATTATGAACTTGTCAAATAAATAGTCTAGGACATGTCTTCAACAAGAAAAATGGCTTTGCTGATTAGCATTGAAAAGAATAGAAAATATATTTGAATTTATACTATGGATCTCTATATTCAATTGGCTGATGTTAAAAAACTAGAGAGATTATAGCATTATTTTTGGTGTTTACCTTGTTTGATTTATTTTTGACTTGATCCATTTAAAGCATCAGTCACAGTATTACCAAAACTTGCTATTGAATATGTATGAAATAGCACTGAATATGATCATCCTAATTTCATGTTTTGCTCCACAAGTTTGAGAATGTTTGGATGCTGAAACCAGATATTTCTAACTTGAAGTGGTGTGAAGGAGATGGAAATCTAGAGTTAAAGTTTAAGCTCAATAGACCAGTGTTTGAAAGTAATAAATATTAACACTTTGACCTTGATTAATTAAACAATGGCTCTGAGTCCAGTGCTTAGTGATTAAAATCCTATCAAGCTGTTATGAAATTAAAAATGGTACTTTGCCTATGACTGAGCTTGGTATATGTTTCAGTATTCAATGGTACCCACACACCTACTAGCCTACCAGAAGGTTACCCAGAAAAGAACCAGGGGAAGCCTTCGGTCATTTGATGAGGAAAACTTTCTCCAACTTTCATTTCCTAGGTTTAATGCAGTACGTTATACTCTTTTCCAATAATGGTGGAAGGGTATTTCAGTGTTCATTTCTACATACTAGGGTCTTCCAACAATGTTCCTTCAATGGCATTGAAGATGAATTGGGGGTATGAATGATTTTATGTTGAATTTGTATGAGCAGAACTGGCCTAAAGGGCACTTTATTACATACTGCTGTGTAGGCTTTAAATTTTGAAGTACCATCCTATATTATACTATACTTATAGCCTTTCTTTACCTGGGTGTAATGTAATGCACACTCTTCGCCAAGGATGGTAGGAGAGTATTACAGTGTTCATTTTCGCATTGTAGTATGCTCCCAGCAGCTAATTTCTATGGTATCAAAGATGGAAGATAGATTGAAGGTACGAAGAATTTTATGTTCAATTAATATGTAGAATTTGCACACCCTATTACATATTCCTGTGTAGATACTAGATAAATTAAATTACCATCCCTTATTATAGTCATGCCACCTGCATGACCTCTGGGTCAAGAAGCTAAACACTGAAAGATGGGATACTTAGATCATACTCTTTTCTGAAATTGTAGTTTCCTGAAGCTTGATTATTTGACAGGATGGTTTTGCCTTGGCCAATATATGTTTGCAGTTGGTATTTATTTAATGGTATTCTATGAGAAGATTCTAACCAGTTGAGTTGAAATGTAAATGTATACAAGGTCTGATGAGAGTCAAATCTCCTTCATATTCCTCAGAGGTTTGGTATACTAGTGGGAATTAGCATGTTCTACTGTAGAAAGTTGATGTGGATCAGCAGCATGAGTTGTATATTTTTCTTTCTTTCTTATTGTTCCTTTGATCCATTGCTCTATCTTAGTACAGAAAATTGGGTAATTTATATTATGTATGTTTACAGATACTGACGTGAATGCCTGTCCTGGCTTGTGCATTAGGTGGATATACCTGTGAAGTATCTCAGCTTTTTCCTTGAGGATGATGCTGAGTTGGAGAACATTAAACAGGTTTCCTCCTATTTGCTACTTCTAACTGTTCATTGTGATTACTGCTTTGATTGAAATACTTTCATCTACTGTATGTGTTGTGTACATTCATACAGGAGTATGGGGCTGGAAGAATGCTGACTGGGGAGGTTAAGAAAAGGCTTATTGAAGTTTTGACGGAGATGGTTGAGCGACATTGCAAAGCTCGAGCTGCAGTAACAGATGAGGTAATTGGAAATTATATAGATGATAAAGTTGTGGATTGAAGCTCATATTAGACATAGAACTAGGATTACAAGGGCATGTAACATTTTCTTTTGAGGGATCTTCTAGAACTATTGGCTATAACTTTACTATGTCCTAGACATTTTTTCTTTGACAAAGATCAAAATTTAAACACATTGTACTGATTCTTTTTCATGAATGATGCCTTTTTTACCATCGATTTCATAATTTTCTTAGTGTTCTTCCACACATCTAGGTTTTTCTTTGGTCATTAGTGTCTTGCTGTTCTCCATTTAAGGAGAATCTATGGCATTTCTGTTTTTAACTTCTTAGATGTAACATAAGAACAAAGTGCAGCTTCAAAAGCTTACAATACCGGGAATTGGAATTTCACTATGGTTCAACCATAAAGACATTTTAATTGCTATTTTCCTAAACCTAAATCATAGATAATTACAATATCAGAAGAGAACCATGGCTACACTTAAAATGCCAGAGTGTGAAGGGCTATTGCAAAATGCAAATTTAGATTGTAAATTGAGATAAATTATTATCCTTCTAGTCTAGCGAAAGAATCCATTATGAATCAAAAGGAGAGACAGCTATATGGTAATTTTATAACACCAAAAGCATCCACTGAAGTCCTGAATAGAAAATGCCAGTAGCCATACTTCAAATTTATGATCTCATAAACTCTGCCAATTCAAGTTTGGGTTTGGATACAGGATTCTTATACAGATACAGCAAATTTTTTTTGGGGGTTGGGTTTGTCTGTACAAAAAACATATAAAAATCATAAATATTTACATATTTATAGCTTAAAAACAAGAATTCAGTTCAAAATCTCACATAGCATCATATAATAAACAAAAGCAACATGAAAATTAAAAATATTACTTCAATGCCAATTTGTCTAAACTCAAATTCTGTGATAGATATTCATTGTTCAATAATCATATTCATTGATCGATAATCAGTGTCATATGGGTTTTCAAAAAGATCATCATCATCATCATTGACATTAGATGATGAAGGTAGATTCGAAGAATCCCAACAAATGCTGCTGGCATGTTGTACCCATTTGAAATTTGATGTTTGTACTACTTGATGTCCATTTTTGTCATCAGTTTGTTATCATTTGTATGATAAGTCCATATGAGCGTTAATGTTCTCTAGACAAGTCGTAAAGATGTGTTGTGGTCTGGTGTTTCAAACTAACAGCTTTGTAGATTACTTGTGGTTGCATTATTCCAACACAAGGAGGCTGAGTTGGATGCTGAAGAGAGATTGTGGCAAAGACATATAAGGTTTATGAAGCATGCCTAGTCGAATAAAAGAAGATTATTTTTTAAATTTACAAATAGTGTTGCCCTTACAAATTGTAAATCGTGCCCAGTCAGAAGTTTAGAAAGGATGGAGTTTGGAAAATAGAGGTGGTGTTGAATGAAGGAAATCACAGTTAAAGAAAATATTTAGAAAATTAAAGCACACTTTATGAAGTGTTGTGTTATTTTCTTTTCTGCCACCAAAGCAAAGAGAACCACATCAATGAAAAAGACATTGTTTATGCAAATGAATAGAGCCAAAAAAAATGATCAGGTGCTGCTCTATTAAGTGATTTGTGCCTGATGAGAAGAATACAGGGAAAAATCACACTTTTTCGAAAAGTCTTGTCATTTTCTAAAGATGGGTGCTAATATTATAAAATTGCACCATAGCATGAAGACTTTATCTAGAAGAAGATAACTATAGAACAGGACAAGATTTGCCAAGTAAGTGCACTTCTTAGAAAATTATGTCTTCTTTTGGAAGTGGTGGTGAAGATTGCAAAGTCATGCTTATGAATAATGAAAATGTAAGTGTTCTTTTCAGATCTGTTAAGTTAGCTCAAAAGTGGTGGTCAATAATTTTAATTTGTGCCTTGGTAAAAGAAGAATGTAGCACATTTTATAGATATTGGTTTCTCTGTTCTAAGGTTGATGTCAATGTAGGAAAAGGACAAAAGGAATATTGAATTTCTAGTCAGCAGGTAATGTATTTGTAATGTCCACAGTCAGACACTACAGTAAATGAACGATTTATCAAACATGTGCAAGCTGAAACAATAATCAAATGACCAATGTAGATGTCAAACCCTAGCTGATTAGCAATAATGCAATATTACAAGCCTTTGTAAATCAAATTCACACTTCAAACAGCAAATTTAAATCCTCATAATGCTGGTATACGTCCTCAAATGCAACATAATCAAGTAACAACAGATCTGAATTGTATGTGTCAAACATATCTAATATGACTGTTGATTTATGATTGATTTCTCATGGACAATGACACTATTATTCATCAATGTTTATATGAAACCTTTGTACACTAAATTAATAAAAAATGTAAGTAGAATTGGATAATGAGTTACTGGATAAATTATGGCAGCAACGATAACATGGAAACACCAACTTCGAAATCCCAGATCTGATTTTTTATTTATGACAGCCAATGTAATTAACAGTAATGCATGCAACAACAGAAACAAACCCTCATAAATTACCCCTATTGGGTCTGCAAATGATCTGAAAGTGCCTTTCATTCAGCCAATAAAAAGTATGTCTGATTTGCTTGCAAATATTAATCAATGCAAGTCTCCACAAGCTGAAATTTTCTACAAATGATTGTAGCAAGCTGAAAATGACTTCAAATCATTGTAATGGCACTGTAGCAAATTGAAAATGAATTCAATCTATCAGCCCAAATATGATCCTTGAATAGAATTATCTCAAATGGAGATGGGGGTTTTCATCCCCAAATCCAACTATGGAAAGCTAGGAGGGTTTCATCCTCCGGATCTCCAACATCAATTTTTTCGTCTTTGAATGCTTCAATTAAGATTGAAGGAATAATGAAATGGCAAAATTGGATGATTTGCTTTGTGCCTTGACCTCTCTTTTATAGTTGTCTTTTTCGGGCCCTCTATTTTTTTTATTTTTTTGTAATTTAATTTTCCCTCCAAGTATTTAAAATTATTTTTAATTGCATCCAAAAGTCCCTTTTTGAACTACATTTTGAATAAAGTGTAAAAAACACTTCTTAAACACTACATAGAATCTAAATAAGATTAAAGTGGTCAAAAGTAATTGGGCCTACTTAAAAATATTATTTATTCTTTAGTTCTAGAAAGGAGACATAACAATATTCCATAGTCAATAAAGTGAGGGTGGAGATGGATGCATCGGGCCTATAAATGTTAGTCAAGCACACTTTTTAAAGTGTTGGCAAACAGTTGTGTCACTGCAAAAGTTAACTGACTCGCCCAAAGTGCAACAACAAATTGTACCAACAAATGGAGAAATCGCTATGAAACTAGTGACTCTCCTCTGTGTTTGAGAGGTGCAGCTCCCTCAAATGATATAGATTTGAGTTTTGAAAGGGGTATGCTTTTAACCAGAAAGCAGGGAAGGCAAGACTACAAATAAATAAAATAACTTGGAAAAGGATAACTGAATAATGATCTACAAATGGTTATTTCAGAAATCTAAGTAAACATAAATGATAACCACAATTTTAGTTTCAAAACAGTAGTTAGCTCAAAGGCTAATGTGCTATTTCAAAACCAATCTGCCAATGTGGGATGAATTTAAATGCAAATTAACACGGAGAGACTGAACATTCAAAAATAAATACTGCACACAGGAACAATAATTTCATAATCAACATAAGCAGCATACAGACTATAAAAATTGATTATTTATTTCAGAAAATTTCAGAAGATTAACAAGCACACAGCCTTGTCCACTCCCGTGTCAGAACGGTTAACCCCCTGTACACAGTTTCCCCCCCAAAATACAGAGCAGGAAAAAGATCCCTCTTTACAAATAAAAATCTTCTTTTTATATCTTTCTTCGAAAACCCTGTAATTGCTTCTTGAAATCATTTCTTATGTTATCTTCGAAAGACTATTTGAATTTCCTGCAGCATTTTGGTATATCTCCTCTATGAGCTTCTTCAAACAAACGACTCTTCAAATTCCCCTTCGCAGCTAAGTTCTTAAGAGTCTCTCTTTCCTGGCAGAAGTTATATGAATTCGTAGGACAGGTGGATGGACACTTGTAGGAGAAAACATTCACCTGTCTTTCTTTCTTCTACAAAGGATAGATGTTCAAACCGACTGAGAAAAGAAAATGGTGCCAAGTCATAGATACAATGTTCCTCTTCATCTCATTAAGATGTTCAACTCTTTTTAACTAGCTCTTGCAGTCCTTAGTTTTCATACCAGCATAAGAAAGCTCTGCACAAACCCCATCTAATCCCTCCCAACATGTCTAAAAAAAGTCATTTGGTTTTCTTTATTATCAAATACATTTTTTTAGTTTTTTCACAAATATCAGGTAGACTGCTAGTGATGTCTCCAAGAAGATGTAACTGAGATTGATTGGTTTAATGTCCCTTTCATATGGTGATCGATGGTTCATGTGAAAGCCATGAATTGCTCTACTAAGATTTAATCAATTATTACTAGCAGATTTCAGGTTCTGGATGATAATGCTTTGTCTGCTAATAACACTGTCCTTAAAGTCAAGCAGATCTTGAACTTTGGCCTGTTGATACACCCATACAATCATTGTAGAAACTTTTAAGATACCCAATATACTCTCATCGGATAATTGAACTTGAATCCGACTTTATCTGGGGCATACATAGTTCTAAACATGACTTCTCCCATAAGTAATAGTATTTATGCACATGGAGTGCTATTCCTTTTTGAATTATACCATATACTTATCCGTCTAGAAAGAAGGAGAAGATAGAATCTATAAATAAGTAATTGAACTCACTTCTGGCTTGATATGCCACAGATAATCAAACAAGATGACCTCCATCTTATTTAGCATTAGGAGGCGGGTATGAATGCTCCAATATATCCAAATCCCATCACAAAGAATGCTGCAGCTTGTAGGTAGAGATAGATGAAAAGTGGTTCTTCCCAAATGCAAGATCATAAGATGCACAGAAGAAAAGAAGAAAAACACCAGTTGCGAGCTTCAAGACTTGCAGTCTTTCTCCTATTCTTGAGTGATTTCTCTTGACCTGGTCTCCTGATTTATGCTTCAGGGAATCTCCAATCTTCTCTGCTACAACCCACTCATTGACTTTGCCAGCTTCCAATAACCCAATGATAGTTCTCTTGGTGTGATACATGGACATCACATTTTCAAACGAGATCCAGAAAACAAGTAGATATAGAGACCTGGGAGTGCTCATGGTATTGAGTAGAGTTATGATTGAAGGAATGTAAATAGCACCCCATTTTGGTTTGCTGACTTCTGGAACTAGAACAGTTAAAGGAATAACAGCACGGTAAAAGGTGAATGTGACAATGTGGGTAACAATCTTCCTTACAAAGGAATGCATAAATAATGTGAATTTTTTCTGCTGTTACTTTCTTGTTTCTGATAATTTTCATGACCATCTTTCTAAACAAATTTGTAGGCCACAATACCAGTGATGCCACTGATAGTGGTCCTTGAAGTTTCTAGGAAATTCATTCTTGACAGAAAGATTGCCAATGAAAACAAACTTCTATTCCTTCAAGCTTGCTCGAACAGCCAAATTCATATCTTCCACTATTGTGTGGTGTTTCCAACACCAGCTTCATTTAGAGCATATATGCACCAAACCCCTTCTCATCAATGTACTGCGGCCTCTTCGAGTTGGCAGCCTACACTAGAGATAATTGTATAGTATTTTAAAAGTACCTTTAATCCTCCAGACAATAATATGGCCCTGCATTCTTTTGTTCCCTTTCTCTTTTTGAATCCAATTTATTCATGTAAGGCCTGTAGTTTGTTTTATTTTGTCTAAATGTGATATCCAGTTGCGACAAAAACTAGGTCATTCCTGTCTGTGAACTCTGTAGAGTGTTTACAATACAATCTACAGAAGGTTGTCCCTAACAAACTATAACCCTGTCTGGAAAATATGTGACCATGATAAATCATGCTCGGCAACAAAAGCAGTTGCATGGAGAATAAATCTCTTATAACCTTTGTTGCAACAATATGCTGCTCGAAATCCAAGTATACACTTGGCTGGTTAATAAGATAAATGTCTGCAGGCTTGCCAAGACATTTCTGTAATTCTCCAACATAAATATTCACAACTTCTTGATCCGTTAATTGCTCAGTTTGAAGAGGCTTCATGTCGAATTCCATCAAAATTGCTATTGTATTTCTCCAAATCTGATGGAATGGTATACAGAGAGCACACTATACAATTGTGCCAACACCTTGAACATCCTCGTAATCAGATGACTTGAGTGGAGATTTTTTAGAGTTTTCTGGTCCATTTTCTGCTCTCTTCTGTTGCTTCTCCAACTTCATCAACTTTCTTTCTTGATGACCTTCCCTTGAAACTAATGTCAGAGACTTCTTTGGCTGACTCATCATTTGCATCCTCTATCCCTGTACTCTTTCTTTCAGCTTTGTGATTTGCACGAAATGACCTATTAATGTTGTCTTCTGCTGCTTCTTTTACTGCATCAAATTTCTGCCTTATTGACTTGTGCCTAGTCTCATTCGACAATTCCATCATTTGCATTATTTCTCCCTTTCAACCTTATAACTGCATAGATGCTTTTCAAAGGATATTGCTTCATGAGATCTTATTTCTTTGAGGCATTTTTTTTACAGTTCGCATGCCTTGTCTATGATTCTGCTTTTTGCATGTATGTCTGGCATAGCAATATTAGTTCTGCAATATTTGACAAAATTTCCTTGCTGTCATATTTTGATGGGTGTCCCTTCATCATCACTGGATATCTGATACAGTGCACATTATTATAGCGCAAGTCTATTTTTTTTAGATTGTTTCATTCAGCATCATCATTAGTCTCCACAATAACATTGATTAAAATGATGGAAACAGTTTACATCTATTAGCACAATTTCTCTTGCAACAATCCTGGGGATGATTTAGATGCAGCATGGCAATTGGAATATACTCGAAGGTCCTTAACAACTCTAATAGTTGTTCCATGGGCCATGTTTAACAAACCAAATGCAATTTTTAATTTTCACTATGGTGGCAAATCCCTGTATTTTGCAGCTAATATAGCAATGAGAATGGACACTTCCTATATGGAGCCAAAATGAAAAAATTCAAAAATTTGAGTTTCAAATTTGCAAACAATATAAAGGTTGTTGCCTTTTTTAAATGTGATGATCAAAAATGTAAATATTGACACGAAGACTTGATAATGAAATACAACTCAGGAAAAGACGAAATTTTGATTGTCATTGTTTGGTTAGCAAAAAGAAGGTGATGATTTGTGTAAGTGAATTGTGTGGCGTGCCTATTTCAAACTGGCTGCTACCTTAGAAAGTGATGCTTATTATTCTAGTTCATGCCCGTGCAAAATATGTCAAACTCACTGAATTTGCGCTCAAAGCAACCTCTATAAATAGTTGATATTTTAAAGTCTTCTTTCTAGCTAAATTGCCCATAAAGAGATCTAACATCCAGTTTTGGTCTTTAAAAATATAAAAACATGTAGAAGTGGTGCTACCTTGGGATGGATTGATCAAGCCATAAGTTAGGAATTCTAATTATGAAGGAGCCATCATTCATTCAAACAAGAAGTCAATTCCTTTTATTATTTAGGCAGTGAATATATTTTTACAGGTTTCAAAGTTGGTTTTAACGACATAGTAAAGAATTTTTCAGAGTTAGAGCTGTTGATGAAAAAGTTTTGACATCAATATTCTTTTATTCTTCATTTTTCTTCATCTAATACTGCTGTTGGATCCAATTCCTGTATTCTCAAGCATTGATTTTAATTTCTAGTGGAATGTTTGTTCAATTTTGTACTTCTCAGAATTTTAGACAGCAAAGAGGAGTTCTTTTCCAGTGGAGTTTATATGAAAACTATTTGAAGTTATGAGTCTCAATATGGTGCTTAGGAATATCAAAGAGTTGTCAGATTCAAGACATTAGAACAATAGGTTTCAAAGTTTCTGAGCTTCAGAGGATCTACCATGTTGAAGAAAGAGGAAAGCATTGTCAATCATAACATTCAGGAATCTATTTTTAGCACATGCTAAAAATAGCCATCACATTTTCAAATAGAAGAGTATATTCTGAATTGTACTATTTTTAGACAGCTCGTTCTATTTTTAGCTTCAAATCAACTAGTATTAGATTGCCTGTCATTAGATCTCTTGCCATGCAAATTAATGCAATTTTGGCAAGCCGTGATTCACAAACCAACAAAGGCTATCACAATTCTTTCAACAGCAGGAGTGTTTTCTTCACATGTTATGATGTTAGGGGTTTCCTTCTTTGTTCGTTTCCTTCACACAAATTTCAAGTTTGTAATGAATATGAAACTCCCATGTTTCAACTCATGTGTTAACTCCTATGTTGTGATGAATCTACAACTTTTGTGTTTTAATATTGAATTTGATTCATTATATGAATTAACTTAAATTTTGATGTCATGTATGATTAATGGAAAAAATTGAGTATTATCTATATATATTTAAATTATACACTCTCTCTATATAGTTTTTTTTAATATACTGTCATCTCCATCTAACCCCCAAAAATCCCCAATTAGATTGTTGTCCTTGAAACACATCCCACCACCTAGATCCTTGAAATGTCATGGAATAGATGTTGGAATGCTTCACCATAGAGGTACCATCAATTGTGAACATGCTTCTTAAACTTGTCACAAAGAGCGGAAATAATTTGACCATTGAAATGTACAAAACAACATTCATTCATGCCACATTGTCCAAATCAAGATCAGTAAATAATCTAGCAAATGTTTGATTGTACCTTTCATTGACTTCCTCTTGTATGGTGGAACCCTTGTTGGCAAAGGTAGGATTTCAATGCCATAATATTTTGGAGCCAATGCAAAGCCAATAAGATGTAGTGGGGTGCTTGTTTTGTTCCATCACTCAACAATGATCGTTTGCACTTATTATTAGAATGTTTCATCAAGATATCACTCTTTTTCATTTATGACTGTCTTCATCTTCTCAATCATTGAGTCAATACTATCATATATTGTTGGTGTAAATGAGGTATATTACCTAATTGGTTCACCATTTAGGTCCTATTGACACTAGTTTACTTGAGGCATTTCCATTTAATGTCTAAAGTTATAAGATTAAGATATGCCATAATCTTATGCTGCCCTATGTCTCACCTTGGCCTATATAACCAAGGGGTTTTCTTTGTAAATCTCAATTCATATACTCATATTGTGCAATTGCATCCTTTGATAGAATAGAATTATTCTTTCACGTTGGGTCTCTCTTGTGCTTTTATTGAAGCTCCTAAATCTTGGGTGGCTATCTACATAGCCACCGAATCTTGTATGGTATAGAGGATTCTGTACCAACTCTTATATATATGTCTCCCAAACATGGCTTATCCATGTTAATTTGATGGGTCATATCTAAAATGGTCACAATGAAACTAGGAAGATATTCTATAAGCTCCCACCAAGTATCATCTAGGATCATCTTCTTAATATTTGCTGCTCCGTTAGTGTCAGGTTGCTTCCATATGGACCAAAGTTGGTTGATGGTCATGCTAGAAAATGCCCCATGAACCTTCTCAATTTGTCTCAAGACGATTGTGTTGGAGTCAAATTGAGTCTCAACAACCTATTCAAAAACTAAAAATTGAAACAATAAAAACAAAAAAGAAAACATAAGTTTTAAAAGATAAATTACTTAAAAGTAAATAATTCTGTTTTATATTGCCTTACTTTTCCTCAACATCTTCAATTTTGAAAATGATTTGAATACGTCATATGATGTGTGGTGGTTGGTGGTAAACATTTGGGTTTTTTTGGTCTCAACATACATCTATTTGATTCAATTAATTTTGTTACCAATCTTTGGTAGCATAAGGTCAGTGAGTGGAGAACACAAGGTAAACTTTAAAAGATGTGAATTATTTATCTCAACCAATATTCTAGCTGCTCTGCAATTTTTGCATTGTTTGTTATGAATTGGACAACATTATTTGGCCCCACTAGCCCGATAGTCCATATTAGGATGTTAGCAATAAATTGTGCATTCTTTACCTGCCCCGTACAATCCATGGTTTTCAAAAACATTGCTCCTTTCGGGGATACTACAATCACATTGACAAAGAGACAATTTTTGACATCTTTCCATCCATCAGAAACGATGGATGCTTTTGTCTCTTTCCGTGAATCCATAATGGACTTTAATGAATCTTTTTAAAGTTTTACTTCATTTGCCAATAAGATGCTACACACCACCTTTAATCCTTTTTGAGCCTTATTACTTACATCTCAAATTTTTGCCAATATGGTGAGCAAACAACATTGAAAGACGAACCATTTGCATAAATGCATCTTGCAATGTGTTGATCAACAATCTCTCAGGAGTCATTTTGAAATGCTATTTCCAATGGTCCATTTGTTCTCTTATGTGAAATGGGCTCTTCTTGAGGTATGGCCAAAAATGGGTGGCTCTTTACCACAACTTTATGAATAGATGGGAAAGGGGCCTCATTGCTTGAGATTCTTATTATTGCTAAAGGATGACTTGTTCTATGAGCTATTGCTTCATCTACTTGCTCTTGCTCTCTAATATATTCTATCACTTGAGATGTTGGCATGGGTGCACCATTCTTGCCTTGGCAAACTTTGATGCCCATTTGAGGAATGTCATGCAAATAGGCTTTCACCCAACTGAGTGAGCTTGTATATGTCCCCTACCACTTGGAAGTTGCTGTCTCATGTTAACATACTTCCACAACAGTGAATAGGATCTGTTATGAAGCGGGGTCAACCTATGGAACTAGAACTGGTTGCCATTGTAATACCTATCAAACCAAATTTGGGAAACAAGACATTCCAAATAAATGAAAACTATATATATATAGATGGAGCTAGAAATGGTTGCCATTCTAATCCCAATGGCAACAAATTTGAAAAATAACACATTTTAAATAAATAAACATTTTAGTGTTTCTAAGTTACTAAAATTGAAGGTGCTTGTTGACTAAAAGAGGGGTAAAAATTTATTCAATCCAAAAAAGAGCAGTACAAAGCAAGGGAAAATTGAAGGTTCTCGTTGATTTTTGTAATCTGAATATGATTTTCTCATTTCCTAATGCAGCTTTAGAGGATTTTCATTACAGATTGCCCTCATGGGGAAAGTCTGCATGTCACGTGTTACAAATTGAACAATTTTTTTAATCAGTAAGAAACAATCTCAGTCCAAAGCTATGATGGTCTTTTGAAAACTTTAGAATTGTGAATGGAATGTGGTTTCTTTGGTTTCTTTCATCTGATGTTGCATATGGTTCTAGCATGATTTTCTTCAGCATTATTGCATATAAACAAACGCAAAAATCTTTCCACTCATTTGGAACTATACACAACTGCAAGTCCAATTTATGGGTCCCTCCTTTATCATTCCATGTAGATACAGGTCACGTAGATGGCTACTTCAGTAGATATCATAGTGGATAAACTTTTGAATGAGGAATGAGTGATCTATGATTTGGACTTTCTTTTGCTACAGTTTGGAAGAATGAATAATAATTCCCTTCTAAGTTCTATTGTATAAACACATATATTGGCATTTTTAACTGATTTCTTTTCATCTTGGTGCAGATGGTGGATGCATTTATGGCCGTTAGGCCTCTCCCAGATATGTTTGGTTAAAATTGTTATCTTCTAAACGTTTTGGCCGAAAATATCATGATTCTTTCCGCATATGTAAGAAACTTGAGCATCTAACACCTATTTATATAGAATGAATTTTTAAAAGAAAAATTCAGCAAGTCAATATTTTTGTCCACATGTTCACATTGATCATTTTGTAATGTGGTGACTGGCAACATGCATTTGTGTGCCTTGAAGTACCTTGAACTGCTGATATTTTGAGTCATTTTTTTGCTGGTAAAAGGTAGTTAAGTTCAAAGGAAGATATTTTGATTAGCATCGGCTCTGAGTTTGTCAAGAATCACATCGTTGAGTCCAAATTGTATTTACTCGGAATGATTTTTGTTGAAATATATACTAGAATCTTAATATAAGAGTGTGGTTTGCATGTTTTGGAATTGAAGAATGATAAAATCAAATTCACTAGCTCTGCACCTGTGATTATGTTGCTATTTCCATTTTGCAAGCATAAATGAAGATGAAGTGCTCTTGTCACTCCTTCAAAACTAGAATATATGGAACATGAAATGACTTCAAAACAAATAAAAGCAATCTTAAATTTTATTCAAATCCAATGCCCCCATTGTTTTTGTTAGGTCTAATTCTTAAATAATATTGTTACCAGTAATCTTAGACAGCTTACAACAATCACAATAACCTAAGATCTTGTTCATGTTGGCCATCAAAATCGGTTTCATATTATCCCCCTTGGAGAAGGATACCTTGGAGCTTGTAAAGATTTTTCCTTCTTATAAATGTAGTACTGATTCCATCAGGTCTCCTGCCAATGTAGGGCTTCAGATATTTTGAAGAATATCTATCCTAATTTCAAATATGTTGGTCTTAAAATAAGAGTCCTAGGTAACCCGATTTTCTCTATATGTTGGTCTTAAAATAAGAGTCCTAGGTAACCCGATTTTCTCTCAATGTGGAAGTAACGCTAACTTCCAGCTTAACAGTATTGTTAGGTGTCTTTGTTGTAGGTACATAAATAATATAAATTCTCCATGAGATTTACCATGTGTGGTATTTGTGGAATAAATTTTGTTTGTATAGGAGAGCAAGGGTTTCCAAAAAATACCTAATTTAATTGTGATGTGGATTAGATCAGATTGCATTTTTGGATTACTTGCGAAAAAATGAGAGGCATCCATTATTAGCTTGTTGGAATTTAAATCCTCAAGTTTGCTTTTAAATATTTCAACTTTTAAGGCTAGTGTCATGTAATGTGGAGGAAGTGTAGGAGTATTAAATACTAGTACATACATAGTATGTGGAACCATAAATGATCATTGGACAAGTAAATGTTGGCAAAGGAAGAATTAGGGTGGGGCTTGTCTAAAAGCCTCATCGTGGTATAATGTTGTTGCGTTTGTGGGCTACCTTGGTTGTCCATTGGTAGCTAAATTGTGAGGGCCTTGGAGGATAGGGGTTCGGCACTTGATTGGACTATGTTTGGTGATTTTTCTTGTGCATAAGATTTGTGATAATGTAAGCAATGCAAATGATGATGTGAGTAGGGATATCATGTTGACTTAGCAAATTGTGAGTACCATGTAGTAGTGGTTTATCCATTCTCACGGTTCATATGACTAGTTGGAAAAATTTGAAAGAGTCCTATAAGTTTTAGGTTAAGTACTAACATGTTTCTCAGTGTTATTCCCAATTCATGTGTTTTTCCAATTAGCTTCCTAGTTACCAATCTAGTCGATAGAGTAGTTATAAATTTAATTTTAGTTAGTGCTTTCACACCATTTTGCAAGTTTGTGTGAACATTGAAATTTAAGTTATCTTTTGGGTAACGTTAAATTTGATGACTATATAACTATTGTCTTGTGTTTTTGTGCACTTGACCTTTTCGTGGTGATAAATTTGGCATAAAATCTTTGCTGGAGCCCATTTCAAAGTATTGGAAATCTGATTTAAGCTCCATGTAGTTAGATGCAGCTTGTTAGATATTGCTGAATTATTTTGTAGTCTTGACAATCTCCTTGAAGATGGAGGCTATTTGGTTGATCCTTATGTTGTCAAGATACAATTACTGGTCTTGGGTTTCTTCTATTGAGATCTATTTCAAGGGTAAAAAAATTGTGGTAAATTGCATTAGAAACAAAAATGTTCCATATGGGGAGGATAAAAGGCATGCATTATCCAATAGGATGGATCAATTCATTGTTGTGTTGAGCTATATTACACAAGTTATAATTTCATATGGAGGAACATAAAATCATGAGATGTTTGATAAGTTGAGGTATTTGTTTGACAAAATTGACAAGTTAAGGGTTTTTAATTTGTGTGGCATGAGTATGAGTAGGACATCAATATGATTGAGATTGCTATTGCTAACTTTTGGTTGCCTTATGATGTGGTTCTCTTTAAATTCTTCTCTACTAGAGTTTTTTAACATAGGGTGGCAAAGGTATTTATGCCATGTGCTTATTGTTGATTGGTAAATAATGGACGAAGCTCATGATGATGAGTATGCTTGGTTGAAAGTAATAGGGTCATTTTAGTAAGGGGAAGGGGAAGCAAAGCTTTTGAAAAAATGACTGTCAAAAAAGCTAAAGAGTAATGTTCCTATAGCTCATACTTGTTATTCTTTCCATAGAAACTTTTAAATGCAAGTTTATTATGAATAATGGTCACAACCATTACATGGCAATTGGTGCTAGTTTGTTTTGGAAACTTGGGAAATGGTTCACATAGTAGATGGCTTATATCTTTCCATTATTAATAATGGTAATGATGTGCTAGAAGATGACATGCTAGTGATATTTACCATGAAAATATTTAAGGGGAAATTTGTTATTAATTTATATAGCTAAGGAAAGTAATATATTCGAGTTAATATGATTTGTTAGGTTTGTTATGAAGAGCTATAAGCAACAACTTTTAGGGGATTGATGACAATGAGCTTGATAAACAAGCCACACCTTATAAGCTCAAACAATGTTTTGAAAAGCTAGACCTTGAATGTACTAGTGGATAAGGCTCGCATGTTTTCCAAGATTCTAGGATAGGGCTCTAGAGTAGACTGTACCAATATACATTCATTCTCCTATTGATAATGAAGATGAAGCAGTTTTAGCAACAAATAGAAACACACATTTTAATAATCCTATCAATTAGGTTGATATAAATGAAAATATGATACTTTTTGCTCATACATGGCTCTTCATATATTGTGTGTTGAGGATAATCCAAAGAGTGACAAGGTGGTTTCAAGAGAGGCCGGGCTGCATCTATTGTCTTGAGTGTGATTAGATTGCTTTCATTGGTGTTGAAACTTCATCTAATGATGCACTTGAGTGTATCCATTGTTTTAGTGTTTAGATAATTGATGTAGAAAAGTAGAGAATGAGGCCCAATTTGGAGCCTTGTTTTTCTTGGAGATATCTAAATATGATTCCATCATGTTAGATAATGTAACTTGACACACAAGACTTATATTGATAAATAGGACATTAGTTGTCTCAATTTAGCCAAACATGGGTGTGATTTTAGTTGGCATGATGGAACTAGTGATTGAGATGATATCACTATGAACGAGACAATTTAGCTCACATAAGTGATGGGATCCTTATTACATTTGGTGGATGGATACTTGTGTGTTTAGACTCTTCCATGTAGTCAATGTTACTATGGTTTCATCTTCTCCTTAAAGACGATTTTAAAGGATGTAGGAGGTGGTGTAGAGAATTGAGTTCATTTCTTTGTTTGAAGTCATTTGTTGAACATAGTTGACTTTGGTTGTTTGTGATGGTTGCAACTTCTTATAACCTTGCTGTTAGGAAAAGGGTGTTGTACACCTTGAACAAAAAATATTATTTCAGTTATGTAAAATAAATGTTTATTTGTGGTGCATCTTAAGAGATGTGTTTAGCCATATTAAATATCTATTTGGGCCCATTTGTAAAGTTGTATGTATTGTTGGTTAGACATTTTGTGTTGGTTGCATATGAAAAATATTTAATTTTTGAAAAACTTAGTATCGAAAAGAAAATCTTGGGGTCAATGGTTTTGGGTACTCATGGTTTTGAGGTACATGGTCTTTATTTATCACTTGGTTATTTTGTGTGAGCTTGATTCTATAAAAGAAAATCACATTTAGTGGTTGGGGTTGATTGGTTGGCTTGTTGGCTAGTTGATTGTTTGGCTTGCTTGTCATTCGTATTTGATTGAAGCATGACATGGGATGTGTGGTTACATGCTTGGACACACAGAGGATGCATTGGAGGGGCTTGATGTCTCAAAAGTATTCATGGAGATCCTGTAAGTGTATTGTAATGTTTCATTGTTGAATAATACATTGTGTGTGGATGCTTTTGAAGGCTAGGTTTTTCCCTCTTGAGGGTTTTCCCAAGATATATCTTGTGTAATCTTATGGTATGTTTTTTAATCTTTGCATTATGGTTATTCTGTAAGCTTGTATGCATCCTTTTCTATTATGGGGTTACATAGGAAATGGTTTAATCAACATGATAATTTTCTAACATGTGTAAATTGCAAACATGATTGTGGTGCTTCAACTTGATAATGATTCCAACTTTTGTTGTATTGTCACCATTTTCATGAATAACATGTTGAATGCACAAGACAACTGAGAGGAGGGGTGAGGTGAATTAGTTATAGTTTAAAACTTCAAAAAACATCACAAACATTTAGATCCACATTAACCAATTAACCCTGAATTTTGTTAGAATGTTTTAACATGAAAGCAAATAACATAAATTGAATCAAATCGACACCATGCACAAAGAGACCAGATTTACATGGAAAATCTAAGATTGGAAAATCCACAGTGAGGATTAACTCACAATATAAAGTAATATCAACACCAAATACACTAGGACTCACTGCCCAAGAGAAAGAAAGGCTCGCTGCCAAAATAGAAGAAGATAGAGAAGAGTGTTACAATGCAAAATCCATCTCAAAGCAACAAAAAAATCCACATCACCAACACCTTCACAGTCTCTCTGAAGAATTGTAGGCATCTTCTGCTCACTACATTTAGTAATCTAACACATGAAGCTTGTACTGCACTTCACAAATTCACACCCTACAACTCTGCAATTTGCATCACTCGCATCATACTCATCTATCTTCACATCCCTCAATAACTCAACTCATATTTATATCATCTTCAACCTTGAAAACATTCTCTAAGGTCGGCTATGCACCTCAACCATGCAAATTCAAATTAGGTCAGCACCAAAACATTGCCATGGTGGAAAGGAATGAAGATGGACCACAACACACCTTAGCTAGGACCTAAATACACTCATACATGCCATGCCACACTTCCACAAATTTCACAAGTAGTGTAAACACCCATGGTCGATCAAACCTATTTTAACACCATTGACACTTAAGTATACTCTTCCTCAAATACAAAGACAACTTGCAAACACCACATAAAAATTGAACACAATCTAGAATATTCCGCAAATACCCTAAAATCCAACAAACTCCTTTCCAACAACTTTCACCTGAAGAATGTACACACCTAGTACACTCAAACAACTGCCATACACTGTAACTCAAGAAACCAACTTTTGAAACACCAAATATTGAACAACTTCAAATGAAGAAAGATACCAACACTATCAACATGCCTTCAAATTCACAAGCCCTGAAACCAAACTGTGGAGAAACGCGAAGCAAAAACATTTCTCCCAGATACCTCTATAATACATAGTTCACACACTGGTGAACACAACTTCCTCTGCACAATGATCCAACACACCAAATTCTGAATACAACACTTTTGAACACCTCTGATCAACATATCTGGAACACATAAGCAAATATTCAACCTAGAAGAATTGTAGAGCTAAACCAAAACACTACTCTTCAACCCATAACACACTACAACTCACTGTTTCCTCTTTTTATCAAATTTTCTCGAAATCACTTGGAAACCAAGCACCAATGACACATCCTCATCATCTTCAATAATTCTAGAACCAACTACAACTTAGCAACTCAACCATACATCCATAGACAAAAGCTTATCAAAGCAACACTAAAGGTTGACACCAATAGCTTACTAATGACAACATAGTGAAACTAATCAAAACATCATTAATGCAACCGTTGATGCCAAAAATTGACAAGATAACAACCTTATGGGAAACTTAGTTAATGGGGGGACCAATTGCACAAAACTGAGTTATCTCTGGGTTTTTAAAGAAGCCAACTTCTTTTGTATTTGGGGTATTGGAATGGAAAAAGGAAGTAGATATAAAAAATAAAGATCTAACTAAGGCGATGCGCCAAGACGTAGATATAGGCACAACAAATCTATCTTTTGGATGCGATTTAAGGACCCGTTCAACAATCTGCTAAGTCCCAAAATAACGTAAATCATAGATGAAAACCTGAATAATTTATTCAATAACATAAAATAACTCCCATATGCATTTATTGAAAAGAAGAGTCAAAGACATGGTCTAAATAAACAAACTTATATTGCAATCATAGAAATTTTGTAAATAAATAACTCAGTACAGTAATGACATAGTATAATGTTTTGTCAAATATCTTAAGAAAACAGAAAGGACGAACAATGGCACAGTCTGTGAGTCTTGTACAATAATCTAAAAACAATACAAAAGGCCTAGTGTCTTTCACAATTTTTTCTGTATCTTCCAAACTCATTTTTGGAAGGAAGAAGCAGTATATATAGAAAATAATCCCACCACTTGGCGAGCCAATAACAAAAAACATTCTCTCATCATGAGAAATGATTCCTAGAGCAATGCTTTCCCAAGGCCGTTGCAATAGAAAAAGATTCAAGCCATAGAATGTAGTCACCTTCGAGCCATATGCATCCCCTACGAATGATGGTGGTGGTCCCAGCAGAACCTCGTGCAAACATGTCACTTACCCATGGAGTCAGTTAGGACATGTGGTGATAGGTCGGGGCTTGTGGTTCATTCCTCCCTCCTTGTGATGAAAGCCCATGCGGGGAAGACACATGGAGAAGTTCTTGCTACCGACGTTGACTGTGGGGTCCGCCAAAAAGTGTATGTGGACCGATGCCATGTGGCATGTGGGTGGAGCTCGGTTGAAAAGTGAAGGGAAGTAGTCTTCAAGTGCCTGCAGTGTTGACACTTGGAAGCATGGCGGGGCACGCTGAAGAAATAGAGGGAATCCTTGCAAAGAGTGCTTAGTGGAAATGTGGAGGTAGTCAGGGGAAGCCTTCAAAAAGGGGCCTAAGGATATTCAAATGTATGGGGCACAAGCCAGACTTAGCAAAATACAAACAACCCGAAGGGAGCTCTAGGAATTTTATATTCACAACTTTTGGTGACTATTAGTGGCGTTTCGCCTATGGAACAAGGAACCTAAAAATTTCTGGTTCACATACCATAGCCTTATCCATTGGGTGATGTAATATGAACTTGGAGAGAGCAGTTTGTAGAGGCAACTAGTTGGCCTCAGATGGCGTCGATATGTCATGCACATTCTCTTGCACTCTGTGTAGATCAATCAATTCTTTGTATGGAAGCATCGTGGATATAGCGGCCCCGAACTCATGTTGGAAGAGAAATCGCACTATCTAATGAGTGACGCCCTCAATATCCTCTGTAGTAGGGGGTTGGCTGAAGTGTTAAAAAGTGGATATGTCTTGCTACTTCTCTTCAATATTTGCTACAATCTACTCCACTGTGGCCACCAAATCATCAAAAAGAAATGGGGAGGGCAGGCCCATTTAAGTTAGCTGGGAGAATTTAGCATGCATGCTGTTCATAGTTCAACCTAGTGTGGTAGCACACTCACTAGCATGGAGGATGGCTGCGTGGTAGTGGATGAACTCTTTTGCTATCCTGGCAACTGACTTCCGGTCCTCAATCCTTGCGCACACTAAGTTCTCATTCGACACTGTGTATAACTTATCCAATAATTTTTTTGCCTCAGGAACCTTCTTCGCGATGAATTGTGGGAATCGCTCAACTATTCCACAAACTTCCTTGCTTAAACTTGTTGCTTCCGCCATGAACTGAAGCATTGATTGAAGAGTTAGGCAGAAGGCCTTGACCTTTTCCCAATACGAAATATATAGTCGCTAGGCTATCTGAAGGAGGTCCGACTGGGCAGCAGGGGTTTGGGGAAGATTCTTCAAAAAACTAATTTCAACATCCCTTGTCCCGCCGTCTTGCGTCAATTCTACAATCCTCTTGTTTGTAGTAGAAAGTTGTTCCTGTAGGTTTCTCAAATCGGCAAGCCTTTTTTCTTTAGCCTGGCTTCTAGTTGTAGATTCTATATTCAGGGGGAGCTTCATCTCCTGGATTTTCCTCTTAAATTGAGCCTGTTGGCTCTCAAGGTCCGCGTCCTTTTGCTGCATTTTTTGCTCTAATTGAGCACTTTGATGCTGAAACTCCTCGTTCCTTCATTGCATCTCCTCTTTTTCTCGAGCCAATTGATCTTGTAATTCTTGGTTTTTTGCTACAGCTCGACAACCAGGTTGGGATCATAGCATTGGAACTTTGCTTTTGCTGAGGATTTTGGGTGATTTTCCTTTTGCTGTGGATTTTTGCTATGCTCAAACTTGTTGCAATTAACTTTGGCTCTTCAACACCTCTGCACTCAAAACTCCTTGCTCTGGATAGCATACTCATGAAGCTTTTTACAATGTTAGCCTCTCGCATGCAATACTTAGCTATTTCTTTCTTGGGTGGTTGATAACGGTTGCCTTAATTTGGCATGTACCGCCAACTCCTTTGCTTATGCGAAATGAATTCCTTGCCATTTTGAAAAGAAAAAAATTCATAATGACATTTAGTAATGATGTCTTACGATGCAATTTTCTTGGGAAATTGAGCCGACGATTGAAGGCATTTTTAAGCTTTCACATTGTTTGGCAATTAATATCTCAAAGAGAATGATTAAGCCAAATACACAATGAGTACTTGAAAAGATTTGAGTTCTTCCTTGAAATTTGAAAAACGCTTGCAATGTGACACCTCAGCACTTGGCCATGCAGACTACCACCAAAGATTGCCACCATCTTGTGCTAATTAATTAGCTCTACTTAACTTTGCACACAACGATTTGTACATGGTAGACACAACTGGGAAAGAAATTTGAGCAAGCTCTTGGTGGGATTTCCAAGTTAATCACTCAATTAACATCATGCTTATGGCACACAGGTACCTCAATTATCCTGGCAATTTCTATAAATAGGCCCTTAGACAATAGCAAAACCACACTTAGCAATTGAAAAGAATTAGCATTAGGCAGTTGGGTAGAATTAGCATTAAGAAGTTGGGTAAAGCTAGCATCATGAATACTCCAATTAGGCTGGTTAGCAATAAGTCTCAGATGACTTTCTTAGGTGAAATCTCTAATAGGGACTTGAAGAGAATGACCAAGAACAAGCATTCCTTGGCCATAATAGCGATGAAGTGGGTTCTGGGAAGGGACTGCATTGAGTATGAGGATAAATATAGGGTCAATACTGATGTATACTCTCACTTTGTTGCCCCATTTCTTGATATACAGGTCCCTAAGCAGATGATTCTTCACTTGATGTTGAAAATCTTCCCAAAGCAGTACCTTGGAGGCCTTGGCAAGATTGTGGCGAATGTGGTAAATGACTTGGGCATTTTGATGACAATCGATCTCCACAAACATATTGAAGAAGACGTCGTGGTGCCATGGGTTCCGTTTCTAAGTGGGTTTCACATTCAAACACACAAAGAGCACCACTAGAAGGTCACTTGTGCTTGTCACTTCCTACTGCATTGCTATAATGTGGTGCTTTTTTGTGGCGTAGAGTGGTATATTGACTTCAGGGACTTGTTATATCCCCCACCACTCACCATTGCTGTTGCTAATGCTCCTGTTGATCCTAATGCTCCTGTTGATGATGATGTTCCAAATGTTGTTGATGATGCTCCTGTTGCTGTTGCTTGAGACCCAACACTTTTATATGTTTTAAGAAAAATTCTATTTTTTGTATATATGCCTTAAAAAGGATTTTAGCGTATATATATGAAAATAATGCATAATATATAGATATACTTTAAAAGTATGGCCTCAGAGCCATTTTACAAGTGTAAAACCAAAGTATATAATTCAGCATATAATGAATATACAACTTTTATCAAATCATTCAAGTCTCTTTTTATTTTGATTTTGCAATATGGGTTCCCTTTTCTTCATTTCTATGAGTACCTTTTCAATTTTCCACATATGGGTTCATTTTTTTACTTCATGGGTTGCTGACGAGTTTGTGGAAAGACTGACCGATAAAAACATGAAAGAAAAATAATTACAATACTTACATATTTACACTAACAAAGTAATAATGAAGCTTAATTAAAAAATTTGAGGTGGATTCTGTTAACCAGAATCCCCAATGCTTCCTTCTCCATATTTTCTAATTCAAACACATTGTGTTGCTTGCATTGAATTATTTTGAAAGGGCCTTCCCACAGACTATCGAATTTTCCATGTTGGCTAGGCTTCACGACCCTTTCATTGAATTTTAATACTAGGTTTCTGCATTTTAGCCCCTGGTCCAAGGCTTTCTTGTTGAACCATTTTTTAACCACGTGCTGGCCATTAGACATGGCTATTAGGGCCTTTTCCCTTTTTTCCTGTACTTCCAACAACTCGGCCAACTAAACCTCCATGGCTCCATTCTCTTCAACTTCTAGGGATTTGAGAAGTTGTAGCATAGGAAATTCAATGGAGATGGGTAGTAGCGCTTCTTTCCCGTACACTAGCTCGTACGACGAAGTCTTGAGAACTTGTTTGGGGGTTAAGTGGTTTTTCCCAGAGCGCTGCTCGATGGTTATTGTGCCACTCCTGATGTTTTGACTTGATTATTTTAATGAGTCAAACTAAATTTTTGTTAGTCGACTCGGCTAGGCCATTCCCCTGCGGGTAGTAATTTGATATCATTTTTAGAAATATGCCATGCATGAGTGCGAATTGACATACCTTATAACCCAGGAAAGCCTTAGTGTTGTTAGAGATGATGGTCTTTGGCAGGCCGAATCTCGTTACTAGCCCCTCAAGAAAGTCCACAATCTCTGCCTCCATTGTAGTCTTCAAGGGCATGGCCTCAGTCCATCTAGTAAAATAGTCTGTGGCCGTGAAAATCCATTTGTGTCCAGTGCTGGAGGTGGGATTGATCATCTTGATAAAATCAATGGCCCATTGTGTGAAGGGATCATCAACCACTATCGGATTGAGAGGCATCACAAAATTTCTTCTTCTTCATTTGAAGAATTGGCATTCTTTGCAAGCTTTCACTAAGGAGTATGAGTCATTGAATAACGTAGGCAAGAAGTATCCAACACACATGATTTTGATGGCGGTGGTTTTCGCAGAGAAGTGTCTGCCTGTGCGACTGCTATGGAAAGTATCAAGAATTCTCTTCGCTTGCCTATGGTGACACAACACAAAAGAATGCCATTGAAGTTCCTTTTGAAGAAGACCCCTTCAATAAGTACATATTCACTGTTTTGCAGTCTATAGAATCTTCTCTTCTGAGAAGGAAGGCCCGACATATATTTTTTGGTATACATGAATCTTACTCTGTCTGCTAGCCAGTAGCCTTCGGGCTCAAATTCTTTTTTCAAAACAAGTTCGGGTTGCTCTTCTTCGGCTTCCATTTCTTCATCATGCGCCAAATATTCACATAGTCCCATTCCTCGGACAGTCTTTGTAGGCTTGACCTCAATGTCATATTCAAGGATATCAATGATCCAATTGGCCCTCTTTTCGATGATTTCTCCTTCCATGATGTACTCACGCACATTGGAATGAGTGACATATACAATCACCTTGTTGCAAGATATGAGGTGTCGGAACTTCTTGAGTCCCTTAACAATGGTAAATGCTTTCCTCTTGAAGAAAATTGTAGTTTGTCTCATATTATTTTAAGGTCTGGGAGTGAAATGCTATCAGATGTTCTCCCTTTCCTTCATCATCCTTTTGAGTTAGCACCATAGCGATGCTGGATTTGCTACTGAATACATACATTATAAAGTCCTTTGGTAGGTCTAGATTTACCAGCATAGGAGTTGAGGAAATAGCATCCTTAACCTTATCAAAGGCTTCTCTAGCTTCCTTTGTCCATTTGAATAATTGATCATTTTTTAGCTTTAAGGTGATAGGTCTAATTAGTCCTACAAAATCAAAAATGAATTTTCTTACAAAGTTAACCTTCCCCAAAAAAGACTGGACTCCTTTCTTGTTAATTGGTAGGGGAAGTTTCCTAATTTCCTTCACCCGCTTAGGATTGATTGCAATTCCTTCTTTGGACACTACATGTTCCAATAATTTGCCTTGCAACACTCTGAAAACACATTTTTCGGGTTTAGGGATACCCTGAACTCTTGGAATTTTTTGAAAACAATTTCAAGGTGATCAAAGTGATCATCCTTAGATTTAGAGAAAACAGTCAAATCATCCAAATAGATTAAGATAATCTTGTTGATCAATTCGTTGAAAGTAATATCCATTGTCCGCTGGAAAGTGGCTCCCACATTTGAGAGGCCGAAAGGAATTTTTGCATATGCAAATGTTCCCCACTTGGTAGTGAATGCTATTTTGTGTCAGTCCTCCTCTTTGACCTAGATCTAGTTATAACCGGAGAAACCATCTAGCAGAGAAAACATTTCCGATCCTGCCATTGTTTGCAAGATGGACTCCATGGAAGGCAATGGGTAGTGGTCCTTCAGGGATGCTCTATTCAGATCCTGAAAGTCCACACATAGGTGGATGCCTATGTTTCCCTTTCAGACTAGAACCAGGTTGGATATCCATATACTGTGTTTGATCGAGAAGATGATCTGGGACTGAATTAGCTTCTTTAGCTCTTGCACCATCAAGGCTTCAATCTTTAGATTTATTGGCCTCTATTTTTGGCGGAATAGGTTTTTCTCCTTCTGCCAGCTCTATAGTATGCTAGATGATTTGGGATCGTATCCCTTGAGGTCATCATATGACTAGGTCACTACTCCTTCGTACTTTTCACAAAAGTTGATGAGTCTTTCTTTGTCATGATGTGGAACATGTTTTCCAACCTTGAGTTTCCTTACATCTTTGACTTGAAGGTCTGCATAGTCACTTTTTTCCACTACAAACTTCCTCTTTTCATTCCTCGCATTGTCACAATTGAACAGGTTTTTGAGAGTGACCAATCCCTTTGGAAGCTTTTTGGACTTCACCTGAATGATTTGTCTATCGTAGGCCTTGACGATCTTCGGTTGGAGTTGCTCAAAAAACTCTCTCGACTGTTGGATGAATGAGTTGATGTGTTCATCACTTTTGAACACTTGCTAGCTTTGATCATTATCTAGGATTTCCAGTCAGACAATCACTCACATAGAGTGTATATTATGAATTAGGTTGGAAGCAGGATCAAATTGAGATCCGATTGCTTCCAGGTTATCTACCTTTGTGTTTTTCTCTTTGGGCATTGTCTAGATATTGAAGGCTTTAAAACCCTCAATCAGGTCCCAGACTCTATGTCTATAGGATCTCATGCAAACATTCTTAGCTATAGAGATCCCTCAGACTTGATTGACCACTAGTTCAGAGTCTCTGAACACCATTATATGCTTGATGCCCATCCGCTTTGCAAGGATTAGACCTTGCACTAGGCCTGCATATTCAGCTTCATTGTTCAAACAAGTGAACTGAAAGTGGAAGGACCAAAGTGTCTTTTCATTAGATGGGGATGTCAAACATATCTCGGCTCCTACACTGAATTTGCATCTTGCTCTAGGAATCAAAGTGCAGTGTCCATAGATCTGAGGCTTGACCACTTTTGGGTTCCTTCATGACCTTCAGAAGCACTTGATCTTCATCATAGATGACATAGGTGCCTAACCCAGTAGTATGATAGTTGCCGAAAGGATTAGTGTTTATATATTCACTCAAGAGGACCTCTTTGAATCTGTCCGGTCTTCGGTCACTTTTTCATCCTCTAGTAGCTCGGTACAATACATTTTCTCCTTGGTGAAAGAGGTATGAGCAACCTCAAAGTTGATCATGGCTTCATTGGCCACATGTTCTGAATGTAGAGGTTTGGATATTATTTTCATTTTAACTCCATGCTTGGTCCTAAGGATCAAGCATGACCAATCCAAAGAAAGATAGCCGCCTATCTTTGAAGTGAATTCCTAGGATAAGCAAAGCTTGAACATGGGGGGAACGTCTATGATCACAGTATCTTGTGGAACTATGATACTAGGGCAGGGGAATAGAGTCAAAGGGAGGTCCTTAATGACACCTAAAATTTCAACCTTGTTCCCATCAAGCTGCATAACTCCCTTTTTAAAGGTTCATAGCTAAGTTCTAAGGCTTCAGCTATTTGCTTGGGCATGAATGTGGTGATAGTGCCAGAGTCAATCATGGAATTCTGCAATAATTTTTTACCCACAATAAGAGTTAGGAAGAATGGTTTCAGTTTTGACTTATCTTTAGCTTTGGTAGAGGCTTCGTTTGTTCTATTTGTGAGAACTTTGGCAAGAGGTGATGGATCAATGACCTTTTCCTTGAGTGATTGCTTCATTTTCTCATTGATTGCATCTTCCTGGAGGGCCTTTTGTAGTAATGTCTTCTGCTTTGGAATAGCTAAAATATCCCAAAGGGACACATTAGTGGATGATTTTTTCAATTGTTCCACCACATTGAACAATGGAAGATTTGAAGGATTTAATTCCTTAGCTCTGGTTATAACAAATTCCCTTCGCGGCTGACATTGTTGTGCAACTGCGGCGAAGGTACTAGGTATCTGGTCGGAGGCACTTTTGGGCTGCGGGATGACTGGTTCACCTGTAAATATCCTCTTAGAGCGAGTATTGTAATAAGAATCCACTTGTGGGGCTTTTGATGTGGATACATCATTTCTAAACACTACCTATTCTTCTTCCATCCATGAGAAGAGCTCATGATCAGGAGCAATATCTGTTTCTTGCTCCAAAGACATCCCTTGCATTTGCGTGGTGAGTACCGCATTTTCCATTTATGGAGAGTCATATACATAACCTCCATAGTCTGATGTCATGCCTTGGTTGCACTATTCCACCACCCTTTGTTGTAGGTTGTTGCGTGGGAAATTTTGGGGCATATGTGAGTCACCAAAGGGGAAGCACTAGGGGTTGATGTCATCAGTGAGATTGTTTTGCTCCACTGTCAGATCTTTGCTCGAGCTTGGGTTAACACTGTAGCAGGGTAGGAACTGGCACTATTTGATTAGTTGTTTGAGTCTTTAGATTTGTGTGTGAGCCTCCTTGAAACTAGTTTTGTTGGTAGGAAGATCTTCTGCCTTGATAATTTTGGTAGGTTGGATTCAGAGGTGCAGATTGATTTTGCTTGATGGTAGTTATATTTTGTTGGTGATGGTCCACAACATCTCCTTGATGTCACTCATCTCATCCTTTGAAGAGCCAGATGTGGAAGTGACACTCAATGGTGCGTTTGGATATGTGTACATAGATTGGGGAGGAGCAGGCACATTGGAAGATGCTACTTCTTGGGTGGAAACTGATATTTCAGGGAATATAGGCATAATGGGCCGAGGAAGAAACTTCCCGACATCTATCAGATTGTTCTCTACCTTGACAATGACGCTATATGCATCCTGTAGAGTGGTTCCGCCAAGAGACTGTATCATCATTGAGATGTCGACGTTGATGAAAGTCAAGTAGAACATGAATGCCAACTCGGTTGGCAGGCGAATAACAAACTGAATTCTCTGCCAAGTTATATGGAACTGAGCATTAAAGTCATTCATGGCTTCATATGGGGCCCACTTTATGATTGCCAGTTGATGATATAGCAAAATATTGTCTCCATCATTTGGGAATCTTTCGTAGAAAGGATCTCTAAGCTGATCCCATGTATCGATACTGCTAGCTTACAAAGCGCGGTACGAATCTAGTGCCTTACCCTTGAAAGAGGTTGCGAGCAACCTTATCGCTATATTTTGGTCGGTGACTCCGTGTGCCAAACACACAAGCCACATCTTGCAGATGTTCGGATGGTGTTTTTGAGCCATCATCGGTGAATTTTGGTATAGCTTTTAAAGTAGAGGTCGGGATAGGGGCCAAAATGGTAGGTGCTACTGGTGCTACCACGAGACTTTCGGCATCCCACGTCACATAATTTCTGTTAGCGATTGACAACATGGCTGGTAGAGGGATCAAAACGTTCATTATATGGGTTCGAATTTGTACTGTTCCTAGTGGTGGCACTAAAAAGATAGGGTTATTAGCTATTTGGGATCTAGTAATAGGTCGATGGCTCATACAACCACTTTAGATTTAGGTACATTTAAGCAGTCCCACTAGGCGTGCCATAAAAAGAAATTGTTGATGCCAAAAATTGACAAGGTAACAACCTTATGGGAAAATTAGTTAATGGGGGGACCAATTGTGCTAAACTGAGTGACCTCCAGATTTTTAAAGAAGTCGATTTCTTCTGTATTTGAGGTTTTGGAATGGGAAAAGGAAGCATATATAAAAAATAAAGATCTAACTAAGGTTATGTGCCAAGATGTAGGGGCCTGTTCAACAATCTGCTAAGTCCCAAAATAACAAAAATCTGGGATAAAAACTTGAATAATTTATTCAATAACATAAAATAACTCCCATACACATTTACTGAAAATAAGAGTCAAAGACATGGTCTAAATCAACAAAATTATATTGAAATCATAGAAGTTCTGCAAATAAATAACTCAGTACAGTAATGACATAGTATAATGTTTTTTCAAATAGCTTAAGAAAACAAAAAGACTGAACAATGGCACAGTTTGTGAGTCTTCTACAATAATCTAAAAACAGTACAAAAGGCCTGGTGTCTTTCACAATTTTTTCTATATCTTCCAAACTCATTTTCGAAAGGAAGAAGCAATATATATAGAAAATAATCCCACCACCTGGCAAGCTAATAACAAAAAATATTCTCTTGTCATGAGCAATGATGCTCAAAGCAATGATTTCCCAAGGCCGTTGCAACAAAAAATGATTAGAGCCATAAAACATAGTCACCTTTGAGCCAGATGCATCCCCTACAAATGATGGCGGTGGTCCTAGTAGAACCTTGCACATACATGTGTCGCTTACCCACGGAATCAATTAGGACACGTGGCGATAGGTCGGGGCTTGTAGTTCATTCCTCCCTCCTTGCGATGAAAACCCAAGTGGGGAAGACACGTGGAGAGGTCCTTGCTATCGGCGTTGACTGTGGGGTTCGCCAAAAAGTGTACGCAAACTGATGCCATGTGGCATGCGGGCAGAGCCCGGTTGAAAAGTGAAGGGAAGTAGTCTTCAATTGCTCATGGTGTTGACACGTGGAAGCATGGCGGGGCACGCCGAAGAAACAAAGGAGGGAATCCTTGTGAAGAGTGCTTGGCAGACCTATGGAGGCAGTCAGGAAAAGCCTTCAAAAAGGGGCCCGAGGATATTCAAATGTATGGGGTGCGGGTCAGACTTAGCAAAATACAAACAACCCGAAGGGAGTTCGAGGAATTTTATATTCACAGCTTTTGGTGACTACCAGGGGTGTTTCACCTGCGGAACAAGGAACCCAATTTTTTTTGGTTTGCAGACCAAAGCCTTATCCGTTGGGCGATGTAATCAGAGCTTGGAGAGAGCGGTCTACAGAGGTAGCCAGTAAGCCTTAGATGGTGTTGATATGTCACACAGATTCTCTTGCACTCCGTGCAGATCAATCAGTTCTTTGTATGACAACATAATGGATATATTGGCCCTGGACTCGAGTTGGAAGAGGAACTGCACTATCTGATGAATGACAACCTCAATATCCTCTGTAGTAGGGAGTTGGCTGAAGTGCTGAAAAGTAGATATGTCTTGTTGCTTCTCTTCAGTCTTTGCTGCAATATGCTCCATTGTGGCCACTGAATCATCATAAAGAAGTGGGGAGGGTAGTCCCATCTAAGTTAGCTGGGAGAATTTCGCCTGCATGTTGTTCATAGTTTGGCCTAGTGTGGCAGCACACTCGTTAGCATGGAGGATGGTTGCATGGCAGTGGATGAACTCTTTTGTTGTCTTGGCAACTGACTTTTGGTCCTCAATCCCTACGTGCACTAAGTCCTCATTAGGCACTGTGTATAACTTATCCAACAATTTTTCTGCCTCAAGAACCTTCTCCACGATGAATTGTGGAAATCGCTCAACTGTTCCATGAACTTCTTTGCTTAAACTTGTTGCTTCCGCCATGAATTGAAGCGCCAACTAAAGAGTTAGGCAGGAGGCCTTGACCTTTTACTAATATGAAATATATAGTCACTGGGGTATTTGAAGGAGGTTCAACTGGGTAGTAGGGGTTTGGGGAAAATTCTTCAAAAATCTAATTCAGCATCCTTCGATCCGATTTCCTGCGTCAGTTCTGCAATCCTCTTGTCTTTAGTGGAAAGTTGCTCCTGCAGGTTTCTCAAATCAGCAAGCCATTTTTCTTCACCTTGGCTTCTAGTTGTAGATTCTATATCCAGGGAGAGCTTCCCCTCCTGGATTTTCCTCTCAAATTGAGCCTATTGGATCTCAAGGTCTGCATCCTTTTACTGTATTTTTTGCTCTAATTGAGCACTTTGATGATGAAACTTCTCATTCCTTCATTGCATCTCCTCTTTTTCCTAACCCAACTGATCCTATAACTCTTGGTTTTTCTGCTACAGGTTGGCGACTAGGTTGGGATCATATGATTGGAACTTTGCAAGTTCCTCCTAGAGTTTAGCATGCTCTGCCTGCACTTGCTGTGACAAGCACACAATTTCTGCATCCTTTACCTTTTCCTTCGCCAACAGGACCTCGACTCTTTCCTTGATAGTTTTAAGCTCTTCCTCATTCTTATTCAGCTGGCGAACCAACTTAAGGAAGTCGGTGGTCACCACTCGTTATGTCTCCTCCATGAGCTCGACTTTATCTTGCGGTCGGGCTATGCTCAGATCGATTCCCATAGCATAGATGTTGTAATCCTTGGGTTGCATCTCTCCATGAGGCTTGATGACGGTTGGATGCATGGTTGCAAGATAAAGTGATTGTTGAGCCTCATTGAAAAGTTTCTACACTTTCGGCTTTGCTAACCTTTTAGCCTCCTTGTCCTTTTGCTTATGGAGCTTGATAGCTCGTGCTTGTTTTGTTTTATTTCCCTCCGAAAAAAATTCTGCTGGCAACCTAATGAGCTCACCTGTGAAGGGTGCACCATGAGGAAGAGCAAAAGGGAATGAGAGGGTAGTGGTTCCAGGTGAGTTTTTCCTCAAAAGATATTGTTAGTGGGGTGAATGGGGGAATATGCCAAGGATTGGTCTATGAACCGGCGGGAGAACTCATTAGGTGAGGTGGTGGTAGCAGAGGCATGGCGGATTCCATCTGCTAGGCAAATTGGGCTGGGGCTGATATAGTAGTAGCAAGAGGGGTATCAATGGTGGCTGTGGATTGGGATCTGACGAATGGTGGAAAGGTCTGTGGAGGAGTCAAGGCTGATTGCCCTGCTTGGGAGAATTGGGAGAAACCTCTCATGACCATTGTAGTAGAAGCAAAAAAATAAGGGCCAACACTTGAAGTGATGGGCGACGTGGAGACAATAGGAGGAACCAAAGATTGTGAAGCAAGAAAAGAGGGAGCGAAAGATACTTGTGGTGTAGAAGATTGCAATCCCTGGCTCATTGAGGGCTCCTGGCTTGTTGTGTGCTCCTACGAACCTTCTCTAGAAGCTACATCTGTGTGCTACTTTTTGGTTGGTGGGGAATCTTCCACCTCTATGGCCTTCAATCGTTGTTGTTGGGAAACTTTGGGTTCTTTCATGACCCATGAGCGTGTTTGCGAGGATCCTAAACGCAATATATTCACCTGCAGATTTAGAGTAGTTGTGCTAGGTTGTGCCATTGCTTGTTTAGTTTTATGTGCTGGGGCCATATTTACTTCTTTTACCTTCTCCTTCCCCTTCCCTATATAATTTTTAGCTTCATCCGGGTCCACATCCTTATGACCGCTTGCATCGGTATCCTCATGCTCATTGTTCCATAATTTATCAAATCTGTCATTCGTCTCTACGTCCCGATAAGGGGTATCAGGGTGTTGGATCTCTTGACAGTAAATCCAGAAATCCCTAATCCTTTACTCACTCTAGTTGAAATTCTTTACCAAATTATTGCGAAGGGTGGCCCCCATTTGGTGCTTCTCATTATACTTCACCAAAGGGAAGTAGAACTTAAGCCATGGCGGCCTACTATCATCTATGGGAATGTGAACTAGGTCTACCAATAGATCATCCTAATCCTTCAGTGGGTTTTTCCACTTCTCCCAATAAGGTTGGGGGTTGTGCATTACCTTGAAAAATGCATTTGGTAAGTCATTGTCGGGGTTGTATTTCCATTTGTCGTAAATCAACACTAGCCCCATATGAGCCAGCTTTGCCTCTAGTAGCTTATGTGTCTGCTTCTTGGCCATCACCACCATATTGAAAGTCAAAGGGAAGAAGAAGAATCCTTTCTTACCCTTTCCTCCACAAAAAATATTGTCAATAATCGACACTTGTCGAAACATTCAAGGGCCAACACCCTATTTTTGATGCATTCTGGAAGCCAAAACAGTTCCTTAGTAAAGCCACACATCTGAATGAATGTGAAATACTTTCTGAGAAACCAATCACATTTCAGAGTGAAACCTTGCATATACCCAGTTTGGTTGATAGAAAGTCGACAAAGTCTGCCATCCTCGCTCAAGTCTTGCAGAATCAGAGTCAAGAAATAATCTGAGAATGCATAATAGTCATAAGTTGTGGAGAGGAGAGGAGTCTATACAGAAACTGACCTTCTTATTCCCTTTTCATCAAACATAGCCAACCTCACATGATTTTTGAAGAAGTCAGGGTTCTGATGTAAAAAAATATGGGCAAGGAGAGAAGGAAATCTAAACTTCTGTTGTGTTCTATATTCCCTTATTGTGAAAATAAATGAACACTTTACTTGAATTACTAGAAGTTGTCATTGTTGGATGGGGAGAAGAGAGGTGTTGAACATTCTTTCAAATTGATAAAACTTGAATTACACCCTTTCTTAGCTCCCCATCCCCCGCCCCCAAGTTGAGTTTTAAGGGGAGTGTTAGAATGTGTAAAACCCATCTTATCAAGTCCTTTCGAGTTATTGATATGTTTGGTATAGGTTATATGGGCTCCATGGGTCTTGTATATGAAGCCTACATGTGTTTAATAGGCCCATATTTGTAAGTTGCCTTTTATTAATATATTGAGATTGATGTATTATTGAGTTCAAATCATTTTCTTGGTGTATATTTAAGTGGTTTATAAATAGAGGTGCTATCTTTCAACATTTCATCCAATTTACTCCAATTCTATTCTTATATTATAACACGAATTTTTACCTATTGTGTCTTTTAATGCCTTTACACATTGATCTTCAATTTATTTGCTTCTATTGTTTATATTTTGTTTGATATTGATCAATATCAACAATCTATTTTTTTAACACTTACACATTTAAATCTGATTGTTAAGATCCATTATTATTGTGATAGACATTCTACTACCTATAATTGTTAGCTTTCTTCATAAATATGATATTAATATAGACCAGTTCTTATAGTTTTTTTCATACAATTTACCTTTTTTGTTTGAATTGCCAATAATTTGGTATCCATTTTCTCATGCATTATATATCTTCCTTTAATTCACACACTGAGAGGCATTTGATGAGGGTATCGAGATAGAAATGCATTTGAAATAAGTTAAGGGAGTAAATGTATGAGGTGACAACTATATTATAATGTCAGACAAGGGTTTCATGAATGTTATTTGAAAAACATGAGAATAAATGAATAAGGGATGTGGATATATGTTAGTGAAATATATAAAAGGGAATCCTATGTCCTAAATGCAAAGAACCTAGGAATTCAATGGGCCCTTTTCCAAGTTTCATTAGAGATGTAGACCATTAAGGTGAAAATATTGACTTACATCCCTAAAGGTGAGTCAATCTGACCTAGATCTACATCTAATTGAAGATGGGAAGGGATTGGAAATATTTTGGAATGATTAAAATATTTAACTTATATACCCTAATACATAAAATGAAAGATCTTGAAAGATGACATACTAAAACTATCAAGTTCCAACAGATTTGGAAAGTGTAGAGGACAACAAACCTTCTCAGAAAAATTGGTCTTGAGGGGCCTACAAGGAATCATTCGCCCCTAGGCGAATGTGCCTTTGTACAAGGTCTTGATCAAATTCTGGGGTCTTCTGGTGCTAGAGATCTAAGCTTCTAATTTTTATCAATTTCACTATTGGAATTCCAAAAATAAATCTGGCAACTTAGTTTTCATGGATTGAAAACAATGATGGCAACAAATGCAACAATGCAA
>VDFB02000003.1:219714416-219744669 GCA_007258455.2 Sequoia sempervirens | reverse complement strand
AATATTTTCATACTATTAACAAAAAAACATTCAACATCTATCATAGTTTTTAATAATTTCAAAACATTCAAATTACTAGATTGCACACAAAACATAATCTAAAACAGTTCTAAAATTTAAATTTAAAACATAATCTAAAATAGTTCTAAAATTTAAATTACTATATTGCACACAAAGCATCATTACTTAACATTGGTGGTCATGTCAAATCAATCTAGTCACTATTGAAAGCACAAATAAGAGAAGAAAATGAGATAGATGAAGATGTCCCTTATAAGGTTCAATGTAATGATGGAAAATAAAGATGAAAAGTATTGAGCACCTATATTTTATTTTAATGGCATAATAAGATAGTTCCCTCTACTAGCAAATGAAAAATCGTATGTGCTTTGAATTGTGTAATTATTGAAATTGACACCCTATGATTTGATAGAAATTAGGATATATCGATTGATCTAAATGGAGCTATATCAACTAATTGTAGATATATTATAAGTGACATAAAGCCTCAATGTCTCATTTGTATTGAAATATGGGGATGATGTGGCTATTTTAAGGCCCAAAATTTCATGTGTTAATAGCATAAACATATAACATTAATTTTTTTGGGAGTTTGTACCAAATACCTTTTTCCAAACACAACTTTTGTTTAAAATACCTCAATACCTATGAATGAAATTAAAAATTTCCTAACTTAAAGACCATCAAGGAAGGTCTTAATGCCATATGTGGCTTCCTTTGCCTATTATATAAAATTCAACTAAAATAGCTTTTAAGAAATAGTTCCACAAAATTAGAGGGGTCCAACCATGTTTTCAATTAATTTAAAACTATTATTTTAAGATTTTTTAATTTTTAAATAAATATATAAATTTCTTACATTATTTTGAATTAAAATTATAATAGTGGACATAAATTACACAAAATTGAATGTTATTAAAATTTTGGTTAAAAGTAAGAAGGTTAACCTTTAAAGCCATTGAGGAAGGTATTGAGCTACTACAAGTGGTTTATCCATGAAGGGCTTGAAGTCTCATAAAGAAAGTAAATACAAGAGGAAGGAAAATATAGATGATTTCCTCACAAGTATATAAATTTTTCTACTTGATTATTTATTTCATCCTAGAAAGAAACTATAAATGTTTTTTATCTTATAACTTTTATCTTATTAATAATCTTAGATGCATGTGACTTGTTAGCTTCCCTTTTCATTTACTTATGTAATTTAAGAAATCTATTATTAGAGTTGCACATGAGAAAAAAATGAGCTCCCATCCACTAAGGGCTTATTTTTTTCTTATACCAATTTGAGAATTTTATTATTTCAATTCTTAATCCTAATCAAAATGTGGTGAAGGGGAAATAATACCCATCCAATAAGTGTTCCCCAATCCCTTGAAAAGGAAAACTTGTGTATTATCCAACTTGGCTATCATTGTTAGGATTCTAGCTTCTAGTTCTACTATTTTTAGAATACTACTAGAGCCTAGATTGATGGCTCCCTTCTCTCTCATATGGATGAGGATCCCTATAATATTGGTTGTTCCACCTCTTCGAATGAGATTAGTAACAAGGTTTATGAGTGTGTTAAATAGGGGAAGAGGCTGGGTATATAATGTACTTTAGACATGGTTGTTGAATGTAAAATTATTTAGACCATGAGAGGGTTGAACAATTTAAAAAGAATTGGAAGACAACTATAATCTATAACATAGCATCCTTAAATGGTTCAAATTTTAAATGAAACAATGAAAGAAAGAATAAGAAAACAAAGATTAGTGTAAAATTATTTGAAAATAAGTGGGGATAAAAATATCTAATCTAATAGTTGTCAACATAAATGAACTTCAAAATAGGATTATATAAGTGAAAAAAAGTTCTATTGCCTTCATTGAACCTAAATTTATCTAGTCAAGATATGTCTAAAATTAAGAATTCACACTAGAATATCAATATTTCATAAGAATCTCATAAAGAGGATGAATTTAATGGAAGATAATATAAAATTCTCCATATGAGTTGAATTTTTACTAATAAATTATGAGGAATCATCTCAATTATATAGCCACACAACATCAAAAATTATAGATCGAAAGCAAAACACTCACATTGGATATATTTTTATATGTATAAAAGCCGATACCCATCAAACTATTTAAACTATAGATTGTGGTTAAAGCTATAACTGAATCGTTAAAACTAATTTATTAAGAATCAAATCTAATAAAGTTTGATCGATATTGTATGTATCGCTGTTGAAAATATCTCAATTAATCCAACTATTACATTTTATATATGTTAAAAAATATATAATTTTAGCAATTTATACAACTCTTATAATTATGATAATAAAATCTAGAATCAAACATGACCTAAATGAGCAAAAGACAAGAATCTTAATCTATACCATTATTCTTGAGTTTATTTGACAGGAAATTGAAAAAAATTATAATCATGAAAAAACAATGAATAAACTAAGGATCATTTTAACAATGGTGAATTAGTGCCTAAAGATTGGCCTAAAAATTTATAATATTCAACATTCTCATCACAAATGATATATGAAAACTAAGGATCATTTGGTTATATATTTTCATAGATTTAAAATTTGAATATTTATTACTATAACATGTTCATTACAATTAGATTTTTAAATAATATTGTAATAATTTATTATGTAGATTTGAATTTTTTTTGTGGATTTTAATGTTGTTTTTTAAATTTAAGTTAGAGTAAGTAGAATCTAATGATCTAGACCTTAAAAAGATTCAAGTAATTTATGTTTGCCTTAAAATTATGATTATTCTCGATTAAATAGATTATTGATTGTATTTAGATTTCAAAATTGGAAATACTTTAAAATTATAGAACCATATTATCCTTTGATACAAAAAGCTATGTCAAGGATTATTTGTATCTTCCTCATAATTATGTTTCACATATTGAATATTTCAAGGAGGATTGCGTGGATGATTTGAAAGTTGAAGCAAAGATTGGTTGAGATCGACAAAGGATATTTTGATAAATTCCAAAATCCTAAGAATAGAGAAGATGGTGAGTCATATTTTAATAGACCTTATCTTCACTCCTTCTATTCAAATGCAACCTCTCCAACCAATATATTGGATTGCAAAATAAGTAATAGATATATATGAACTTACTCCTAATCCCCCTCCATTTACCCCACCATTAGATATGCATATTGGTATTCACCTACTCAAGTTTTATGAGACCCTAGGTGGCTTTGTGAATACATCAAAAATATTATGCATGATGTCTAAGAATTTAATTGTGATGGATTGATATATTCCAAGAATTTATAAATGAAGTATATATTCATATATATGTATTTGTTTGAGTGTTTAAAATTAGTTAAAAATTTCTTTGAGGGATTTATGCAAATATGACATCTTAGAAAGATAATTTCATGTCATTTTGGTGAAGTCATAACTTAACTTTTAATTTATCATTTATGGGAATGACATCTTCGAGAAGTTTATAGAAGGCCATAGATGGCGGGCACTTTTTGAATTAAATTTAGTTATTGAATTTGTATTTTTTGGATGTGCATTTAGATTTAAATTTACATGCCAAAGTCACAATGTCCTACTCTTGATTAAATTCCTACAAGAAATTAAGGAACTTGGGATACCCACCTCCCAATGGTCTTTGAATGGATGCATTTAGATGGAGAAGGATTTCAAAAGGCTCATGGTACTTGTGGACCCCTCAAAGGCATGATATATAAGACATGAATTTATTTATGAAAATTGGTCTTTAGTTGTTGGCTTCTAGTATGAATGTTATCTATAAGGTGGAATTCTTAGTTGAGACTCTCAATCTTCCATTGTTGGTTTCTAGTGTGATTATACAATATGAGCCAAGTATTAATTTCTAATGTTAATTATTGAAAGAAGGTATATAAATTATTATTCGAGCATCTTAATTCTCATACAGAGTTGTCTTAGTCAATTTCTCAATGTATGAGTTCCATTTATTTGTAAATTTTTCTTATATAAAAACATATTTTATTTCATTAATTAACCTATCTATTCCATGTTACAAAGGATGCTCTTATTTTAAATTATAAGTATATAATTCAAAATTAATTAGTAATTTTCAAGATAGAGTACACACAATTTCTTTAGTTAAAATAAAATAATATTCTTATTTCCATGAGAGTTATGTAGAATGGTAGCTTGATGTCTCGAAAATATTTCTTTCATACATACTAAATTTTTATCATTACATTATGAGTGAATCATCTCAATTATATAGCCAAGCACATAAAAATTTATAGTGGAAAGAAAAATAATCACACATTTATCATATTTTTATATGTATAAAGTTTCTACCATCAAATTATTTATACTTATAGATTAAATTATTTTTGAATTTGGTTATTTGGGTTCAACATGTCATGCTATAGGATTTTCTTGTGTTTTCACCATGTTGTCATGTGTAGATAGCCATGTATTTTATAGACCTGTAGGAATTTTAGAGGAAGGAAAGGTTGAACAAAATGCATAAGGATGAGATGGAGCCTTGTTTACCTTAGGATTTGGTTGAGGCTCCTTTTGAGCATAATCGAGGGGTGGTTGGTCCTCTTGTAGACATGACTAATTTAGAAGGTCTTGTTAAGAGAAATTTAGAGGAGATTGGTAGAGACAAGAATCATGTTACCGATGGATTAGTTGGAGTTCATTGCCTCTACCATTCTCTTGAATTGCAACATTCACCTCTTGGTATTCCTTCTAATAATTTAAAAATATGAAGAAGGTTCAAGTTTAGAAGATTATAGGAACCCTTTGGTCTCAAGTTTGGAAACTAAAGATGTAAACTCCATTACAAAGGAACTAGGTTCATTCATGGAAAAGGATAAGGTTGACAATAAGATATAGTTCCTTGAAGAATTTTGGATTCAAGTTGTGTTCAATGATAGATCTACTAATGTTTTTAGGAAAACGACCCTCTTTATTAGATACACTGCCACTATTGGTGGAGTATTTTTAATTGGATGTTATTTTTCTAACTTACAACTATATTTTTCTTGTTGTTGTTCCATGCCAATATGATTGATCATTTTTTGTCTCTTTATTGGTCTTTGTAAAAGGGTGGGGCCCTTTCAAAATTTCTATTTCTAATTCATAAATTCAACCAAAAGTATTTTACCCTAAAATTAAAATATAAATTTAAACTTTAAAATAGTATTTTTTGATATTATATATAATAGCCTCATGTATTTAATTTATAAATCCTATTATTCTTTATGTTTAATTTCAAAATTTTAATGCTCTCAAGTATAGGTTACAAGCACATTCTTTACATTTTTTCTCTTTCTTTTGTACTATTTTGTATATGGGTGTCTTATATGCATTGCCTCAAACATATAATTTTGATGTCCTATACCTAGTTCTAAATGTAGTTTTATGAATGTATTCCTCCTTTATTCTTTGCTAATTGTAATTGAATATTAGACCTATTTTTTAAAATATGGCCACCCCTCTCAATTAGTAAAATAAGTCATCTATTTTAGGTGGTGGATATTAATGTTAATTGTTTATTTATTGAACATACATAATCAAGACAACTTGGAAAAGTGTCTTATCTTTCTTTTTCATAAAAATAGTTGGAGCATCCCATGACAAGACACTAGAACATATAAATCCTTTCTTTAAAATGTCATTTAGGAAATCCTTTAATTCATGCAAATATGAAGTGTTTGTTGATAGGGATCTCTAGATATAGGGGCTAATTCATGCATGAACTCTATTAAAAAATAAAACACCCATTTAGGAGGAAACATGAGGAGTTCATTCTAGGAAAGACATCCTAAGACTTTTGTAATGGAGGTTTATTTTCATTTGAATGGTTCTCATTCACTTTTACTAAATAAAAATTAACAACAAACAAGGCACACCCTTTTCTTTATTCTCTTTTGATTTGTAAAATAGAAAATTTAACAATACCTTCATTCCTTCTAATCCTAATAGAACTATTTTATTATACATTTCATTCAAACAATCTAGTTTCTTTCCTCTAAATTTATTCTTTGATTCATACATTTAGAACCAACCATTTTTCGAGTAATGTCATAAGAATCAAAGGAAAAATATGAAGAATTTTATCCAAGTTTCCATTGTATGCACCCTAAGTTATAATTTTAGAATGGTATCATTTATAAGCTATCTTTGGGACATGTACACAACTCAACACTACCTCTTTTAACAAGGATTTAGATTTTAAGTTGAATTTCTAAACTATATAAGGTGATACAAAATAGTAAGAAGCACCTAATTATATTAATATTTTAAGATATAAAATATATTAATTCTATTTCATATCTCTAGGTATGACATTTTCACATCATTATCACCATGCTCCCTAGCTTTCTTTGTTGGTGTCATATCCACCATGAATGAGGCCCATTTTTCTAAAGGTCCTATATATAAAAAATAATTAGATAAACCTTCACCAATGTTTGCATTTTAATTCTAATTGATTACCACTTTATACCTTTTACCAATTTATAATTTCATATCGATAACTATAAACCTCATTGCAAGGATTTTTCCAATATAAAAACTTGTAGGGGAATAACTATAATTCCCCATTTTTATAAATAGTCTAGATTACCTAAGTTCCAATTGAAGTTTTGTTAGAGTGTAATATAATATGTTTAGCTCTAATCAATGGTTCTAGATTAATTGCTTCAAATCCCTCAAAAAATATACTCATTAGAGAGGTTGTGCATTAAAAAATCTTACCAATTAGGGATCATATTCTTATTTATACTTTCATACCACAATCATTAGCATAACTTATCAACCTCAATGAGGGAAATAGTCACTATTATTGTTCACATTTTTATTTACCAATAATTCATTATTGTGGGTTGAAAAAATAATCATCCTATACAAAATTATAAAGATATATGGTTATCAACAATAATTTTAATAACAAATATAACCAAAAAAAATTACCATGAACTGTTTGATATAATGCCTCAAATAAATCTGTTTTATGTTCAGGTAAGGCTTTAGAAACATTAAATCAAATGCAATTGGAGGTGCCCTAGTAGAAATGTATGCAAAACGTGGAAGCATAGACAAGGCATGTTAATTTTTTTATAGAGTTTTGAAATGGATTTGTAAAATCTTTCAAGCAACTGCAACGCCATTTATTCAACACTCCTTGCCCATGCCAAAATTGGAGCTTTGGAATAGGGTATGAACATTCATCAAAGCATGATAGAAATAGTGTTTGTTGAAAAGGCTTTAGAAACTTTCAAGAAAATAAAATTTCAAACAAAGAAATGCAATTTGAAATCTACAAATTTGAAACATTTCACATTTAGGGTTTAAAAATTTCTCAAACAAATGCATTTTGAAATCTATGAAATTTGAATATAACCAACCTGTGAGCTATGGAGGTCGGGTTGATGAACTATGAGTTGATGAACTGTGGCTATGGAGGTCAGGTTGATGCGCGTTTTTCTCGTTCGGTTCGCTACATTCACGTTCAGGTTTGCCTTCGCCGCATACACAATTTGAACATAGAATATGTAGAATGCGACAGTGACAATTTTTTTTAATTTTTTATGCCCTATTTCAAGGGGTTCGCTTGAACATCCATTCGAGCGAACCCTATAAAATATTTTTTTTATTCATATGCTTGGAGGTTCGGTCGAACACCCAAACTAGTTCGCCTGAACCATAGAGTTCAACCAAACCCCTTGACATTGTGGAAACACAAAAAAATCAAATTTCCTTCCTCAAAAAATTTGTAAACCACTATTGTGGCTTAACCCTTATTACTCCTTTGTAGATCTTGAAAAAAATTCCAATCAACAGATCAATCATATCTTTATGCCTCTTTTCCTTTTGTAAAGAATATGAACAAATGATTAGGCTAGCAAGATCATGGATTTGATACCACTGAGGCCCAACCATTACACCAAAAGATCGGCCTAGTAGTGAGGGCAGCTACCTAGGGTGTTAAGGGTGAGGTTTGCATCCCACCAACCTCAAAGGTGAAGGAATAGAAGCCACAAGCATAGTTGACACATGGTCATGGAGCCCCACCATCTGGTTATTGTAAGGAAAATTAGATGCGGAAAACAATTCTCCTAACGTCAATACCTTAGGAAAGAATGCAGAAGTACTTTTAAATTTTCAATTACAGTCAAGCTGAGATGCACTATGAAACAGATTACAGAAATAGAGTATTAGACAAACACACATGAACACCAGATATACGTGGGAAAACCCTTACGGGAAAAAAACCCACCACACCAAGAGAAATCACTTTGTATTACAGTAATCAAAATTACATACAATTCCAGACTTATCTTTCTGGTGTCATTATACAATAGCATTCATCGTGAACCTTCTTCGAATAGAAAAAATCCAAGTTATAGCCTTTACAGATTTTAAATCCTTCACTGATACGGTTTGAACTCTTCACACTTCACTGTTGATTGAACTACTATCCAACCCCCAAGCGTTTGTAACTTCCAACTATATCCATGGTGTTCCCTGACTATTGAGCTTTCTCACAGAACTGTTGCAACAAACCAACTGCTAACGGTTCACTTTCGGCTTCCTCTATTCATCCACGAGATTCCACATATGACAGTCAGACGGTCAATAGAATTCGTAATGCACTGGCATCTCAGTGAGACACTAACAGTGTCTCACCGATGCCACATATACTTCATATTGATGTCTCCAAGAGCCTCTGAAGTCGCTAAGATGTTATATCGAGCTCCAAGAGATACACCAAGTCATCACGTAGTCGCCCTGACCTATCACTTTCGCCAGAAGGTCATAGCGAGTCACTAAAGTTATACCGAAGACACAAGTCATATCGAGCTCCAAAGGATAGTCGGCAAGACTCACATCTATCGCTGAGAGTTCATACCGATCTCCATATGTTTCACTGATGACCAACTGTCGCCAAGAGCTACCCCGATAGCCATTGACTATCGGTAAGACATTCGCCATCACTAAGAGGTTTCTCCGATAGCTTTAAGTTACCCTAAAGAATCTTCAACATTGGTGAGACTCATCAGAGTCACTAGAACTTCTTACCGAAAACACAGTGTTCCACCGATGACCATCATTCGACAAGAGTTACATCAAAGACTAACACTTGAGTCTTCATCACTGAGACATATTCACTTCGCGGTGACTTCTTACCGAGTCAGTATGGGTTACCCCGAGGACCTCAATACATACGTTGTTGGTGAGAGATTAATACTTCACTGAGACATCTTAGCGAAAACCTTTAGCTTCACCGAAGACCACAGTTGCCAAGAGTCTCCTTGATGCACGATTGAATGGTATTTCGGCCAGAGGTCTCCCGAGCGCTATAAGGTCATACCGAATACATCATGTTATAGCGATAGACTCCATAGTGTAACCTTTTGGCAAGACAATGGCAAGGTCATAGTGACCTGTTTAGAAATGAATAAACAAACCTACTAGTCAGCCAGACAAATAGAATGTCACATTGACTTGACTCTAATGGAGGTTTCAGCCTGTATAGTTTGAGGCACATATTTCCAACAATCTCCCACTTGACGAAGATCATACATGCACCTCTAGAGCACATCATAACTTATTGAAAATCATGGGCACTAAGGCCCATTGAACTGGCACACCACCTGAACTTGTCTGTACTCACTGGCTTCATCAATGCATCTGTAACATTCTCTAGAGTATTAAATTTTTCCAAACTGACCTTTCCATCCTCTACCATATCTCATACAAAGTGGTACTGTACATCAATATGTTTCGTCCTGGCATGGAAAGTTGGATTTTTTGCCAAACAAATAGCACTCTGACTGTCACATAAGATTGTTATTTCCCCTACATCAAAACCAATGTTAAAACACAAACGTTTCAACCATACAACTTCTTTACAAGCATGAGTAGCTGCCATGTATTCAGCCTCTGTAGTGGACAAAGTGACTACAGCCTGCCGCTTGCTCATCCAACTCACTGCACCACCATTCATCATGAATATGTATCCACTGGTGGATCTCCTGCTGTCAATGTCCCCTGCCCAATCAGAATATACATAACCACGAATGCTAAGAGTCCTCTATGATTCAACCGAATTCCCATGGTAACACAAAGTAAAATCTAAAGTTCCCTTCAAATACCTAAACACTCTCTTCACAGCATCCCAATGCGTTCTTCTTGGATTAGCCATAAATCGCCTAAGTACTCCCACTACTTGGGCAATGTCTAGCCTTGTACAAACCATTGCATACATAAGATTGCCTACAACACTAGCATAGGGCACACTGGTCATGTCCTCCATCTCAGTAGGAGATTTTGGATAGTCCTCAACAGATAGCTTTGTTCCCTGCATGACTGGAACAACTAACTGTTTGCAATCATTCATACAAAATCTCTCTAGAATAGTCTTTATATACTTACTTTGACTGAGCCAAAGCTTTCTATTCTTCCTATCCCCGGTTATCTCCATCCCTAGAATATACCTTACTGCACCAAGATCCTTCATTTCAAACTTAGCAGAAAACTAAGACTTAAGATCAGAAATCATTAGCTTGCTATTTCCTATGAACAACATATCATCAACATAAAGAGCAATAACAAGCACTTGATCACTTTCAGCTTTATAATATACACAGTGATATGATTTTGATCTCTCAAAGCCTAAAGATAATACATAAGTATCAAATTTATGGTACCACATTCTAGCTGAATGCTTTAACCCATACAGAGACTTCTTTAATTTGCATACCAATTTCTCTTTACCTTTTTCAACAAAGTGCTCAGGCTGGGACATATAGATTTCTTCTTCAAGATCTCCATGAAGAAATGTTGTCTTCATGTCCATCTGTTCAACCTCTAAGTCATACGCTGTTGCAAGTGACAATAGAAATCTAATGGACGTCAGCTTTGCTACAGGAGAAAAGATTTCCCCATAGTCAATTCCCTCTACCTGGGAATAACCCTTTGCAACCAGTCTTGCCTTGTATTTTTCTACACTGCCATCTAGACCAATCTTTTTCTAAAATACCCATTTGCAGCCCACAGGTTTTCTGCCTTTAGGCAAGGGCACTAGACTCCAGGTTTCATTTTTATCTAATGACGCCATTTCCTCATCCATGGCTTCCAACCAATAATTTGAATCAGACATTTTAATTGCCTCCTTTACAGTCCTAGGCTCATCAATGCTAGAAATCAAGGCATGGGAAGAAGTAGAATCAATTAATGAGAACCCATACCTATCTGGTTGTTTCCTTTCTTGGGTTGACCTCCTCACTAGCTAAGGCTGAGGTTCTTCTTCAGAACTTTCAGAACTACTTGAGCTCTCCTCAGTTTCAGGTACGTTTTGAATTTTTAATTCCTCTTTTTCTGGTGTAGGAGGAATTGATGCTACATCCTTACTGTTTTCAGACTTTGTCTTTGACTGCAGATCCAAGGTGGAAGGTTTCAGCTCACGAAAGATTACACTCCTACTGTATACAACCTTCTCTGTAATAAGATTCCAAAGCTTGTATCCTTTAATGTTAGCACTATAACCAATGAAAATACATTTGACAACCTTGTTCTCCAGCTTAGATCTTTTTACATCAGGCACATAAGCATATGCTTCATAACCAAAGACTCTAATATGTCTAAGAGAGGGCTTCTTACTAGACCATGCTTCCATAGGTGTCTTATCAAAAAGAGCAGAGTTTGGAGACTGATTAACTAAGTAACATGCAGTAGTAGTAGCTTCAGCCCAGAACTTCTCCTCCAAACCAGCACTACTAAGCATACTTCGTGCTCTCTCCATCACTGTCCTATTGAACCTTTTTGTAACTCTTTTCTGATGTGGAGTATAAGGTGTAGTCTTTTGTCTTTTGATTCCATGGTCTTTACAATATCTTTCAAATTCATCAGAGCAGAATTCACTGCCATTATCAGTCCTTAAGCATTTTATTTTTCTACCAGTCTGATTTTCAACAAGATTTTTAAAATTCTTAAATCAACTGAACACTTCTGATTTACCTTTTAAAAAATAAACAAATGCTCTCCTTGAATAATCATCAATGAACGCCACATAATATCTTGATTTAGACAATAAAGGAACATTCACTAGACCAAACACATCTGAATGGATATAATCTAACAAACCAGAAGATTTATGAGGACTGTCATAAAATGAAACACGGTGTTGCTTTCCATATATATAGTGTTCACATAATTCAAATTCGAAATTACAATCTTCAAGCCCCTCAACAAGATTTTTGTTCTTCAAAGTTTTTAAACCTTTTTCTCCTATGTGGCCTAACCTATGATGCCAAAGCATAGTCTTCTTGCAGGAAGTTTTACTTCCATAGAGTTTACATAATTAGGGATATTTCCCTCTTTACCTCCATGAGCAGCTTTCAGTGACTTCAAAGAGGCACTGTTACAATGAACAGCTTGTGCATCTAGCTTGTACAGGGTGCCAATTCGAGCACCTCTAGCCAGCACCATTGAACCTCTAGTCATCTTGCAGCCACTTCCCGAGAACAAGACTTGTACTCCGATATCATTTAGCATACTTACAGACAATAGATTTTGAGCCAGACCTGGTATGTGCATAACATTATTGATCCCCTTTATTCTACCATCAGGGAATTGGATTCTGACTCTTCCACAGCCAACAATTTCCAAAGTTGAATCACTCGCCAAGTACACCTTTCCACCATCGTATTCTTCATACTTTATGAACCATTCTCTGTGAGATGTCATGTGGAATGATGCTCCAAAATCAATCAGCCAGACATCATCTGATGCCTGTGTAGCCAAGGCTGCAATGAAGGTGTCACCATCACTGTGAGAAGAACCATTATCGGAAGAGCCCTTCTTCTTCTTTTTCTCCTCTTTACAATCCTTTCGGACATGACCGGGTTGCCCACAGTTCCAACACTTCACCTTTGACTTCTTTCCAAGAGACTTTGATCTCCCCTCTGATTTCGATTTGGACTTCTTGTCCTTCTTCTTGCCTTTCTCCTTTGACCTTCCTCTGACAACAAGAGCCTCCTTAGCCATCTTCGAAGATTTTCTTCTCATCTCTTCTGACAGCAAAGAACCAACAACATCTTCCATCTTGAAACCGGATGTTGTACTCCCAATAGCCACCACCGGATGATCCCAAGTGTGCGAAAGAACATAACGAAGCATACAGCGATCTTCTTCAATCTTTACACCAACATGTTAATTGTGTGAACAACATGTTAAATGCATTCAAATGATCAGCTACAGACCCTCCTTCCTGCATTCTCAAAGAGTAGAGCTTCTTTCTCAGGAACAACTTATTCACCAAGGATTTCCTTGATAAATAGATGCCAGTCTCTTCCACAAGAGAGAAGTTGTCTTCTCTTCATGCACATTGAGAAGAACTGAGTCTACCAAATAGAGCCTTATCGCCCCTTAGCTTTTCTATCTGCAAGGTCCCATTCTTCTTGCTTCATGCCTGTAGGTTTAGTTCCAGACACACAAGCCAAAGGTCTCGATCTACTAAGAGATCCTCCATCTTGAGTTTCCACAATTCAAAGTTACTGCCATTGAATTTCTCTATTTCAATCTTCCCAGATGAACTAGACATCTTAATCTGTAAATAGAAATAACAATCTCTACAAAACTCCCACTAAACAGTATTGACACAAAAAACCCAATGTACCCCCAAGGATAACACAACTGGCCAGGCTCTGATACCACTTGTAAGGAAAATTAGATGCGGAAAACAATTCTCCTAACGTCAATACCTCAGGAAAGAATGCAAAAGTACTTTTAAATTTTCAATTACAGTCAAGTTGAGATGCACTATGAAACAGATTACAGAAACAGAGTATTAGACAAACACACATGAACACCAGATATACATGGGAAAACCCTTATGGGAGAAATACCCACCACACCAAGAGAAATCACTTTGTATTACAGTAATCAAAATTACATACAATTCCAGACTTATCTTTCTGGTGTCATTATACAGCAGCATTCATCATGAACCTTCTTCGAACAAAAAACATCCAAGTTATAGCCCTTACAAATTTTAAATCCTTCACTGATACGGTTTGAACTCTTCACACTTCACTGTTGGTCGAACTAATATCCAACCCCCAAGCGTCTGCAACTTCCAACTATATCCATGGTGTTCCCTGACTGTTGAGCTTTCTCACAGAACTATCGCAATGAACCAACTGCTAACGGTTCACTTTTGGCTTCCTCTATTCGTCCACGAGATTCCACGTATGACAGTCAGACAGTCAACAGAATTCATAATGCACTGGCATCTCGGTGAGACACTAACAGTGTCTCACCAATGCCACATATACTTCATAGCGATGTCACCAAGAGCCTCTGAAGTCGCCAAGATGTTATATCGAGCTCCAAGAGATACACCGAGTCATCACGTAGTCGCCCTGACCTATCGCTTTCACCAGAAGGTCATAGCGAGTCACTAAAGTTATACTGAAGACACAAGTCATATCGAGCTCCAAAGGATAGTCGACAAGACTCACATCTATCGCCAAGAGTTCATACCGGTCTCCATATGTTTCACCGATGACCAACTGTCGCCAAGAGCTACCCAGATAGCCATCGACTATCGGCAAGACATTCGCCATCGCTAAGAGGTTTCTCCGATAGCTTTAAGTTACCCCAAATAATCTTCAACATCAGCGAGACTCATCAGAGTCGCTAGGACTTCTTACCGAAAACACAGTGTTCCACCGATGACCATCATTCGACAAGAGTTACACCGAAGACTAACACTTGAGTCTTTATCGCTGAGACATATTCACTTCACGGTGACTTCTTACTGAGTCAGTATGGGTTACCCCGAGGACCTCAATACATACGCTGTCGGCGAGAGATTAACACTTCGCTGAGACATCTTAGCGAAAACCTTTAGCTTCACCGAAGACCACAGTCGCCAAGAGTCTCCTCGATGCACGATTGAATGGCCTTTTGGCCAGAGGTCTCCCGGGCGCTATAAGGTCATACCGAATACATCATGCTACAGTGATAGACTCCACAGTGTAACCTTTCGGCAAGACAATGGCAAGGTCACAACAACCTCTTCAGAAATGAATAAAACAAACCTGCTAGTCGGCCAGACAAATAGAATGTCACACCAACTTGACTCTAATGGAGGTTTCAACCTATATAGTTTGAGGCACATATTTCCAATAGTTATTAAGTACACCTGCCAACACGATGGGTTAGCAAATCCATTGCAGTTTAGCCCTTCACACATGGGACATTACAACCCACCACACTCTATAGGGCTTGAACTGAATACCTTGGCTCTAATACCACTATAGGGTAAGTGTAGGTTGATGGGGGGTAAAAAAGGGGTTTTAAGTGGCCACTTTTTTCTGAAATCAAGAAATATCTACCTTGGATGAGAAATTGAGCATAGTTAGACTCCAAATTTTAAGATGCAACAAAAAAAATGTTTGTAGTGCTTTGAATCTACTTTCTAAACTATCGATTTCTTTTAAAAATGGTATAGATTAAGGGGTTTAAAAAAGGGATCCATAGAAATTGGTGTTTTTTCTATCAAAAAACATAACATAGCATGTTTTGTGGCTCCCTCAAAAGGTTAACTTCTTTTTGATATTTTTGAAATCGCTTCAGTTTGAAATTAGCTAACAATATGTAGTTTATGCCTAATTTTTTTGATAATTTTTAATGAATATTTGATTTTTTACTAATTTTCAAAGTGGAGACATCCCAAAAAACATAATTTTGGTCGTGCTACCCCTATAATTTATTTTTTTGGAAAATCGCTATCAAAGAGGATATCACTCTTTCTATTGCTTTGAAAAACCCAATTACATGTTTTTAGGACATTACTTATTCAGATTATATGCATTTTTAGAGAGCCTTAATATCATCAGATGCTTTTGTTTTAAAGTAGGAATCTTTTTGTGCTTCACCTCTATCCATTCTTGTTCTATTTCAAGATTATTGCTTGTCATGTTCAAGTTTACATTGTTGTCATGTTGTTTGTTGGCTTAACCCAAGATAACGAGGAGATTTCTGTGTGCCTGTGTTGTGAAGGAGATGGTTGCTTAATTTCGTTCTCTTGAATATTTTTGACATGCACTGGAGTGTTTTGAGGTGACATTGGAGCCTTTTCTTGGTGCATTAAAGGAGATGCAGTAGCTTCATATACAAAAGGAGATATAACATAATGACCTGGGACACCACCCCATCCAACAAGATGGATTGTAAATGGAGGTAGCCTTAGCCTGACCCTTACCACATTGTGTAGTCACATGATCAGTTGTGATTTAACATTTTCTGCATCGAAAGACAATCTTTTCGTAATCAATTGGTTGGCACCAACGTTTGTTTCCAATTTTAAGAAAAATCTCTATCAGAAGACCTTTTGAAACTTCCATTGCCACGCACAGGTGAGCAAAGGTCGATTTCTCATAGATAATTGTTTCCTTTGAAATGCATTTTTATTTTCCCAACCCATTTCCAATCACCTTCAAAAAATAAATTTCCCAAAACTATAAGGGAAGATAAGGTAAACAAACCCACAAAAAAGTAGAAGAAAATGACTCTATTCATGGATCATACAAAGGAAACCAGGATTTCATGAATATGGAATCTCCTTGGAAGAACCATGGACTAGTGTTTAGTATCATTTCTTTATCTTCTATAGAATCAAATTATAAAATGAAAAACCCCTTTGCACAGGGATAAATGCTTACTTCTTCTGCCAGATATTATTTCTAGTTTGAAGATATCCAAGAATGGAGATCACTTAATTTTGGCCATACCTCCATAAGTTTATAGACAAGGGCATGGGCCTATAAGAAAGCCTCTCTGTCACCAATGAATTTTTCCAAGCAAATCTCAAGGGTTGTCAGTGAATGACGCACAAAAAAAGGAAGCCTTTGATTTAAACTGCCATAGGAGGGCGGGTTAGAGAGATCGAACCCTAGTTGTGAATCAACATTTTGTTGACCATTCAAACCTAGGGAATCATGGTTTAAGGCTTCCTTAAAGTTTTTGTCGCTACCAACCTTGGCCCCCATGGATAAGCTAGTGCAGGAAGGAAGCACTTCGTGGGATGGAGAAGACATATCAAAGCCATCTAAAACCTTGCAAGCAGCGAATAGGAGGAATGGAGTTGCAAGCATCATATTTTTCCAATGTCACTTGTTATTACTACAATTGTGTTTTATCAAACATTTTTATTAAAGACATGAAATTTTCTACCCCTATAAATTTTGAAAAATAATTGAAAATCATTTTTTTTAATATGTGTAGAATGGATTCTAGTTTATAAAAATGTAATTTATTTAAAATTTCAATGAACGGTTAAAAAATAAAGTAAAAAATACCAAACATTGGTTTTTTCAAAAAAGTAGACACACAAACAAAATAAATTAAAGATGAAAAGCTTAATTGTCAAAATGTGAAAAAAATTACATCATTAAATAACTAAGAGAGAGCTTGACATTACCCAAGTGTTCAATTTGTTTGACTTGAAACATGTGCAAACCTGATGATTAGCACGAACGATATTATGCAAAATCCTGTAGAATATGTAAAAACACGTCTTTGGAGGTTGGGAAGGCGCTCCAAGCCTTTGGGTTGTAAATCTAAAAAAAATCCCAAGCCTAAGGCTTGGGGATTCCCAAAGCAACATATAATGCGATCGCGTTATAATGTGCTCATGTTATGTTTTGCTTTGCATTTTTTCCTTTTTTGCAAAAGTTCGCCAAGTATGTGTGTCAAGTTTGACATAATGTGAGCGCGTTATAACATGCTCATGTTATGTCTTGCTTGGAATGTTTTATGTTCAAGTTTGTTAAGTATATTTTATGTATGTATGTTTGTTTATATATTTGTATTTATGTATGTATGTACATGTATGCTTGTATGTATGTATGCATGTATGTATGTACATGTATGCATGTACATGTATGCATGTATGTATGAATGTATGTATGCATGCTTGTATGTATGTACATGTATGTGTATGCATGTATGTCATGTATGTATGTATGCCTATATGTATGTATGCATGTATGTATGTATGTATGCATGCATGCTTATATGTATGTATGTATATATGTATGGTTGTATTTATGTATGTATGTATGTATAATGTATACATGCTTGTATGTATTACATACGTATGTATGCCTATATGTATGTAAATATGCCTAGATATGTATGTATGTATGTATGTATATATATGTATGCTTGTATGTATGTATGTAAGGGTTTTGGGTTTAGGGTATACAAGGACCTGAGGGTATAGTTTTTAAGGTTGAGGGTTGAGGTTTTTAAGTTTAGGATTTAAGGTATAGGGTTGAGGGTTGAGGGATTAGGGCTTAAGTAATAGGTTGAGGGTAGAGGGTTGAAGGTTACAGTTAAGGGATAATATTTAGCTTGTTGAGTGTATAAGATTTAGTGTGTAAGGTATAGGGATTAGGGTTTAGGATATTGGGTTTAGGGTTTATGATATGGATTGAGGGTATAAGGCATATGGTGACTTGGGTTGAGAGTGTATGGTTTAGGATTTAAGTATAGGGTTAAGGCACAATATTCAGGGTTTAGGGTATAAGGGTGAGGTTATAGGGTATAAGGATGAGGGTTTGTGGGTGTAGGTTTTAGGGTTTAAGGTATAGGGTTGAGGATTGAGGGATTAGGGCTTAAGTATATGGTTGAGGGTATAGGGTAGAGGGTTGAGAGTTTACAATTGAGGGATAATGTTCAAGGTTGAGTGTCTAATATATAGTGTTTAGGGTTTAAGGTTGAGGGTATAAGGCATATGGATGAGGGTTGATGGTTTAGGGCATAAGTATAGGGTTCAAGATATAGGTTATAGGGTAGAGTTTAGAAGGTAAAGGGATAATGTTCAAGGTTAAGTGTATAGGGTATAGGGTTTAAGGTTTAAGGGTTTAAGGGTATCTAAGGACCTTGAGAGTTTAGGGTTTAAGGGTTTAAGGTTTGATGGATTTTAAAGGTTTAAGGGTTGAGGGATTAGGGTTTAAGGTATAGTGTTGAGGTTATAGGGTTTAGGGATAGGGTTTAAGGTTTAAGGGTTGAGGGCTTAAGGGATTATTGTTTAAGAGTTGAGTGTCAAGAGATTAGGGTTTAATGTATAGGGTTGATGTATTACAGTTAAGGGTTTAATGTATAGGGTAGGGGTTGAGGGTTGAGGTTTGAGGGTTTAATGTATAGGGTTGAGGGTTGAGGATTTAAGGTATAGGGTTGAGGGATTAGGATAGAGGGTTGAGAGTTTACAGTTGAGGGATAATATCCAAGGTTGAGTGCCTAAGATATAGGGTTCAAGGTTTAAGGTTGAGGGTATACAAGGCATATGGATGAGGGTTGACAGTTTATGGCATAAGTATAGGGTTGAGCGTATAGGGTATAGGGTAGAAGTTTTAAGGTTGAGGGATAATGTTCAAGGTTGAGTGTCCAAGGTTAAGTGTATAGGGTATAGGGTTTAAGGTTTAAGGGTTGAGGGTTGAGGCTTTAGGGTTAAGGGATTAGGATTTAAGGCTTTAAGGTTAAAGGGTCAAGGGTTTAGGGTTTAAGGTTTGAGGTCTTAAGGGATTAGGGTTTAAGGGTTGAGCATTAAGAGATTAGGGTTTAAGGTATAGAGTTGATGTATTAGGGTTAAGGGTTTAATGTATAGGGTGGAGGGGTTGAGGGTAGAGGGTTTAAGGGTTGAGGATTGAAGGATTAGGGTTGAGGGTTGAGGCTTTAATGTATAGGGTTGAGGGATTAGGGTTTAGGGTTGAGGATTTAAGGTATAGGGTTGAGGGATTAGGGTAGAGGGTTGAGAATTTATAGTTGAGGGATAATGTTCAAGGTTGAGTGTCTAAGATATAGGGTTTAGGGTTTAAGGTTGAGGCTATAAGGCATATGGATGAGGGTTGAGGGTTTAGGGAATAAGTATAGGGCCAAGGGTATAGGGTATGGGTTTGAAGGTTGAGGGATAATATTCTCCAAAGGTTATAATTTATTTTTTAAATGATAAACAAAAATTGGAAAAAAGTTGACGTCCCATGAAAACTATGACATTATGATGAATTTTGGATTTAAAATGTTATTATGAAAAAATATTCATTAAAAAATTAGTATTTTTCCATGCACTAGATATTGAAGTTAGCTATTTGGAAAGAAATTAGGGATTTTGTTTTCTCTTTTTATTGTGACATCCCATCAACCTCATTTTTCTAAAAAAAATTGTAATTCAAGTTTTTCTCTTATATTTAAAAAATGAAACTTTTTTTTAAATTACAAACATAAACTTCATCAAGAGCTCTATATTTCACAATTAATTTAAGTCATTTTGAAATTCAAAACATAAAGGCCATTTTAATGCAATTGAAGTTGAAAATTTCTACTTCTGTTGGTCATTTCCTTTATAATTTAGTGTGACAAAGTCTTGTAATTTTACCCATTGAAATTGTAGAGCCACACTTGTTTGGGGAAGCATCATACCTTCCTCGTATGAAATATTGAACTTACTTTGTCATATCTTTACACTAAGGACATTATGTCTTCTTTAGGTACATGTTCATTATGACATCTTTTCACTTTCATAGCACAATGTCTTTCCCCTCATGCCTTATATGTTCCTATTATCACATATTTAGAATCTACATTGGGGCACTTACACTCTTAACACTCCCCTTTCTGTTTCACTTGGGAATATTGTGCTTCCTTCCTTTACATATTATAACTTTATTGCTATATATTTACATTGGAGGGTATCATGCCATTTCCACACTATATGAACTTCCTTTTGATATGTTTGACTCATCTAGGGGTACCTAGCAATGCATGTGCTTTAATGATATCATACTTACATGTTACTTCCTTGTGCTATCATGATTATCTATGAATATTATCATACACTGATATATGTAGATTTATCACCAATTTTACCATTTAAGCCATGTTCCATTTATATTTATTACTTCATTTTAGGAATATGATAGATAAATATTCAATTTAACATTTTATTTATGGATCATATCCTATTCACATATACACTTTCATGCTTTTAAATGAGACACATTATTGATCATTTCAAAATCTTATCAATCCATTCAAGGCTATTATGTCTAAAAGTTATACTTTGACTATGAGCTTATATCAATACATATTTTAAATTACATCATGGGACAACTTGTCATGTTCTCTTTATATTTGGATTATTGTGTCTTGTATTTGCTCACGGTGGCATCATGAATATTTCCTTTTATATTGTGCTATTATTGGAATATATTTAACATAAAGGGCATTGAACTTCAACTTTTAACACTATTACGTTAAGTATTCCTTACCTTGCCCATATGCCTGACCTATTACTCGATTCAAGATTTTACACTTAAATGTTACATTATTTTACCATCTTGATTCATTTTTATTCCATTTGTTCAAGTATTATGCTAAGAACTCTCTTTCCTAGTTGTGGTCCCTTTCCTCTTACTATAGCTTTATGCCTTTTATTTTGGGCCCTTGCCCATGGTCTCAATTCTATACCTACTAGGGCTAATCATTTGATTGACCTTTATGTTCTCATTCTTTCATATGACACATTGGGGGGCATATGTCTATCCTATTATTTAGATAAGTGTTAATAGGCCACTTAGGACCAAACCACCATTATATTATCCATGTTGCAGGAAACATTCTTAATAACCAATACCATTTGCAACCTGTGTGTTTACATGATGAATTATTTGTACAATTAGTACTATATGTGGGAATTACTCTACAATTTAATACTTATACGATGACATGAATTTATTCTTATATAATTACATGATTAGATCCTTACATGATTACATGATTAGAGGATTAAGTACTTATATGATTACACATCTCAATGCTTATATTATATTTAATTTTCATGAATTTTTCCTCTCTTGATCATTCCTTGTATCCTATTCATATAATTGTTTATTGGGATACATTCATAGATTTTTTGATATGTAGATAGTTACAAGTACTTATAGAAACTCATTTATGGAGATTACATACACAAAGGAAAACACACATGATTATATCCTTGAAGGGTCTATCACTTTATATGCACCCTAAGGTAATATTATTTGAGTATCTAGAGATAATTAATTTATGTGCACATTTGTGAGCACTACATACTCTAAGATACATGATCATTCTATAGGATTTACATGCATCTCAAAGTGTGGATGGAATTTAGCATATTCATTCTATTTCCCATTTTATTTTATGCTTGTTTGGAGGGGAGTGCTTTGATACATAAAAATATTGACAAATAGCATATAATTTTGTGCAAAGTTGGGTCCCTTTCCCTATATTATCTACTTCCTCTATTGTAGATCTTTTTATAAACTTACTACTCCTTCCCTTTCCCATGTTCCCATAGTCTCATATATTAACACTTATGCTCAAATATATTCCTATACACACGCTATTCACTAAGATCTAGCCCCTTTATGTCTCAAGATTGGTTTATGGTCATGAGTGATGAAATATAAAATAATAATGAAACTGAAAAACTACAAAAGATATATATCAATCTTTAAATTATTCCATTCAATTCAATTTCATTCTTTTACCTTACATGTTTTATATATAGATTTGATATCATAACTGATATTTACAATTACATTACAACTGATTACAAATAAATAACTAATTATGTTCATTATCCTTTATTCTCCCCATAATGAACATTGAAAAAAATGGTCATTATTCCATCCTTTCTCCCCCCATAATGAACATTTTGAAGAAAATTTCCAAAATACATGTTGCAACAATATCGTGACTTAGGGCCTCTCGCTAGCCATCTCCCAAAAATAATGAATATGCATTCTCCAATCATTGATGTAGTCACCTTACAATCAAGGATGATCAACCTACAAGTAATCATTATGAGTCACTCTTTTGGTGATCACTCTAATAAAAAATGATCCAACTATAGCTGACCATTGCGAGTCACTCTTCTGGTGCTCACTCTAAATCATGACCATACATGGCCATCTCATCTCTATCTGCAATATCCAAAACTCTAAAACCTAAAATCTCAAAATCTTAATCAAATTGACTAACAATAATCCTAGGATCTGTCTCACAATCCAACCATAAATCTCCAATTTTTAGAAAATCTACAAAACATCTGAAGAAGATACCACTCATCTCTATAAGTATCCACCCAAATACCATCAAAGGTTCCCTACTACAACAACAACTGTATCAACATCATTAGAATAAATCATAAAAATTAAAAACTCAAAGGCATCTCAAAAATAAAGTGAATCTATAACACTCTCAAGATGAGTAAAATCAATCTTATCATCAATAATAGTATTTCAAACATTATTTTTATCACCAATGATATTACCAACATCCTTGTCATCACCAACAACATTATCAACGTCATTGTCATCTGTCACCAACAACATTATCAACATCATTGTCATTGCCAACAACATTATCAACATCATTTAACATAGCCTTATTTGGGGCGTCAAATACAATTTTTTTCAAAGATGTCACAACTACATTATCTAAAGAACCATTTGATGTCTCCCCCCAACTAATTCAAACAAAGGATTAGTAACACATAACATGGGTTTTTACAATTTCTTCTGAAAATAATGAGAAGAATCATGAGTATGTTGATGATATAATGAATAGGTGTGTAGATCAAAACACGAAACTAATGTATGGCCATGACAACCACAATAGGAACACAATTTTAGCTGAACCAATTTAACACTTCTTGAGGAAGATTCAACTTCACATGCATTCATAAGCCCTTCAAATACAAATTTAATGGGTTTCAAATACTTTGGAATATAAGACCCAACAACACCCTTATAACAAAGACCATATTTTGCTTTATTTATTTTTTGAGGTTCCCAAACTCTCACAATTGGCTTTCCATTCACTTGTTGGGTGAAAGTGCTAGAAGGAACATCTTGTCATTATCCTTCAATGAGGTCGTCCTCATAGTCATGAACTCATCTAGCCCTAATTTAAAATTTAAATTGACTAAGCCCACCTTTACCATTTTTCCTAGATTTTTCTAACATAAGTTTGTATGATATGTTGTTATGTCCTTGTATTTGAAGGTATTGAATGCATTCATTATAATAATTTGGAAATCAAATCATAGAAACAAATTATTCACATTGTCTTTTTTCAATTGGTTCTCTAAAAAGAATCTAGTATTAGATAATCATTCTAGGAGCATTTGCATGATTGAAGAGTGTTAATTCAATTTTGTTTAATTTCAAGAGGTTGATCAAAGCATAGAACCACTAGCCTTTGCAAATTCCAAGAAACATGCAAGATATCAAAGTATCTTTAATGAAGCGAAGAAGAATAGTTTACAAATTACATAGGTTTAGTTCATGGGTACATGACAATATTGAAGTCACAAATTTATTTCTGACTATCTAGACTTGACCCAACCTATTTACAACCAAACATTTTGATTCTTAAAAGATTACCACTTTGATAGTGACTATTCTTGATCTTGAGACATGCTAGATCTGTATCTTCTTCATTTTGTGTACCATGTTTAATTATTAAAATAAATACATTTATTCCTATTTACATTTCCCACATCTAATTATTACCAATTATCAAATACCCAATTATCATTTATTTATCTATATTAATTTGTGCTGAGTGTAATTTTTGGATTTGACTATGACAATGTTTTGTCATTAATGTTTCTAATCACACTATGTGATCCATCATCAAGATGAAAGAAAGATAAAGAAAAAAAAAGTACATTCAAACAACAAAATAAATTGTGAAAACTTGATATCTTTAATTTGTGCTTATTTATATTAATATTTTATAAAGCATTGACTTGCCCTTTAAATATAATTACTATTATAACAATTGTTTTAATTGCAAGTATACAATTCTATGACATTACTAGGGAGAAGACTCAGTATCTCATGTATTAACTTTGTGAATCAGAGAATTAAATCATATCTAATCAAAAAAAAAAATTATGGGTTTTTTGCTCACAAGTTAAGTGCTTATAACTAAGGTTTTGGCTTCTGGGCAATTCGATCGAGTGCGGGAGCGTTGGATATGCACGCGAAGGTCAAAATATCACCTTTTAGAGGTGTCGTCCCTTTGCCGCCACCTAATGTCCCAAAGATTCCGCCATAATTTCAATCAATTATAGTTGTTTTAGCACTTAAAATCCACTCAAATCATTCACTTTAGCACTTAATGAGCAGCTATTGGTGTTTTTGTAATTATTTATTCAATAAAAAAAGTTTTTTAATGGATCAAAGTGAATTTTTTTTTGGGGGCTTAAGTGAGCATGGAGGTGGCGGTAATTCAATGGGGCTGCGAACTGGTCCCTTTCTACCACACATGTTAATGCGATTTGGTCTTCGAGACGAGAACAAATTGATAGCCACACTGCCGAAACACAATTTTGATATATATATATATTTGCCTAAAAGCATGAAAGTGACTAGAACGATCTGTAGACAGTTGCGTCGTTCCAATGGAGGACGCAATAAAAACTATCAGTATTCATTGATTTTAAGTCGGCCTGCCTTCAATTTCCTCCATGCCAATCAAACCCAATAATGGAGTCTCGAGAGAAGGAAGAAGAGCAGAGCAACAATGACAAAACGACCACAGTACTGCCTCCACCACCAGAGAGAAGCAGCAAAACAATAGTGTTAGACCTAGACAACACTCTCATCAACGCCACCTTCTCCCCTCCACCACACTACGACTTCACCATTCTAATTCAACAACCCCAAGAACGTCCAACGCTTTGCTACGTACAAAAAAGACCAGCTCTTGACGAATTATTTCTCCACCTCTCCAAAAACAACTACGAAATCATAGTTTTCACAGCGGCATGCAAAGTATACGCAGACCAAACCCTGGACAAACTGGACGTCCACAAGAGCATAAAACACAGGCTTTTCAGAGACTCGTGCAGCAGAAGCAATGGCGCAGTGTTCAAAGACCTCGCTAAACTGGGAAGAGACCTCAAAAACGTCATCATGGTTGACGACATTCCTCGCAACTATCAAATGCAGCCACAAAATGGGTTTCCCATAAACCCATTCCATGGCGATCTATCAGAAAGAGAGCTGTGGAGACTCATAGATTTCTGTAACATTGCGGTAAAATGTGAAGACGTTCGGGAAGCCATTGCCATACATAATGCTCTTAACAAGAGCGTTACTGCAGAACTACAACGCTTACGAGAACGAGAAAGGAAAAGAGAAAGAGAAAGAGAAAGAGAAATGCCTGGGTTTCTTGGCTTTACCTTGGATTGCAGAGCTCGGTGCAAAACCAGAAGAAAAACAAAGATAATTGTATTGGGTCTTTTCGATGTGTTGATTAAGGCAAGCCTGAAGCCTTTAACACAGATAGACTATATAATTTCTGTAGCTGGGAATAACTGTAGTTCATCCATAGTTCCTTACTATGTCATGAAAAGGCCTGGTGTAGATAAGCTTTTGTCTGAATTGGCTAAGATTTATGAAATTGTTGTCTTTGCCGAGGCGCCCAAAAAAGATGCTGATTTGTTTCTAGACAAACTTGACGTTAATATGAGTATAAAACGGCGGCTGTACAGAGGGTCCAGCTGGGAAGGCAGAGATCATGTGAAGAATTTGGATAAAAGGACCGTTGAAAGTGTTTTGAATGTGGATTTGAAGGACTTTGTAATCGTTGATCATGATAAGGTGGAGTATAAATTTGAGAGAGAAAATTGGGTCATGGTGAAAAAATTCCAAGGTGATGCCATGGATGGAGAGTTGTATGAGGTTAAGGAGTTTTGTAAAGCTGCGGCCATGTATGAGGACATCAGAAATTCAAAAAGGAAGTGCCTCAAATATTTAGAAATGAAAACAAGATTCAGATAAAGTCTCGAGGTTGCACTGTACAATAATTGAAAAGTATTAGAAATCAGTTTTGTCTTGATGTCACTCATAGTCACCTCATGTTTTTGAGTTAAAATGGACGATTTGATTGAATTGATTTTGTTTGCTGTGTTGAATATTAAGCTTTTTGGTTATGATGGATGGCGCTTCCATAGCCATTGGAAGACTAAACTCGTTATTTTTGTTAACTCCACGTTGATGAGTAATTTATGCTTATGAAATAATTCTAATTTTTCCTCTATAATTTTATATAGTTAATCATTTATAAATATTTTATTTGTATAAGTATTAATATGAGATCAATACAAATTTTGTGAGCACAATCATAATATTAATATCAATGTCTTTCGAGGATTGGGTGTCCTTTTAAGATTTGAATTTGGGTCTTTACAATGAGAACTCAATATTTAAATCAATTAAGCTCAACCATTTAACACATTATTTATTAAAAAAGTATTAATTATATAATTATAAATTAATTATTAAAATTTTAAATAATTCTTTAAAATATTTGCATTATAGATTATGTTTAATATATTCACAAATGACTATCAAATTTATGTGAAAGGGTTTTGTAAATTTACTATGCTAGTAAAATCAACTCCTCTGATATTATTGTAGGTATGCTTCTCAATCTGTAGTTAGGTGTCATGTGTCAATTTTTGGTAATATATCCTTTAAGAACTTTCTCCCTAGCACGGGCTCCATAATAGTTGACGTATTCATTTTTACTAATGGCATTGTTGGCATTTTGTTTCGCAATGTCCAAATTGTGCTTGAATCATAGCCCCTTTATGCATTTGACCTTGTTTAGCTCATCATTTATAACCAATTTGTGAAACTTCCTTAATAGATCTCTCTTGGTTAAAAGTTGCATGAGTGTTGTTCTCCATCTTTCTCCATGTGCCTACTAATGTGTTAGGAGTTGCAAGGGTCTTAAAAGTTCTAAGTGTGAAGTTTTTATGTTCAAAAGTCTAAGGATTGTGCTTATGTTAGACTTTCAAAGTTTCCCTTCTTAGCACCCCTTTCAGAGTTTTCCTTCTTGGTGCCTTTCCTCCAAAATACACCTTGTTCTTTTATCCCTTTCTAGATATTAGACTTTCCTATTTGGGCATACCTTTCATTTATACCCCCATCTTTGTTCCCTTTTCTTGTTAGGATTTTAGAGTTTTCCTTCCTAGCATCCCTTCCTCCCAAACCTCTACTATTTTCCTTGCCTTTGTCAAAGTTTTGCATTTTTCTTTATTGACATGCTTTTCCTAGAAACCCCAACACCTCAATCCTTTACACTAAGTTCCCTTTGATATTAAATTTTTGGCCATCTCCTTACTTGGGTACCACTTCCTTGGTACCCCAAAACTTTGATCCCTATTTTTCTTAGCTATTCTTTATCACTAGGCTCATAAATTTGGACATATCCATATTTAGATACCACAAAGAAAGCTCTTGTGATCCCCCAACCTCTAATATTTCACATTGATTCACCCATTGATCTCGCGAGGTTAAATTTTCTTTGCTTGCTTGCATGCTTTGATGGATGGATTTCTTTTTTTCTTGAATCCCCAAAACCTTGACAACAAAATTTTTCAAGTTCAATTTTTTGGGAAGTTCATGAGTTCCTAAACTCTCTAAAAGTATGACAAAGGTATAAATTTGGCTAGGTTCAAAATGTGAATTTAAGTTTGTAAACTTGTAGAAAAACTAACAAAAGAAGAAAAAAAGTTCATATTGATGAGTTTGTGAGTTTACAAATTCGTTGAAAGGCCAATATTAAAAATCTAAGTTTGAAATATCAAAAAGTTCATAAGTTCATGAACTCATTGAAAAGTTGGCAAGAGAAAGAAGAAAGTTCAAGATGTTGGGAAGATTCAAAGTTTCTAAACTCCTCAAAAGTATGAGAAGGGTATCAAAGGTTAAGTTCTCTAAGGCAAAAGAGGCCAAGTTTATTTTTTTAAGAGACTCACAAATTCGTGAACTCCCCAAAACTCTAGTATGCAAATGGAAAAGAATAAACATGGAGATGTCCTAGGTTCTAGAGCTCACCAAAGCACTGATGATGAGAAAAAAATATTAAGGAGAGAGGTTGTAAGCAAGTTTGTCATTTCATGAACTCACTAACACATTTCAAATATAGAAGAAACCTTACCAAAAGGATCATCTTGACTTAAAAACCCTAGTATTGCACTATTTCACCTACCAAGAGTAATTGTACATGACCTTCATGACCTTCTAGGGTTTTTACTAAATATTTTGTTGGTATTTTCTCATACCATGGTACTTTATGTCCAATCACCATTGATGAGTGAAGTTATTGTGGGTTGAAGGGGAATGTCTCTTATGCTTCCTTAGTACATTCAGGCAAGTTTAGAAACAATTTCATGCATATTTCATGGACAAAAATGCCCAAAAAACATGTGCATCTATTTATGTGTAGTAGTTATTTTTTAGATTTAATGGAGATTTCATGTCCCCCTTCGGTTGGTCATGGGTTTTGGATGTTTCTTGTAGCCCAGGTATTTAAGGACCATATTTTTGTTTGGAAAGATGATAAAAAGGAGAAAGCAAGGGATAATAGTGTATAGTCATAGAATTGCACCCCTCGCAATTTCACATACGTCTTTGCATTCGCTTTAGTGTCTACTCCCTTAGCATTTGTGTAGGCTCATTTTATCCCATGCACCAGCCTTTTTCATCTCAGGATGCTCGAAAACCCCTTTTTAGTAGCTACCCTCATGCATCAACTTTACATCAAACTTTGGGCTTTTCTCATTCTCGTCGTTTTGTAGCATAACATGTTCAGACACTAGCATGCCATGTGGACGTCCATGCACCGCGCTAGCATCCTACGACATTTCAATGCTCAAACAACTATCTCCGAGCATGTTTTCCACTTGTCCTCACCTTTTGTCGGTGGTAACGACCTAGGATGCCTTGTAATGGTTGAAGAAGCTTCTTTTCCCTCTTTAAAAGTAGTCTTTTTATTTCGTTTTGGTTGGCTAACTTCTTCTAGCTCTACTCTTCTCCTTTTAGCTTCACTCTAGCTTCATTCCAACTTCTCGCTTCCTCTTCCACCACCCTTTGTAGTACTCTCAAGCTTTCATTAGCTCATTACAACAACACTCTTGGATCTTATAGCTTTCTTTGCTTCCCTCCTTGGTTTCCTAAGCCTTGCATATCTCCATTGTACCTTTGGGCATCTTGAGACTTGTCACATCCCCTCTTTATTGCATCTACATTTCATGATATGAGTTCTCCTCGTTGAGCGAGGATTTCTTTTATCACCTCTTTTGTGATACAGGTTTTCCTCCTCGA
>VDFB02000003.1:219659960-219714316 GCA_007258455.2 Sequoia sempervirens | reverse complement strand
AATGCATCACAGCCTTCCACATAGAATGTGTTAACTTTTCCGCAATGTTCTATGATTTTGTGCTTGCTATAGTTATTTTTCAAGGTAAACAACTATAAATTTGGAGGCAAATCGATGATTCCACGCCAGATCCAGCCGATCTAACAACGAAACAAAAGAAACACGAGAACAATGAGGTTTCATTGATTTAAATCCACACACCCGCAGATTCCCATCAAGTTTACGACAAACAAAACTACATATTTGTGCATTCCCTCCACATATCCCTACCACTTAAGCCTACGTGGGCAAATTTTCTTCAAACTGCCAGTGAATTCCTAAGAAACTTAAATAAATCAATGAATATAACGATGGATTTGGGACTATATAAGTTAGATCAGTCGAATTCTGCGCAAGTCACTTTCTTGGCTTCCTCATTTGACTGGTGCTAAATTTAATTGATGACCATTAAAAAATTGGAAGCTTTTGCATGGGATGGTGTACATGCACTTCAAACTCTTTGGAATGTAGTTCGAGCTCCCTTGAATGAATTTGTACCTATGTAATGACGACAAAAGTTTTTACCACAATTATTATGTGAGTAGAAGATCTCAGCTCAAACTGTTAAAAACTAAAATATTTTTCCCCGGATTAATGTGCACTGTTGAGATATTAGGATTTCCCACTACAATAGCATACGATATTTTGAAAATGTACTAGTGTGAAGACATCTCAAACAAGATTGTTCACGGGTTAAGCTTCATGGTAACAATTAGGAATCATAAAAATATGAAATATGGAAATTGATCGTCAGCATAGTGTTGAAATGAAATGAAATATTTAAATAATGTTTACAAGGTTAAAGAAGTCTATGGGATCATAGGATATTACAAGATTTAAGAACAAGAATCAGCGACTGAAAAGTTTTATACAGTTTGTAAACTCCATTCGAGATCAACCTTTTTCGATGATGAAGTTTGAAGTTTTGTTTAACCTTGTCTATTCAAACATGATACTTAAATTATCAACTTGCAACATGTCTTGACAGTAAGTTGTACATAATGTCCAATTTAGGGTTCCTATTTAAGGGCATCCCAACAGAAGCATGCGCGCAGATCATTACAAAGGATTACATAGACCCGAGAGAAATCTCCTTCACTCAAAACCTATCTACCAACCTCCTCGTCACAGCTCTATATAAGTACAGTGGAATGTGCATAGACAAAGACATTATAATCCTATGAAACATAATTGGGGATCAAAACATGGATCTAGACAATGGGACGTGGAATCACCACAACAATGTTGTTTTGGTGTTCGTCAAAAGGCACCCACTGGTAGGGAAGTTTATCTAAGAGTTCACGCTCACCTTCAATGGTGATAAGTGGGACACGATGGCCCTTATCTTGTTGTGCACGGTGTCATTCGGGTTACCAACCAACCTAGTTATGATTTCGAGTGATGTCATCGATGGTGTTCTACCTAGTGGAGTGGACTCATATCAACAACTATTTCAAGTGCTCAAAAGGCAATATTGGTATTAAGTGGACTAGTGCCAAGTTGTCGTAGATGGAAAATGAAATATATGTCGTATACCTATTTGTGGAATAAACAAATCTGACAACTAGAAGTGGAAAACAATAGCATTATCCATCATATCTTCAATAAATTTTGCATAGTTTGTGATCATCGACATTTTTTTTATGAAGTAAATAATCCTTCAAAGTGGGTTATCTCTATAGCTCTACTTTACCGGTCATTGTCTAAAGAAGGTGCTCTTCTCCAATGGCTAGATTGAATTTTTCTTTTTAATTATTCCGAGTAATAAGTTTGATGTGGAGTGCCTTTAAAAAAAATGTGGTTCTTCTTGTATAAAAGGTATATGTTTTGATTTATATATATTTTTAGAGGCAATGGATAATAGAGATGCGATAAATAGATCAATCGTGAAGGATGAATGAGAGGATTTCCTTAAGATTAGGAGAGGATAGAGGAATGAAATGAAGGTTGTTGGAATGTCAAGGGCTAGGATACATTTACCAAATTTAGTAAGTTGCTGCAACCATGAGAGACATAATAGATAAGTGTACCTAGGACTCCTTTATTTTTTAGATAGTTGGAGAGAATATTAGAATCATGAGGAAAAGTGTTCTTCGATGTCCTTTATTCTTGGAAAAGTGTTCTTTGATGTCCTTTATTCTTGTGAGGAGTCATATGATATGAGAAACATAAGCTGATTAAACAAATTTATCTCTCTCTCTCTCTCTCTCTCTCTCTCTCTATATATATATATCAATCTCAATCTTCCTCTTTATCTCTCTCCCTTATCTATATCTCCTTACCTCTCCCTACATCTTTCTCTCTCCCCCTCTATCTTTCCCACTATATCTATCTCTCTATCTCTCCCTCTTTCTATATATCTCTACTTCTCTATCTTCTCTCTATTTCTCTCCCTCTCTCTCCCTATATATATCTATCTTGTTATCTCTCCATCTCTCTTTACCCCTATATCTCTCCCTCTCTCTGCCTCTCTCTAACTATCACTTCCTATCCCTATCTTTATCTTTCTATCTCTCCGTCTCTCTCTTTATATTTATCTTTTCCATCTCTCTCTCTCTCTCTATTTCTCACTCTCCTCCATCTTCATCACCATCTCCATCTCCATCTCTCTATCTATTCCTTTTCTATCCCTATCTCTCCCTCTCTCCCTATTGTAGACATAATGTGACCCTGTCGTTGATGCATCTTTATAATCTTCCTAATTCAAAGGTTTTGTTTCAATCATGTAAATGGCCTACCAATTGACCTCATGTTTGCACAAATGCATGAAAAAAATAGATATTTTTTCTTCTTCTAAATGACCTTCCACACCTCTTTGGCGTACCCATTGCACACCAAGGTGTGATTGCTAGTATAGTGTTAGTTCAAAATTTGTACCATAATTATATTATTCATTACAAAATTAGGCATGGAATGTAATTTAACAAATTACATTTGAAGCTATTTTCTCCTACACGCAGAGTAGGGAAAATCTCATGGACACCATGATTGTGGGCTAATGCATAAAATAGATTTGCTGAGAAGGCCTCAGAAAATTTTAAGCAAATACAATTGGTAGGAGGAAAGCCAAATTCTACAGCCTTTATTTACATCCTCTCTGTCTGCACCAAAATAGATGCTTAATGGAAGGGGGATTTCTATGTTTGATTAACACTACGCATTTTCCATACTCCAATTACAGCCATAAAATAGCATTGCCGTCAACTACTCACCTCTGCACCATTTCCATCGAAGCATAATGGAAAAGAGATTTCGTGTCAAATATCACATGTTCATAAACTGTAGAAGCTAGATAAGGCAGTGACCTATTTGGTAGAACGCCTCAATGAAATTTGGTCTCATAGGTTACCGTTATTGAAAGAAATGCCAAAAATATATTTGTTAAAAAGGTTTTAGAAACTTTCGAATAGTTTTAGGATTTCTGAATGTTGTTTTCAATGCATGGAGTAAGATGATTTATTGACAAGGCGTCAGTAACTTACTGTAAATGTAAAATTGGCAGGTGTAAAGCAAATTCCATGATCTCTACCAGTTTTTCCCATGCTTGAGTAGATGCAAAGCCATTTTCTATGACTTGCTAGCATCCTTCCTGCCTATGCTAAATGGGCAGTTTGAAACAGAGCATTAACATCCATCAAAACATAACAAAAGGGGGCTTTTGTAAGATATTATGGTTAGAAATGCCTCGGTAAAGTGTATAAACTAGCAATTGCATATTGGTGTGCAATGGGTGATAGGTATGTTTCAAAGATATCAAGTTTTCACATTTCATATTTGATTATTTACATCAAATTTATGAATTTAATTGTGTAAATTGATAGGTATGTCGTCGAACATTTTGATAAGTTCGAAATTGTATGGGCAGAGTATAATATTACATTTAAAAAACAATAGAATGTAAATTGGGGTTTGGTTGGATTTGTATGAAAGCAATTAGAAATAATTGTTTGTTTTGCGTAGGAAGATGAAATAGAATTGAGTTTTAAAAAAATATAGCAATATATTAATTATGTTATACATATGTGTTTATTATATTTGAAAATGAATAATCTTGAGTAAACAATGAACACATTAAATTTCTACTTATAAAGAGAAATAAAAGATTTTAAAATTTGTTTACATAGAATTGAATATAATTATTGTTTTACATATATATGGATATGATATTGCAAATGAACCTTTTTGAATGAAGAATGGATACATCAAATTGATCAATTAAAGAAAGAAAGCATTTAAAATTTGTATCTAATTTCTAAAACATGCGTGTCTTTTGAACTAATGAATCTATCATGCTCTAAAAATCCAAAGTTTGGACCATAAAAAAAAAAGAATCCATATTTTTGTCCTTAGAGGACCAAATAATTGCACAAGTACATTTAGCTTGAAGTATGACAAGCGAAGGACTAAAACACATTTTTAAGTCCAACTAAGAGAAAAAAAAAAGGGAACTTGTTTACCTTGATATATGTGACCAAGAAAAATAGTTTGCTAAACAAAAGATTGTAATTTTTTTTTTATCATTCAACAATAGAATTATAAACACCAACAACTTGAGAAAATAGTCCAAAGTGTCCAAGATTGTCATCAAAAGAATGACTTGGGTTGGGGGAATTCTTGATTCTATCTCATGAAGGCAATTTTTTTTTTGGAAATATATGAGTACAATTAACTAAGAGAAGAAATGACTCCCAATAAAGCAATGGTTATTTTTGAATTTGTTAAATTATTTTTGGCAACATATAAGTACTCTTAACTGAGGGAAGAAATGACTCCCAATGAAGCAATGAAATTTTCTGAATTTGTTAATATTGGCATGCACATTTTATCTTTGCTTCAATCTTTAATCACAAGCTTAGAACATAATTGCAATTGGGCCAAATGAAGCGTTTGGAGTTTAAAGTATTCTCCTTTTGGATTATCTAATGCCCCACATGGAATGTACATTCTTTTAAGAAGGCAACTCACACATCACCTTGTTGGGCCAAATTTCTCCATTGGCAGGAGAAGAAGCCAAAGCAATCCGATCAGTTTGTCCATAGCTCAAATGCTCTCTCACATCTTCAAAATGACCATGGCACTTAGAACAAACCCTCATTTTTTCTCATGCTAATTTTTCTTCATATTGCCACCTAAGATAAGAATCAATAATATGTCCCCAACAAAGAAATATGCAGGATGTGATTTCTAGGGTTTTGACTTAAAGTAAAATAATGAATGTACAAGATATTCCTAATTATATTGCATTGATATGAATTCCTTAACAACCATAGATACACGAAGTCATCTGATTGGGTTCATATAGGGAATATCTTTGACATAAAAATGCCCAAGCTTGTACAAATCATATATACACATGATGGGCTTTCCAAAAACATGTCAATAATTCTTAAATTAATACAAATATTGCAATTTCCAGTCATAAAACCAAGTTCAGTAACCTTTGTTAACATCCTAGAGCCTATGCTCAAAAGGGAGCCATTAAATATGATGCAATGAGTAGGTCATTAGCTCAAACAACTCTTTTTTTCTAATGCATTCTCAACTTATGCTAAAGGTAGACACACATATGTGAAATGTAGAAGCATAGACAAGGCTACAAGCTACTTAAAAAAATATTTAAAATTGTCAAAACATAAATTATGCTTGTAAATTTTTTGATGACATATCTCATGTGAAATGTGAACCTATAGGAAATGCATACCATCTATTGACAAAATGATGAAATGTAGTGTCATAGAATATTTTAATTGAGGGATGTTTGCACAATGAATATGTAGATGAAGTTGGGTGATCACACAATAGAATGTCCCACGTTTTGGTCAAAGTGGGATGCTTAAAATTAATATTTTTCAACATTTTTTAATTTGTGTCAATTATAGGGTACATACATTGAAAATATTGAGGATTGTGTCAATTAATGAGTTTTGACATTTTCTATGTAGATTCAACATACAAAAACAAAGAAATTATTTCTAGCATTTTTATTTTTTATTTTTCAAAATTTTTAATGACATTATGAACTATATGCATAAGTTTCACTACAAATACAAATTTTCATGAATTTTTAGAATTAGATCTCATTAAATTCAATGCTTAGTGCATGGATATTTTTATAATTATTTATTTTATTTTATTTTATTTTTATTTATCAAATTAGGGGTTTGTAATATCCCACGATAAAATTTAAATACAAATATAATTTTTTTTAATTTCTACCAAACTTAAAATTGAGCAAATCAGGTAGAATGAATTTTACATTAAAACACTCCAAACTAAAACTGTATATATTATGCAACTGATGTAGAATATTTCATTTTAGATTTTGGCATGGTTTTACATCATTTTTTATGCTAAATGTATCAGGTAACAAAAATTAACATTTGCTGCAAATTACATCAAGAAATCTTCAAACTGGAAACTCAAACACACATTGAAACTATAACAAACTTCACACCAACTCTCCAAAATTCACACCAATAAAAAAATTCACACCAACTCTCCAAAATACAGTCCAACAATAGAAAGACCACAATCTCTAATTTTTCTTATGGTTTACACAACCTAGAAAAGCAAAACAAACCTAAACTATGCAAACTGCAACTATCCTACAACACACAACTTCTAGAAATAAAATGCAACTCAAATCTGCACTATGGTAACCTTTGAGTGAGATTACACTATGATGAACCTTTGACTCCCATCCTTAGTTCATCTAGAATCCCTCAAACATATCATTCTTGAGCCTCCCTCTCCACAGGTTTGATAGCCTCTAAAGAACAACAAATGCATTCACAATAATAATCTGTGATAATCCCAAAATGAAACTGATAGGGAGGTTGGATGAAACAATTACAGTTTTATGCTCTAAGTCTTGTTAGAAGACTTCTATGGTGTCTCTCTCCACCAATTCAACCTATAGGACCTTTCTTTGCTTAGGATACCCTGGTTTTTCCTTTCCAACCCCAACTGCCAACATACTTCTTCCTACCAAGTCCACCTTGGTGCAAACTTGTAACTCTTCACTTAGCCCTTAATTCACCCTAAAGGCTACCAACCTCCAAATTATTGAATTTACCTTTGCATGGGTGTGGAGGTGCTTCAAATGTCTTCATTCCATCCTACTATGGTTCTTGTAGGTCCACCTAACTCCATTTCTTGGTCGCTTTCACCAAACCCTCATTTAGGTCTTGAAAAGGCTACTAGCCCTAGGAGCCCCAATTAGGCCTCCTTCTCCGAGAAAATAGGTTAGTATTCAAAACTTTTCAAAAGACACCCCAATCTTTTCTTGGGTTTCCTGGTTCATTTTCCCACCTCTCAAAGATTTTTGAGGTCTTAGGTCTTAACTGTCCGTACAACACTCTAATCTGAAAATGGCCAAAATTAGGTCTTTTAAGCCCTTTCCTGGCTGTTTTGAAACTGTTAAGCTTTACTCACATCAAATAGATTGACGGAGCTTCCTCCTCTATGCAATGCATTGGCAAGACACTCATTTATCTTCTCCAAGCAATGATTTAAAAAATTGTTAACACCCCAACAATTTTAGTGCCCTGCACTTAGGTCTTCCCTAGCCGGACTCTTCCTTGGCTCGCCTAGGGCAAGACTTTTCCAACAGCTCCTGTCTTTTCCTAAACCCTAAAACCTACCATATATACAAACATGGAGTCTAGTCACGATTCCCAAAGGGCCGTACAATTTGTGCGGTGGGAAAGTGGGCTAGCACTCCATTCTTTACAGACTGTCTGGTTTAGACCAGCAACAGTGTAGAAACAAAACTATTTACAATGAAGGAAAAAAATGAATTAGAAACCTATCTAAAAGCCACACAAAGCTTGTAAATTAATCACACTACATCTTACTCTAACTACAGTGCCCTGTTCAATCCATTAAAACAACTAATCTGTAAACTCCTTACTATGAATCACTTAACAACTTGTTAGATTCACCAGGATACAGATTTAATTTTAAGATCGTAACTGACGATGCTTGTGAATTGAGCAAATAACCACATAAAACATAGGAAAGTAAAGAAGCTAACAAAAATCATGCACCAAGAAAAGAGAGACAAATATTTGATTACGGAGTTCACCAGTTTTTGGCTACGTCTCTGGATCCGCAAAGAAGCGTGATCAATGCCATTAATATGATGCAAACTTCCTTTTACACCACGATGGTCTTTCACTGAGTTACAATCCGCTTCCCAGGAAGATTCTTGCACTTCAGGCTCTTCTTGCTTCCACACTGCAATGACAGGATCTTTCTAGCAACATGTTCGTGCCTAACTCCTTCGTCACCTTTACAATGCTTTCAAACAATAAAGTTGCAACTCTCTCTCACACAAGAGTACATAGGCATCAAGCCTTTACAAAAGACTCAAAAGTCGTACAAAATCTCTCAAAGGACCCACTAAGTTATTATCTCTTCTCCCTAGAGACCACTTAGCCCATTACAAGAAAATTCTCACTTTCCCATAAACCCTTTACTAAGAGCAACAAAACTCTCCAAGAGCTAAGAAACGAGAACACACTTTACAAGAATTTCCCCAATTCTCCCAAGAGAAAATTCTCACAAGACTCCTCAAGTCTCCTTAATCCCGGAATTCTAAATCCCTAAATTATGAATGTAAAACACCTCTCACATACCTCCCTTTTATACATGAAGTTGGCTAAAAATGCCCAAAACCACCTTATTTAATGCAATAACAAAATAACCCCTTTATCTTACGCCTACAACCTCTCTATAACTCCCTTTGTTTTTTTTTACATAGGAAGGGGGGTTTAGGTTCTAACCTCAACCTCCAATTAACAATATTCAGCAAAAAAGCCATAACAAAATCAAACCGACCTCTACATTTTGCTAGGTGAGCACCGGTGGTATAACAGCCACACTCTATTTTACCACTGCGATGGTTACGAGTTCCAAACCCGTCGGTATTTCTTTTTAACCAAACTTCGAAAAACCAAAACCACAAAACAAATCTGCACTATACATACAATGAGCCCTCCATGCGTGGTGCAACGGTTTAAACCGCTGGCTGTTCTGGATGGGGTCATGGGTTCTAACCCAATAACAAATTTTTGTTATAAAACAAACCATACAACCAACTCGCCGATGCCGAAGGAGGGGACAGATGCCACGTGTCGGGTTCTTACTGGAGAATGAGGTCGACGTGTTGTCGACGGGGAGCTGATGTGTAGGCTGACTGGCTTGCCAACTGTTTGCGGACTGTGCAATGATGTGTACGCCAACTAGTTGATGACGTGTCCGTTGACTCAGCTGATGACTGTGCGCTGACTTAGATGCCCACTGGACTGCCACGTCACACTGTACGGAATGCCACGTCACTTGTACAGACATACACGTGTCAAGATGAGATTGGTCCACTTTAGAATTGTACGGATGATGACGTTATTATGTACAGATGCTGACATCATCATGTACCTCTGGTCCACCAAGTCAACCAAGAACTTTGACCGGCTGTATCTTGAGCATATGACGTCAGATTTCGACGAAACGAACGCCGTCGAAATCGTCTCGACGAGCTATTCGCGATGACACTGGTTCTGTTGATTTCTGAGATGATCATTTTTTTCACCTTCTAGATGCCCTTTGATCCCAGTTTGACCCTGCCTTTGACTGGCCATAACTTGTGCAAACGAACTCCTTTTCGCTCCGTTCGAGTTGTGTTGGAATCAGGACGCTGAGCTCTATGCATTGATCCCAATTCTGGGAGATTCTGAAGCTGCTAGATTTTTGAGGCCTTCGAGATCCACCTGGATCAACAACACTTCAAGCAAAAATCAAAAAATTTGCACACAAACACACTGTCTTCCCTTGAATTCACAAAACTTCAAAGTAGTACAAAACTTCCAACTGCATCCAACCTTTCTTCCATGTTGAGGTCACCCCTAAATAGGGTCTACAAATAGTTATGGGCTCTCCTTGGCCGCTTGAAACTCTAAATGAGCATTATTTGCCAAATTTGAAAAACAACACCTAAACTCCTAAAAGGTCAAAACCTTACTAGCAAACACCTTAGGCCTAATCATTGGTCAACATGACCTTCATCAGATGATCCACACTCAAACAAAAAAAAATCCATGAAGACTTACAACCAAAAGAACTAAGTTTTATTGCTTAGTTGTCCTAGACAAGACTGTCCTAGGCAACCTGTGAAATAACCTATGGGTGCTCCTGCACCATTCTCCCCCTCAGCCAAACACTAAGAATTTTGGGGAGAGATCAGAGATAAATCAATACCCTGCTTCTTGAACTGAGCTTCATCCACCAATGTAGCCTCAGATTCTAGTTTGTCCTTCCATTTGATGAGATGTTCCATGTATTCCTTATACCGGGTAGACTTCTTCACCCTTGATTCCAAGATCCTATCTGCTTGCAGCTTGTCTTTAGGAGGTAAGGCTATGTTACTCACATCCTTCAAGACATCCACACTTGTTTGATCCAAATCAGTGACTGGTCCTTTATACCTGATCAAATCAGCCACATTAAACACTGGTGAAATGCCTAAGTCTACAGGTAGCTCCACCTTGTAAGCATTCTTTCCATACTTGGCTAACACCTTACATGGTCCCACTCTCTTCATTTGCAACTTGGTTGATGTTCCTTTCTGCAACCTAGATTTGTTGAGATGGACCATGACATAGTCCCCTACTGCAAATTTGAGATCTTTCCTAGACATATCCACCTTAGCTTTCAGCTTATGAGTAGCCCCTGTGATTGTCTTTTTCACTTGCTCCTGAATCTCCTTCATGGTCTGAGAGAAATATTTAGCATGACCACTCCTATGCTCCATAGTTCCTAGGTCTCTAAGTTCACATACACCTCTTGGGTGCATTCCATACACAATTTCAAAAGGACTTCTACCTGTGGTCCGATTCACACTGTCATTGTAAGCATATTCAGCTTGTGATATGACCATGTCCCATGTTTGTCCATATTCCTTGGTTAGGAATCTTAGAAGGTTACCTAACACTCTATTAACCACCTCAGTTTGTCCATCGGTCTGAGGATGGTATACTGATCCAAAAGAAAAGTTAGTGCCTAACCTACTCCATAGAGTCTTCCAAAAATGACTCATGAACTTCACATCCCTGTTTGAGACAATGCTCAATGGCAATCCATGGATCCTCACAATCTCTTTGAAGAAGAGATGAGCAATGTAGCTCGCATCATGAGTGGTCTTGCAAGGAATAAAATGACTCATTTTACTAAACCTATCTACCACCACATAGACACTATCAAACCCTGTCTTAGTTTTAGGGAGTCCTACCACAAATTCCATACTAATACATTCCCATGGTCTGTTGGGAATGGGACGAGGTTGATACAAACCTGCATTACTAGCTCCCCCCTTAGCTTTCATACAAGCTACACATTGCTCCACATACCTTCTGACATCCCTTGGCAACTTGGGACAATAATAGAACCTCTGCACTAGTTCTATTATCTTGTTGATACCAAAATGACCACTAAGACTACCATTGTGCTTCTCTTGGATAAGATTCTCTCTCATTGAACCTTTTGGAACACATAACTGATTCCCTTTGAACAAAAGTCCACTCTGCAATGTATACTCGGAGAACTGACTATGAAAGTGATTCTCAAAATTAGAACATACCTTATATGCCTCCGAGAAGTCTTCATCTTCACCATAGAGATCCTTGAAACTCTCTATCCCAATGCTCTTTATTTGTATCTCTTGCACTGTCAGCAACCTCCTACTTAGTGCATCTGCCACCTTGTTCAATTGTCCCTTCTTGTGCTTGATGGTAAAAGTGAAAGCTTGGAGGTATTCCATCCATTTCAAATGCCTATTACTCAACTTTTCATGTTTGTTGATGTAGCTAAGTGCCTGGTTATCACTAAACACTACAAACTCTTTAGGTAGGAGATAATGCCTCCACTTCCTAAGTGACTACACTAGAGCATACAGTTCTAGGTCATAGGTAGAATAATTTTTCTTAGCTTCATTGATCTTTTCACTAAAGAAAGCTATAGGCCTGCCTTCTTGGCTGAGTACTCCTCCTACTGCAATTCCACTGGCATCACATTCCACAGTGAATAACTTATAAAAACTAGGTAACAAAAGGATGGGTTGAGTTTCCACTTCTTGTTTCAGTTTCTCAAAACCTTTCTCAACTTCAAGAGTCCATTTGAACTTAGTTTTTAAGCCACCTTTTATTGTGTCAAGTACTGGTGCACACATGCCACTAAAGTTCCTTATAAACTTTCTATAAAATTGAGCTAACCCATGAAAACTTCTTACCTCTGTCCCTGTGGTTGGTGTAGGCCAGTTTAGGATAGCTTCTACCTTGCTTGGGTCCATCTTCAATGATCCTTGGGATACTACAAACCCCAAATACACAAGCTCTTGTTTGAAGAACTCACACTTTTCTAGGTTGATGGCTAACCTCTCCTCCTGCAATATTTTAAGAACCAACTCCACATGCTTTAGATGTTCTTCTGCTATCTTGCTAAAGATGAGTATATCATCTAGATATACCACCACAAATATACCTGTGAAATCCTTAAGCACTTCATTCATGAGCCTCATGAATGTGCTAGGGGCATTTGAGAGGCCAAATGGCATAACTCTCCACTCATATAACCCATCAATCAAGTCTTAAAGGTTGTCTTCCACTCATCCCCATCTTTGATTCTAATCTGATGGTATCCACTCTTGAGATCCAACTTGGTGAAATACTGAGCTCCTCCAAGATAATCCATTAAATCCTCTATCCTAGGAATAGGGAACCTATATCTGATTGTAATTCTATTTATAGCCCTAGAATCAGTGCATAACCTCCACTTACCACCTTTCTTGGTTGCTAAGACCACTAGTACTGCACATGGACTGATGCTTTTCCTAATAAGTCCTTGGTCTAACAACTCCTGCACTTGTCTAGCTACTTCTAGGTTCTGATCTGGTGTAAGCTTGTAAGTTGCTTTGTTTGGCAATGAAGCCCCTGGTATGAAGTCAATCTGATGGCTGATGGCTCTCTTTGGAGGTGAAGTTACTGGTGTTCCATCACTGACTATGTCCTTGTACTTCTCAAGCAACTTCTAGACTGCTTCCAGTATGACTGTTTTCTTAGTCTTATCTTTCTCCTTGTGTTGCACCATGACCACATATCCTTCCCCTCCTTGTTGTAGAGTGTTGATAAACTCCTTGCCACTACTTAACAAGACACTAGGGGTCTTTGACTGTCCCTCTTCCTCTTATGTCAGTGACTGCAGTTTGAATGTCCTTCCACCCTTCTTGAATGAGATAGTGTTCTCCTTTCCATCATAGAAGGCTTCTCTGTCATACTGCCATGGTATTCCCAATAGAATATGGCATGCATCCATGGGCAACACATCATAAATCAACTTGTCTCTGTACCCTCCAATGGAGAACTCCACTGTTGTCTACTCATTTACAAGAACACTCTGCCCTTTGTTCAACCATGTCACCTTGTAAGGATTAGTGTGGGGTACTTTCTCCAACTTCAACTTCCTCACTGCCTCCTCAGAGATTATGTTATTAGTAGACCCTGAGTCCACTATGAACTTGCACACCTTTCCAAGTATCTTGCATTTTGCCCTGAATAAGGCTCTCTTTTGCTTTGGCTCTTCTTTGACTAGTTGTCTGATTAGAACCCTACTAAACATCAAGTTCTCCCCCATTTCTGACTCAATGTGACTAACCTTTGGTGACTTGACACTCAAAGTGTCTTCTTGAGCATATGCTACCCTCTTTTCTGCATTTGAAGAAGATGCTTTCTCCGAGCACCTATAAGTTGGATAACCTACTTGACCACAATTGTAACACTTCATACTAGCGAAGTAAGAATTACTTCTGCATGCTCCTCTTCCTCTATTTGAACCTCCTTGAGGTCCTCTACCTCTTCCATATCCTCCTCTAGAAGTTGTTTCATTTCCATGCTCTGTGAGTTTAGACTCTCCCTGATTTCTTTGTTCAGTCCCCCTACCTTGGTATCCACCTCTATGTCCCCTTTGATCTCTGCCTTTACCTCTGCTCTTAGAAGCCTAGTCTTGTTTTCTCCTACTCCTCTCTTCAATATTTATAGCCAATTGGTAGCATTGGTGCACTATTTTGGGACTTAGAAGAGTCATCTCCTCTTGAATGTTCCACTTCAAGCCGTTAAGATACCTAGCTACCTTGAGACTTTCATCCTCTGTAACATTAGACCTCATGCAAAGTTTTTGAAACTCCTCTGTATAGGAATTTACATCTTGATCTCTTTGTCTCAAGCTCTGTCTTTTCTTATGCAACTGTATCTCATAATCATCTGGCATGTATGCTTCTTTCACTTTGGCAACCATTCCCTTCCAAGTAGAAATAGGCTTCTTGCCTTCCTTTTCCCTCTCTGTCTGAATGAACTTCCACCATGTCAAGGCAGAACCTCTTAATCTTGACTTTGCTACCTTCACCTTCTGAGCTTCAGTGACTCCATCACATTCAAAATTATTTTCCATTCCCTCTATCCAATCCATGACTAGATCAGCTTCCATTTACCCACTAAACAGTGGTATGCCTTCAAGTGCTTTTCCACTCAAAGCCTTCAATACCTTCAAGAAAGGCTCTTCTTGCAAAACAGGGTCAGGTTCAGGGATCTTGTCTTCCTCTGCAACCTCTTCTTTCTTTGGTACCCTGCCTTCCAACTTATCACTAACCTCATTGGTCTTAGTCTACACATTACTCATTGCTTGCTCGAGTTGGGCTATTCTTTCCCTCAATAGCCTATTGTCTTCCTCCTGTTCTTCGACCATCTTGGCCAATTCTACATTTGTCACCATGATGGTAGAACCACTAGACTCAATCTCAGACATATAACAGTCAATCCCAAATATTTTGCTGCTCTGATACCAATCTAATAGGGAGGTTGGATGAAACAATCACAGTTTCATGCTCTAAGTCTTGTTAGAAGACTTCTAAGGTGTCTCTCTCCACCAATTCAACCTATAGGACCTTTCTTTGCTTAGGATCCCCTGGTTTTTCCTTGCCAACCCCAACTACCAACATACTTCTTCCTACCAAGTCCACCTTGGTGCAAACTTGTAACTCTTCACTTAGCCCTTAATTCACCCTAAAGGCTACCAACCTCCAAATTATTGAATTTACCTTTGTAGGGGTGTGGAGGTGCTTCAAATGTCTTCATTCCATCCTACTATGGTTCTTGTAGGTCCACCTAACTCCATTTCTTGGTCGCTTTCACCAAACCCTCATTTAGGTCTTGAAAAGGCTACTAGCCCTAGGAGCTCCAATTAGGCCTCCTTCTCCGAGAAAATAGGTTAGTATTCAAAAAAATTCAAAAGACACCCCATTCTTTTCTTGGGTTTCCTGGTTCATTTTCCCACCTCTCAAATATTTTTGAGGTCTTAGGTCTTAACTGTCCGTACAACACTCTAATCCGAAAATGGCAAAATTAGGTCTTTTTAGCCCTTTCCTGGCTGTTTTGAAACTGTTAAGCTTTACTCACATCAAATAGATTGATGGAGCTTCCTCCTCTATGCAATGCATTGGAAAGACACTCATTTGTCTTCTCCAAGCAATGATTTGACAAAATGTTAACACCCCTACAATTTTAGTGCCCTGCACTTAGGTCTTCCCTAGCCGGACTCTTCCCTGGCTCGCCTAGGGCAAGACTTTTCCAATAGTTCCTATCTTTTCCCAAACCCTAAAACCTACCATATGTACAAACATGGATTCTAGTCACTGTTCCCAAAGTGTTGTACAATTTGTACAGTGGGAAAGTGGGCTAGCACTCCATTCTTTACAGACTGTCTGGTTCAGACCAGCAACAGTGTAGAAACAAAACTATTTACAATGAAGGGAAAAAATGAATTAGAAACCTATCTAAATGCCACACAAAGCTTGCAAATTAATCACACTCCATCCTACTCTAACTACAGTGCACTGTTCAATCCATTAAAACAACACTTCAAGCAAAAATCAAAAAATTTGCACACAAACACACTGTCTTCCCTTGAATTCACAAAACTTCCAACTACATCCAACCTTTCTTCCATGTTGAGGTCACCCCTAAATAGGGTCTCCAAATAGTTATGGGCTCTCCTTGGCCGCTTGAAACTCTAAATGAGTATTATTTTCCAAATTTGAAAAACAACACCTAAACTCCTAAAAGGTCAAAACCTTACTGGCAAACACCTTAGGCCTAATCATTGGTCAACATGACCTTCATCAGATGATCCACACTCAAACAAAAAAAATTCCATTAAGGCTTACACAAAGAAAGAAAGTATTTTGTAACTTGCAATTAGTAACTTCCTTTTCTAGTTGTCAAAATCCTCCAATGAACTCTCAAGGAAACATGCCAATTGCCTTGCAAGTAATTGAGTCTCAAAAAGGCAAGTAATTGAGTCTCAAAAAGGAAAGTAATAGAAATCTTGGGAAACCTCCAAAACTCATGCCCTCCTTGGCATATATGATTTTTAATTTTAATTTATTATTTTTCTAAAAAATATGATTTGAATATTTAAACCATAAATAAAATATTTTTCGATTAATTTGGCAGGTCTTATTTCACTATTTTTGGATAACCATACTTACTAAAAATAGTAAGTTCTATTTTTAGAAAGGGGACATGAAAATTCCTTCCTCATAAAGATTGCTTGTCCTCAAGAAATGAGGATTGGGTTGGTTGTGATCTTCTATTCCCTCCCAAGTTGCATTTTGAAATTTGATCAAGTACTCAGTGATACCTTGGTTTTTCAGTTTCTCTAAGTCCCTTATTTCTAAAACTATTTCAGGTACCAAATTCAACTTTTTCTCATCACCTGATGGTGGAAACTTAGGAAAAATCATAGTTTTTTGTCCCACCATTCTCTGGAAACATGAAACATGAAAAACTCTATGTATCCTACAAGCTGGTGGCATATCTAACTCATAAGTTACTTGTCCCTCCTCCCTAATGGCTTTGTGAAGTCTATTGAACCTTTCTGCTCTAATTTTTTTCGTGCGACTCTGATTTCATGGCCGCAATCCAAGGAATTCTTCAATTTGGAAACTAGAATGCACACCCAAACTAAAGCAAACACCAACTTCATAAACTCTCTCTGTTCTCTTCCTATGATGCATATATTTTTTGTTGATCTAGTGTAAGATGTAAGTTGTCTCTGAGTGACCATAGGAACTCATGACTTTGTTAGAAAAATTCACTTGCTATAGTGATTCTACTTTTTGAAAATAATGAATCAGAAAAAGAGAGTGCACCATGATCATAGAGAGTATGAAAATAAGACATACCAATGCATAGGTGATGAAAGGTATTATAACAATACTTTCCTATATGCAACCATCTTACCCATATACCATGCTAAGACTATGCCTCTAAAATATAATCATGCTCCAACTATACTCTCCTCATCTGGAACCTCACAAAGGAAACACCATCTGACCCAATACAAAAATCACTGAGAGGATTGGAATCAATGCTATGGAATATGTCCTACCAAAGTAACTCAGATAAGACAACATTAGAAAACTAACTACCAATCATGATCCTAGGTAAAATACAAGACATCTTGGTTAACCATAAAACATAATCCCCAACACCAATGCCATAAATATAAATCAAATCAATCACTATCACATCTATGAGATCTTCCAACCAGGAACTCCCTCGATTGTTTCCAACTAGAACTAAAACATCGACACTTAGCCTCCAAGTGTCAAATGGAAAGATATGGGCACACCAACACACCCACACCACTACAACCATTAAGCTATCATCTGGAATCATTCATACCATTTCCATGAAGTATCTATAGTGACAATTTCCCACCAAAGTAAAAGCAATGAATGAATGAACTATTTCCAAAAAAACACTTACAAATAACTACCCAAAATTTTTCCAATGCTCAACAACAACCTGCTCATGATAAGATATCTTCATAACTAGAAAAAATATGTGAGAGCAGATATAACCAAACAAAAATCATACTGAAAACATAGGAGAGATGAGTATGGAAGTAATAATAGGAACATCCCCTATGATAAAATTACATTTACCGTCTAGCCCCAACCAAGAATTACTTAGTTGTTGGACTAAGAAAATCATCCAATTCAACTACAAATCATAATCTGAAGTCATGTATAGGCTGATCAAAAAGTGGGAAACAATACTAACACTAGAGGTTGGCCCACTACACCAATCATGAGACAACACCTCATGGCTAGAAACTACACCAGGGTCATGAATCTTGTAATCACATCCAATCTCATCATTGAAATTTGTTAGATCTTCATCACCCAAATCAAATGAAGGATTATCACGAGTCAAATCAACATCCATATCAAGTAAAGGATTAAAAACAAGATCAAGATTATCTTCAAATCCAAAATCAGATCCATCCTCTTGTTGGTCCAAACTCCTACTATTTGAATGTGCCAGATCATATTCCTCCTGGATGCAATCTAGATCCTCCATTACCTATTTGTCCTCCTTGACCCTTCCTCTGCTCACCTTCTTCCTAAATTGAGGAGCTTCATAGAGTTGATCATTATCTTCAAGAAGTACCTCTTGAACACTTTCTAAAGCAAGCTTCATGGAATTAACCTCACCGGTGAGCTCACTAACCTCTTCCATTAATTTCTTTGACACATAGACATGGTCTCATCTGTAAACTTGTTAGCTATACCTCCATCATGCATCATTTGTAAATAGGCTATTCTAATATCTTCTATGGTGTTCTTCATTTTTAATACATTGAGCAAAGGCATAAAGCTTATTTTGACCTCTTGGTGCAATTTGAATTATGCTTTCTACATGCCTAGATGCATACTATTTGATCTAGATAAAACTTGCACTACATTTTTAGTAGACACCAAGAATTTATTCTTACAACTCTCCTCATGAACTTGAATTTTTTGTAGGATTAAAGTATTGTCATTGTATTGTGCATGCAAAAATAAGAACCTTCTTCATACATGCCATCACCATGGTTGTCCCAATTCTCATAAACTTCTCCTTTTGCCTATTGATGAAATGTGTAGCATTTGGTTGATGATCCAAATCAACAATACTACAACGTCTTTGCTCATAATCAAAACTTATGTCTTTGCTCAAAATCAACACCAAGCAATAATAAATCAAATTTGTGTCAATATCATACCTTCTAGCATTAGCTTCCTCAATGCAATCCTCCATGCATGTATCTCGAGTTGAATCTGAAACAACATTGAAATGAAAGAGAAATTCATCCCAAGATAATACCACATCATACTTAGATGCTGACACACCTGGATCCCAAGTGAAAGAGGGTTGATTGCTTTGAACAAGGTATTAGTATTCAATGTACTCCTTATGAGTGGTTACCTTCTTGAAAGATTCATTCTCAATCTCCCTAGGATTTAAACCTTCATCAAAATCTTTCTCTATGGGCTTGGTTTGGAAATCAAACCCACAACTACTTGAGATATCATCAATGGAATGAGATGTGATCATCAAAAACAATTTGGAGATATCATCACCTTTGCATCCTCCATGTCCATCTTCTAAAGGTACATTAGAGAGCCTATCATCAGTATCGACTTTGATAGAGACATAAAGGTAGACATCAGTCTAATAATCTTCACCAAATGAATCCAAACTAGGATCAAAAGCTATCAATTTATCTTGCATTACCTTATCCTCAGAAATTGCAAGAGTGACCAAAGAGTCATCTTGAGACTTTATTACACACTCATTATTTTTCAAAGCACTCACTACAACAAAATTTCCTACTATGAACTCTTCTACAACCACCTCCTCCTCTTCAATTTTTTGTTCAAATCTATCAATCAACCTTTGAAGAAAATTATCAAAAGAATTTACCTGAATGTTGACTTGGGTGTTCATACCTTGGTGCCACCAACCATGAGCAAATCCTTCAAGATGAAATGTTTCATATTGAATGGAAACTTGCTCCTTCATGGTTCTGAATATGAAATAGTCCAAGATCCTTTGTACCCATGCTCTAGTTGAGATTCTATCTGATCCATCAAAAGTTGGAACTAAATATTTTATGATTTCCTTTCTACCGTACGCTAGGTGATTTTTGCAGCCCTTTGCAACCCACTTGCTCTAGATCATACTAACATAATCATTGTATAGGATTGAATTTCTAAATCCTTCATCTTGATTAGCATATGCTTCTTTGATGGCCGCTAGATTGCTTGTCAAAACTTCCATGGGATTGGAAGGGCGATGAGCTGTATTAGGATCACCTTTAGGTAGGAAAATAGATTTGGGATTTTTAAAATTATTTTTTTGAACCTCCAAATAAATCCAACTCTCCTTAGGTGAAATTGGATTTTGAAGCTTGTTTTCCAACAACCTCATTGCCTCTTTTGTCTCCACAAGACTATCTGTAGTTTGTTTATTACTCCTTTGTAGATCTTGAAAGAATTTCCAATCAACATCAGCCATATCTTTATGCCTCTTTTCCTTTTGTAAAGAATATGAACAAGCCATTAGGCTAGTAAGATCATCTAGATTTGATACCATTGAGGCCCAACCATTACACCAAAAGATCAACCTAGTAGTGAGGGCGGCTACCTAGGGTGTTAAGGGTGAGGTTTGCATCCCACCAACCTTGAAGGTGAAGGCATAAAAGCCACAAGCACAGTTGACACATGGTCATGGAGCCCCACCGTCTGGTTATTAGGTACACGCCTGCCAACACAACGGGTTAGCACATCCATTGCGGTTTAGCCCTTCACACATGGGAAATTACAACCCACCACACTCTACAGGGCTTGAACTCAATACCTTGGCTCTAATACCATTGTAGGGTAAGTGTAGGTAGATGGGAGGTCAAAAAAGGGTTTTAAGTGGCCACTTTTTTCTGAAATCAAGAAATATCTAACTTGGATGAGAAATTGAGCATAGTTACACTCAAAATTTTAAGATGCAACAAAAACAATGTTTATAGTGCTCTGAATCTACTTTCTAAACTACTGATTTCTTTTAAAAATGGTATAGATTAAGGGGTTTAAAAAAGGGATCCATAGAAATTGGTGTTTTTTCTGTCAAAAAAATAACATAGCATGTTTTGTGGCTCCCTCAAAAGGTTAACTTCTTTTTGATATTTTTGAAATCACTTCAGTTTGAAATTAGCTAACAATATGTAGTTTATGCCTGTTTTTTTGATAATTTTTAATGAATATTTGATTTTTTACTAATTTTCAAAGTGGAGACATCCCAAAAAACATAATTTTGGTCGTGCTACCCCTGTAATTTATTGTTTTGGAAAATCGCTATCAGAGAGGATATCACCCTTTCTATTGCTTTGAAAAACCCAATTACATGTTTTTAGGACATTATATATTTAGATCACATGCATTTTTAGAGAACCTTAATATCATCAGATGCTTTTGTTTTAAAGTGGGCATCTTAAGTGCTTGACCTCTGTCCATTCTTGTTCTATTTCAATATTATTGCTTTTCACATTCAAGTTTACATTGTTGTCATGTTGTTCGCTGGAGTAACCCAAGATAATGAGGAGATTTTTGTGTGCCTGCGAAGGAGATGGTTGCTTAATTTTTTTCTCATGAATATTTTTGACATGCACTAGAGTGGTTTGAGGTGACATTGGATCCTTTTCTTGGTGCATTAAAGGAGATGTAGCAGCTTCATATATAGAAGGAGAGATAACATAATGACTCGGGACTCCACCCCATCCAACAAGATGGATTGTGAATGGAGGTAGCCTTAGCTCGACCCTTACCACATTGTGCAGTCACATGATCAGTTGTGATTTAACATTTTCTGCATCAAAAGGCAATCTTTTCATAATCAATTGGTTGGCACCAACGTTTGTTGCCAATTTTAAGAAAAATCTCTGTCAAAAGACCTTTTGAAACTTCCATTTCCACGCACAGGCGAGCAAAGGTCGATTTCTCATAAATAATTGTTTCCTTTGAAATGTAGTGTTATTTGCCCAACCCATTGCCAATCGCCTTCAAAAAATTAATTTCCCAAAACTTTAAGGGAAGATAAGGTAAACGAACCCACAAAAAAGTAGAAGAAAATGACTCTATTCATGGATCAAACAAAGGAAACCAGGGTTTCATGAATAGCCCGAATCTCCTTGGAAGAACCATGGACTAGTGTTTAGTATCATTTCTTTATCTTCTATAGAATCAAATTATAAAATGAAAAAACCCCTTTGCATAGGGATAAATGCTTACTTCTTCTGCTAGATATTCTTTCCAGTTTGAAGATATCCAAGAATGGAGATCACTTAATTTTGGCCATACCTTCATAAATCTACAGACAAGGGCATTGACCTATAAGAAAGCCTCTTTGTCACCGATGAATTTTTCCAAGTGAATCTCAAGGGCTGTCGGCGAATGACACACAAAAAAAGGAAGCCTTTGATTTAAACCGCCATAGGAGGGTGGGTTAAAGAGATCAAACCTTGGTTGTGAATCAACATTCCGTTGACCATTCAAACCTAGGGCATCATGGTTTAAGGCTTCCTTAAATTTTTGTCGCTACCAACCTTGGCCCCCATGGATAAGCTAGTGCAGGAAGGAAGCGCTTCGTGGGATGGAGAAGACATATCAAAGCCATCTGAAACCTTGCAAGCAGTGAACGGGAGGAATGGAGTTGTGAGCATCATATTTTTCACATATCACTTATTATTACTACAATTGTGTTTTATCAAACATTTTTATTAAAGACATGAAATTTTCTACCCCTACAAATTTTGAAAAAATAATTAAAAATCATTTTTTTTAATATGTGTAGAATGGAGTCTAGTTTATAAAAATGTAATTTATTTAAAATTTCAATGAATGGTTAAAAAATACCAAACACTGGCTTTTTCAAAAAAGTAGACACACAAACAAAAGAAATTAAAGATGAAAAGCTTAACATTGTCAAAAATGAGAAAAAAATTACATCATTAAATAGCTAAGAGAGAGCTTAACATTACCCAAGTGTTCGATTTGTTTGACTTGAAACATGTGCAACCCTGATGATTAGCACGAATGAGATTATGCAAAATCCTGTAGAATATGTAAAAACACGTCTTTGGAGGTTGGGAAGGCACTCCAAGCCTTTGGGTTGGAAATCCAAAACAAATCCCAAGCCTAAGGCTTGGGGATTCCCAAAGCAACATATAATGTGATCGCGTTATAATGTGCTCATGTTATGTTTTGCTTTGCATTTTTTCCTTTTTTGCAAAAGTTTGCTAGGTATGTGTGTCAAGTTTGACATAATGTGAGCACGTTATAACATGCTCATGTTATGTCTTTCTTGGAATGTTTTATGTTCAAGTTTGTTAAGTATATTTGATGTATGTATGTTTGTATATATATTTGTATTTATGTATGTATGTATGCTTGTATGCTTGTATGTATGTATGTATGCATGCATGTATGAATGTATGTATGCATGATTGTATGTATGTACATGTATGTGTATGCCTGTATGTCATGTATGTATGTATGCCTATATGTATGTATGCATGTATGTATGTATGTATGCATGCATGCTTATATGTATGTATGTATATATGTATTCTTGTATGTATGCATGTATGGTTGTATTTATGTATGTATGTATAATGTATACATGCTTGTATGTATTATATATGTATGTATTCCTATATGTATGTATATATGCCTATATGTATGTATGTATGTATGTATGTATGTATGTATGTATGTATGTATGTATATATATGTATGCTTGTATGTATGTATGTAAGGGTTTTGGGTTTAGGGTATATAAGGACCTGAGGGTATAGTTTTTAAGGTTAAGGGTTGAGGTTTTTGGGTTTAGGATTTAAGGTATAGGGTTGAGGGTTGAGGGATTAGGGCTTAAGTAACAGGTTGAGGGTAGAGGGTAGAGGGTTACAGTTAAGGGATAATATTTAGCTTGCTAAGTGTATACTTGATTTAGTGTGTAAGGTATAGGGATTAGGGTTTAGGATATTGGGTTTAGGGTTTATGATATGGATTAAGGGTATAAGGCATATGGTGACTTGGGTTGAGAGTGTATGGTTTAGGATTTAAGTATAGGTTTGAGGCAAAATATTCAGGGTTTAGGGTATAAGGGTGAGGTTATAGGGTATAAGGATGAGGGTTTGTGGGTGTAGGTTTTAGGGTTTAAGGTATAGGGTTGAGGATTGAGGGATTAGGGCTTAAGTATATGGTTGAAGGTATAGGGTAGAGGTTTGAGAGTTTATAATTGAGGTATAATGTTCAAGGTTGAGTGTCTAAGATATAGTGTTTAGGGTTTAAGGTTGAGGGTATAAGGCATATGGATGAGGGTTGATGATTTAGGGCATAAGTATAGGGTAGAGGTTAGAAGGTAAAGAGATAATGTTCAAGGTTAAGTGTATAGGGTATAGGGTTTAAGGTTTAAGGGTTTAAGGGTATCTAGGGGTTGAGAGTTTAGGGTTTAAGGGTTGAGGGATTAGGGTTTAAGGTATAGTGTCAAGGGTAGAGGGTTTAGGGTTTAAGGTTTAAGGGTTGAGGGTTGAGGCTTTAGGGTTAAGGGATTAGGATTTAAGGCTTTAAGGTTAAAGGGTCAAGGGTTTAGGGTTTAAGGTTTGAGGTCTTAAGGGATTATGGTTTGGGTTGAGCGTTAAGAGATTAGGGTTTAAGGTATAGGGTTGATGTATTAGGGTAAAGGGTTTGATGTATAGGGTAGAGGGGTTGAGGGTAGAGGGTTTAAGGGTTAAGGGTTTAAGGTTTGAGGTCTTAAGGGATTAGGGTTTAAGGGTTGAGTGTTAAGATATTAGGGTTTAATTTATAGGGTTGATGTATTAGGGTTAAGGGTTTAATGTATAGGGTAGAGGGGTTGAGGGCAGAGGGTTTAAGGGTTAAGGGTTTAAAGGTTGAGAGTTTAAGGGTTGAGGATTGAAGGATTAGGGTTGAGGGTTGAGGGTTGAGGCTTTAATGTATAGGGTTGAGGGATTAGGGTTTAGGGTTGAGGATTTAAGGTATAGGGTTGAGGGATTAGGGTAGAGGGTTGAGATTTTATAGTTGAGGGATAATGTTCAAGGTTGAGTGTCTAAGATATAGGGTTCAGGGTTTAAGGTTGAGGGTATAAGGCATATGGATGAGGGTTGAGGGTTTAGGGAATAAGTATAGGGCCAAGGGTATATGGTATGGGTTTGAAAGTTGAGGGATAATATTCTCCAAAGGTTATGATTTATTTTTTAAATGATAAACAAAAATTAGAAAAAAGTTGACGTCCCATGAAAACTATGACATTATGATGAGTTTTGGCTTTAAAATGTTATTTTGAAAAAAATATTCATTAAAAAATTAGTAATTTTCCATGCACTAGATATTGAAATTAGCTATTTGGAAAGAAATTAGGGATTTTGTTCGCTCTTTTTATTGTGACGTCCCATCAACCTCATTTTTCTAAAAAAAATTGTAATTCAAGTTTTTCTCTTATATTTAAAAAATGATTTAACTTTTTTTTAAATTACAAACATAAAATTCATCAAGAGCTCTATATTTCATAATTAGTTTGTGTCATGTTTTGAAATTCAAAACATAAAGGCCATTTTAATGCAATTGAAGTTGAAAATTTCTACTTCTGTTGGTCATTTCCTTTATAATTTAGTGTGACAAAGTCTTGTAATTTTACCCATTGAAATTCTAGAGTCACACTTGTTTGGGGAAGCATCATACCTTCCTCGTATGAAATATTGAGCTTACTTTGTCATATCTTTACACTAAGGACATTATGTCTTCTTCAAGTACATGTTCATTATGACATCTTTTCACTTTCAGAGCACAATGTCTTTCCCCTCATGCCTTATATGTTCTTATTATCACATATTTAGAATCTACATTGGGGGAATTACACTCTTAACACTCCCCTTTTTGTTTCGCTTGGGAATATTGTGCTTACCTCCTTTACATATTATGACTTTATTGCTATATATTTACATTGGAGGGTATCATGCTATTTCCACACTATATGAACTTCCTTTTGATATGTTTGACTCATCTAGGGGTAACTAGCAATGCATGTGCTTTAATGATATCATCCTTACATGTTACTTCCTTGTGCTATCATGATTATCTATGAATATTATCATACACTGATATATGTAGATTTATCACCAATTTTACCATTTATATTTATCGCTTCATTTTAGGAATATTATAGATAAATATTCAATTTAACATTTGATTTATGGATCATATCCTATTCACATATACACTTTCATGATTTTAAATGAGACACATTATTGATCATTTCAAAATCTTATCAATCCATTCAAGGCTATTATGTCTAAAAGTTATACTTTGACTATGAGCTTATATCAATACATATTTTAAATTACATCATGGGACAACTTGTCATTTTCTCTTTATATTTGGATTATTGTGTCTTGTATTTGCTCATGGTGGCATCATGAATATTTCCTTTTATATTGTGCTATTATTGGAATATATTTAATATAAAGGGCATTGAACTTCAACTTTTAACACTGTTACGCTAAGTATTCCTTACCTTGCCCATATGCCTGACCTATTACTTGATTCAAGATTTTACACTTAAACGATAAACATTATTTTACCATCTTGATTCATTTTGATTCCATTTGTTCAAGTATTATGCTAAGAACTCTCTTTCCTAGTTGTGGTCCCTTGCCCCTTACTATAGCTTTATGCCTTTTATTTTGGGCCCTTGCCCATGGTCTTAATTCTATACCTACTAGGGCTAATCATTTGATTGACCTTTATGTTCTCATTCTTTCATATGACACATTAGGGGGCATATGTCTATCCTATTATTTACATAAGTGTTAATAGGCCACTTGGGACCAAACCACCATTATATTATCCATGTTGCAGGAAACATTCTTAATAACCAATACCATTTGCAACCTATGTGTTTACATGATGAATTATTTGTACAATTAGTACTATATGTAGGAATTACTCTACAATTTAATACTTATACAATGACATGAATTTATTCTTATATAATTACATGATTAGAGGCTTAAGTACTTATATGATTACACATCTCAATGCTTATATTATATTTAATTTTCATGAATTTTTCCTCTCTTGATCATTCCTTGTATCCTATTCATATAATCATTTATTGGGATACATTCATAGATTTTTTGATATGTAGATAGTTACAAGTACTTATAGAAAATCATTTATGGAGATTACATACACAAAAGGAAAACACACATGATTATATCCTTGAAGGGTCTATCACTTTATATGCACCCTAAGGTAATATTATTTGAGTATCTAGATAATTAATTTATGTGCACATTTGTGAGCACTACATACTCTAAGATACATGATCATTCTATAGGATTTACATGCATCTCAAAGTGTGGATGGAATTTAGCATATTCATTCTATTTCCCATTTAATTTTATGCTTGTTTGGAGGGGAGTGCTTTGATATATAAAAATATTGACAAATAGCATATAATTTTGTGCAAAGTTGGGTCCCTTTCCCTATATTATCTACTTCCTCTATTGTAGATCTTTTTATAAACTTACTACTCCTTCCCTTTCCCATGTTCACATAGTCTCATATATTAACACTTATGCTCAAATGTATTCCTATACACATGTTATTAACTAAGATCTAGCCCCTTTATGTCTCAAGATTGGTTTATGGTCATGAGTGATGAAATATAAAATAATAATGAAACTAAAAAAATACAAAAGATATATATCAATCTTTAAATTATTCCATTCAATTCAATTTCATTCTTTTACATTACATGTTTAATATATAGATTTGATATCATAATTGAGATTTACAATTACATTACAACTTATTACAAACAAATAACTAATTATGTTCATTATCCTTTATTCTCCCCATAATGAACATTGAAAAAAATGGTCATTAGTCCATCCTTTCGCCCCCATAATGAACATTTTGAAGAAAATCTCCAAAATACATGTTGCAACAATATCTTGACTTAGGGCCTCTCGCTAGCCATCTCCCAGAAATAATGAATTTGCATTCTCCAATCATTGATGCAGTCACTCTACAATCAAGGATGATCAACCTACAAGTAATCATTATGAGTCACTCATTTGGTGCTCACTCTAATAAAAACTAATCCAACTACAACTGACCATCGCGAGTCACTCTTTTGGTGCTCACTCCAAATCATGACCATACATGGCCATCTCATCTCTATCTGCAATATCCAATACTCTAAAACCTAAAATCTCAAAATCTTAATCAAATTGACTAACAATAATCCTAGGATCTGTCTCACAATCCAACCATAAATCTCTAATTTTTAGAAAATCTACAAGACATTTGAAGAACATACCACTCATCTCTATAAGTATCCACCCAAATACCATCAAAGGTTCCCTACTACAACAATCGTATCAACATCATTAGAATAAATCATAAAAATTAATAACTCAAAGGCATCTAAAAAATAAAGTGAATCTATAACACTCTCAAGATGATTAAAATCAATCTTATCATCAATATTAGTATTTCAAACATTATTTTTATCACCAATAATATTACCAAGATCCTTGGATCATCACCAACAACATTATCAACATCATTGTCATCTGTCACCAACAACATTATCAACATCATTGTCATTGCCAACAACATTATCAACATCATTAGACAGCCTTATTTGGGGCGTCAAATACAATTTTTGTCAAAGATGTCACAACTACATTATCTAAAGAACCATTTGATGTCTCCCCCAAAACTAATTCAAACAAAGGATTAGTAACACATAACATGGGTTTTTACAATTTCTTCTGAAAATAATGAGAAGAATCATGAGTATGTTGACGATATAATGAATAGGTGTGTAGATCAAAACACGAAACTAACGTATAGCCATGACAACCACAATAGGAACACAATTTTGGCTGAACCAATTTAACACTTCTTGAGGAAGATTCAACTTCACATGCATTGATAAGCCCTCCAAATACAAATTTAATGGGTTTCAAATACTTTGGAATATAAGACCCAACAACACCCTTATAACAAAGACCATATTTTGCTTTATTTATTTTTTGAGATTCCCAAACTCTCACAATTGGCTTTCCATTCACTTGTTGGGTGAAAGTGCTAGAAGGAACATCTTGTCATTATCCTTCAATGAGGTCGTCCTCATAGTCATGAACTCATCTAGCCCTAATTTAAAATTTAAATTGACTAAGCCCACCTTTACCATTTTGCCTAGATATGTCTAACATAAGTTTGTATGATATGTTGTTATGTATAATAATTTGGAAATCAAATCATAGAAACAAATTATTCACACTGTCTTTTTTCAATTGGTTCTCTAAAAAGAATCTAGTATTAGATAATCATTCTAGGAGCATTTGCATGATTGAAGAGTGTTAATTCAATTTTGTTTAATTTCAAGAGGTTGATCAAAGCATAGAACCACTAGCCTTTGCAAATTCCAAGAAACATGCAAGATATCAAAGTATCTTTAATGAAGTGAAGAAGAATAGTTTACAAATTACATAGGTTTAGTTCATGGGTACATGACAATATTGAAGTCATAGATTTATTTCCGACTATCTAGACTTGACCCAACCTATTTACAACCATACATTTTGATTCTTAAAAGATTACCACTTTGCTAATGACTATTCCTGATCTTGAGACATGCTAGATTTGTATCTTCTTTATTATGTGTACCATGTTTAATTATTAAAATAAATACATTTATTTCCTATTTACATTTCCCACATCTAATTATTACCAATTATCAAATACCCAATTATCATTTATTTATCTATACTAATTTGTGCTTTGAGTGTAATTTTTGGATTTGACTGTGTCAATGTTTTTTCATCAATGTTTCGAATCACACTACGTGATCCATCATCGAGATGAAAGAAAGATAAAGAAAAAAAAAGTACATTCAAACAACAAAATGAATTGTGAAAACTTGATATCTTTAATTTGTGCTTATTTATATTAATATTTATAAAGGATTGACTTGCCCTTTAAATATAATTACTATTATGACAATTGTACAATATGGTGACAAAAAATCATTGTTTTAATTGCAAGGATACAATTCTATGACATTACTACCACACATGTTAATGCGATTTGGTCTTCGAGACGAGAACAAATTGATAGCCACACTGCCGAAACACAATTTTGATATATATATATATTTGCCTAAAAGCATGAAAGTGACTAGAACGATCTGTAGACAGTTGCGTCGTTCCAATGGAGGACGCAATAAAAACTATCAGTATTCATTGATTTTAAGTCGGCCTGCCTTCAATTTCCTCCATGCCAATCAAACCCAATAATGGAGTCTCGAGAGAAGGAAGAAGAGCAGAGCAACAATGACAAAACGACCACAGTACTGCCTCCACCACCAGAGAGAAGCAGCAAAACAATAGTGTTAGACCTAGACAACACTCTCATCAACGCCACCTTCTCCCCTCCACCACACTACGACTTCACCACTCTAATTCAACAACCCCAAGAACGTCCAACGCTTTGCTACGTACAAAAAAGACCAGCTCTTGACGAATTATTTCTCCACCTCTCCAAAAACAACTACGAAATCATAGTTTTCACAGCGGCATGCAAAGTATACGCAGACCAAACCCTGGACAAACTGGACGTCCACAAGAGCATAAAACACAGGCTTTTCAGAGACTCGTGCAGCAGAAGCAATGGCGCAGTGTTCAAAGACCTCGCTAAACTGGGAAGAGACCTCAAAAACGTCATCATGGTTGACGACATTCCTCGCAACTATCAAATGCAGCCACAAAATGGGTTTCCCATAAACCCATTCCATGGCGATCTATCAGAAAGAGAGCTGTGGAGACTCATAGATTTCTGTAACATTGCGGTAAAATGTGAAGACGTTCGGGAAGCCATTGCCATACATAATGCTCTTAACAAGAGCGTTACTGCAGAACTACAACGCTTACGAGAACGAGAAAGGAAAAGAGAAAGAGAAAGAGAAAGAGAAATGCCTGGGTTTCTTGGCTTTACCTTGGATTGCAGAGCTCGGTGCAAAACCAGAAGAAAAACAAAGATAATTGTATTGGGTCTTTTCGATGTGTTGATTAAGGCAAGCCTGAAGCCTTTAACACAGATAGACTATATAATTTCTGTAGCTGGGAATAACTGTAGTTCATCCATAGTTCCTTACTATGTCATGAAAAGGCCTGGTGTAGATAAGCTTTTGTCTGAACTGGCTAAGATCTATGAAATTGTTGTCTTTGCTGAGGCACCCAAAAAGGATGCGGATTTGTTCCTGGACAAACTTGACGCTAACATGAGTATAAAACGGCGGCTGTACAGAGGGTCCAGCTGGAAAGGCAGAGATCATGTGACGAATTTGGATAAAAGGACTGTTGAAAGTGTTTTAAATGTGGATTTGAAGGACGTTGTCATTGTTGATCATGATAAGGCGGAGTATAAATTTGAGAGAGAAAATTGGGTCATGGTGAAAAAATTCCAAGGTGATGCCATGGATGGAGAGTTGTATGAGGTTAAGGAGTTTTGTAAAGCTGCGGCCATGTATAAGGACATCAGAGAATTCAAAAAGGAAGTGCATAACAGATTTAGAAATGAAAACGAGATTCAGATAAAGTCTCGAGGTTGCACAGTACAATAATTGAAAAGTATTAGAAATCAGTTTTGTCTTGATGTCACTCATAGTCACCTCATGTTTTTGAGTTAAAATGGACGATTTGATTGAATTGATTTTGTTTGCTGTGTTGAATATTAAGCTTTTTGGTTATGATGGATGGTGCTTTCATAGCCATTGGAAGACTAAACTCATTATTTATGTTAACTCCATGTAGATGAGTAATTTATGCTTATGAAATAATTCCAATTTTTTCTCTATAATTTTATATAGTTAATCATTTATAAATATTTTATTTGTATAAGTATTAATATGAGATCAATACAAATTCTTGTGAGCACTATCATAATATTAATATCAATTTCTTTCAAGGATTGGATGTCCTTTTGAGATTTGAACTTGGGTCTTTACAATGAGAACTCAATATTTAAATCAATTAAGCTCAACCATTTAACAAATTATTTATTAAAAAAGTATTGATTATATAATTATAAATTAATTATTAATTTAAATAATTAATTAAAATATTTACATTATAGATTATGTTTAATATATTCACAAATGACTATCAAATTTATGTGAAAGGGTTTTGTAAATTTACTATGCTAGTACAATCTACTCCTTTGATATTATTGTAGGTATGCTTCTCAATCTGTACTTAGTTGTCATGTGTCAATTTTTGGTAATATATCCTTTAAGGACTTTCTCCCTAGCACGGGCTCCATAATAGTTGACGTATTCATTTTTACCAATGGCATTGTTGACATTTTGTTTCACAATGTCCAAATTGTGCTTGAATCATAGCCCCCTTATGCATTTGACCTTGTTTAGCTCATCATTTATAACCAATTTGTGAAACTTCCTTAATAGGTCTCTCTTGGTTAAAAGTTGCATGAGTGTTGTTCTCTATCTTTCTACATGTGCCTACCAATGTGTTAGGAGTTGCAAAGGTCTTAAAAGTTCTAAGTGTGAATTTTTTATGTTCAAAAGTCTAAGGATTGTGCTTATGTTAGACTTTCAAAGTTTCCCTTCTTAGCACCCCTTTCAGATTTTTCCTTCTTGGTGCCTTTCCTCCAAAATCCACCTTGTTCTTTTATCCCTTTCTAGATATTAGACTTTCCTATTTGGGCATACCTTTCATTTGTTCCCCCATCTTTGTTCCCTTTTCTTGTTAGGATTTTAGAGTTTTCCTTCCTAGCAACCCTTCCTCCCAAACCTCTACTCTTTTCCTTTCCTTTGTCAAAGTTTTGCATTTTTCTTTATTGACATGTTTTTCCTAGAAACCCTAACACCTTGATCCTTTACACTAAGTTCCCTTTGATATTAAATTTTTTGCCATCTCCTTACTTGGGTACCATTTTCTTGGTACCCCCAAACTTTGATCCCTATTTTTCTTAGCTATTCTTTATCACTAGGCTCATAAATTTGGACATATCCATATTTAGATACCACAAAGAAAGCTCTTTTGATCCCCAACCTCTAATATTTCACATTGATTCACCTTTTTATCTCACGAGGTTAAAATTTTCTTTGCTTGCTTGCATGTTTTGATGGATGGATTTCTTTTTTTCTTGAATCCCCAAAACCTTGACAACAAAACTTTTCAAGTTCATTTTTTTGGGAAGTTCATGAGTTCACAAACTCTCTAAAAGTATGACAAAGGTATAAATTTAGCTAGGTTCAAAATGTGAATTTAAGTTTGTAAACTTGTAGAAAAACTAACAAAAGAAGAAAAAAAGTTCATATTGATGAGTTTGTGAGTTTACAAATTCGTTGTGAGTTTACAAATTCGTTGAAAGGCCAATATTAAAAATCTAGGTTTGAAATATCAACAAGTTCATAAGTTCATGAACTTGTTGAAAAGTTGGCAAGAGAAAGAAGAAAGTTCAAGATGTTGGGAAGATTCAAAGTTTCTAAACTCCTCAAAAGTATGACAAGGGTATCAAAGGTTTAGTTCTCTAAGGCAAAAGAGACCAAGTTTAATTTTTTAAGAGACTCACAAATTTGTGAACTCCCCAAAACTCTAGTATGCAAATGGAAAAGAATAAACATGGAGATGTCCAAGGTTCTAGAGCTCACCAAAGCACCAATGATGAGAAAAAAAGATTAAGGAAAGAGGTTGTAAGCAAGTTTGTCATTTCATGAACTCACTAACACATTTCAAATATAGAAGAAACCTTACCAAAAGGATCATCTTGTCTTAAAAACCCTAGTATTGCACTATTTCACCTACCCTCTCCTACTCTTAGATATTTGACCTACCAACAATAATTGCACATGACCTTCTAGGGTTTTTTCTAAATATTTTGTTGGTATTTTCTCATACCATGGTACTTTATGTCCAATCACCATTGATGAATGAAATTATTGTGGGTTGAAGGGGAATTTATTTTATGCTTCCTTAGTACATTCAGGCAAGTTTAGAAATAATTTCATGCATATTTCATGGAGAAAATTTCCCAAAAAACATGTGCATCTATTTATGTGTAGTAGTTATTTTTTAGATTTAATGGAGATTTCATGTGCCCCTTCGGTTGGTCATGGGTTTTGGATGTTTCTTGTAGGGGGTATTTTAAGGACCCTATTTTTGTTTGGAAAGATGGTGAAAAAAGGAGGAAGCAAGGGATAATAGTGTATAGTCGTAAAATTACACCCCTCGCAATTTCACATACGTCTTTGCATCCACTTTAGTGTCTACTCCCTTAGCATTTGTGTAGGCTCATTTTAGCCCCTGCATCAGCCTTTTTCCTCTGAGGATGCTCAAAAACCCCTTTTCAGTAGCTACCCTTTATGCATCAACTTTACATCAAACTTTGGTATTTTCTCATTCTCGTTGTTTTGTAGCATGACATGTTTGGACACTAGCACATCATGTAGACGTCTGCATGCTGGGCTAGCATCCTACAATGTTTCAACACTCAAACAGCTATCTTTGAGCATGTTTTCCACTTGTCCTCACCTTTTGTCGATGGTAACGGCCTAGGACACCTTGTAATGGCTAAAGAAGCTTCTTTTCCCTCCTTAAAAGTAGTCTTTTCATTCCATTTTGGTCGGCTAACTTCTCTCTAACTTCTTCTAGCTCCACTCTTTTGCTTTTAGCTTTACTCTAGCTTCATTCCAACTTCTAGCTTCCTCTTCCACCACACTTTGCAGCACTCTCAAGCTTTCATAAGCTCATTACAACAACACTCTTGGCTCTTATAGCTTTGTTTGCTTCCCTCCTTTGTTTCCTAAGCCTTGCATATCTCCATTGTACCTTTGAGCATCTTGGGACTTGTCACATCCCCTCTTTATTACATCTATATTTCGTGATACGAGTTCTCCTCCTTGAGCGGGGATTGCTTTTATCATCTCTTTTTTGATACGAGTTCTCCTCCTCGAGCGGGGTTTTCTTTTATCACTCATACTTGGTGGTGTGGGTTCTACTCCTGAGCAGGTTTTGCTTTTGCCACGTGCTTTTTCCATTTCGGTTCTCTTCTCTCTATCTTCTTGGCTGTCCATGGACATGGGAACACAAAAATGGGGGTTTGATTGAGGCCAACCCCTATACATCCCCAACATTCTCTCTAGATATCATGCATGCATGTATTGAAGACGTTCACATGTTGGAGGCTTCATCACTTGTGTGGTTGTGAGCATCTTCTTTCCCTTCTTTTCCTTATCTTTCATCATTTCTACTTTACTTCATTTCAATCCTATTACATCCTATTTCTTTATCACATTCTATAAATTCTTAATGATTCGAGTATAAGTAGTCATTCTGTTGTTTTTCTGTGATAATATCGCTTTTTGGTCTATACAAGATGACAGCGCGCCTCTGGGACACAGCGTGTCGCACTGTCATCCATATTTTGCATTGGAGTCCTTTGGCTAAGAGCTTGTCAGTTTTTCCAAAAAACCTTTGTGACCTGCTCTTTCGGATTCTGAAACTCTTATCATTGTTCCTTGAGGTAGTTTAGGGTAGTTCACCCCATGAGGCTCTCTGAATGAAGAGAACTCATGAGTAGTGAATCCCCCTTCTCTACAAATCGTAAAGGAAGAAAATTGCTTAGTAGAACCTTAGGATTCTTAGTTTCCAACTCTAGGTATAACATTTTGGTACTATAATGATATGGTTCATCCCAAATTTGTAATAAACACTCATAACCTTTTAAAAAGTAAATTTTTAAAGGTAGAAGTGATCTTGATTAAGTGCCTCCTTGTGTATGTTATGAATTTTTGAATGCGTTACTAATTAGTTATCCCACTAGGTAATTATAAAATCTTCACAAAGCTCTTGGGTAAGTGCACCAATATGTGACACAATTTAGGTGCCAAATTGGAAAAATTCACAAAAAGGGGCCGAAATTGGCCATTTGGTGGATGCCAAATTTCTTGAAGTCATTTGGCATGCACCAAATTTGGCATGCACCAAATGTAAAAAGTAAAATAAAAGCAAAAACCATGTTTCAAACCCTCATTTCTCTTCAACCCGCGGCTTGGCTTGGAGGATTTGAGGTCTACAACTCATGCTCGCGAAATATCATCCATTATTTACATCCTTAGGTTGCAATTTTTCATGAGTATGCCACCAACACGTTAGAGAGGTCAAAGATTGCAAAGAGGTATGTATTTTTATTCTATTTATTTCGAATTTGATTTAGAATGCAGATTGAAATAGGTTTTTATAATAAAACTTTGTTCTAATTCTCATGGAATGAATCTCCACCTCGAAACATTGATGAGAATTCACAATCACCCCCTCATGAAGAGCCTCCTATACAAGAACAACCTGAAACCCCTCCATCAATTCATAGGAATCCTCAAGGAACACAAGAAAATATTCTAAATCAAATTGAAAACAATAAAAGATACATTGAACAATTAATTGGAAAATTAACCGAGTATGTCGAAACCCACCCTTATAGGAGAGGGATTGTTGAATCATTGAAGTCAAATGTAACTCATGTAGGAGAAATAATCCAGAAAATAATTTTTTGGTCAAATAAGAGGCATGAGATGAGACAATTTTATGCTAGTGGTTTGTTTATGCAGATGTCAAAAAACAAAAAATTAGCAAAGCTGACTTGTGTGCCCTATTTACAAAACCGAGAACCAATGCACCTTTTTCTCATGCATGCAAGAGGTTCCCCATCCATTGGTGCCACCATGAGTTAATTAAAAATAAATTTTGGGAGCGGTGGTGGATGGTATTTGACCAACCTCCATGCAATAACCATGAGGTACCACAATACTTTTTGAGGAAACTCTATTGTGATTTTGTCCTCAATAAAATGCCAAACTATTTTGACATCTTAGACTTTCAGGGTAGAGGTGGGGGCTCCACACATGATAGACCTGCTGCACAACGTAATCCACAGTTGGCACTGAGACCCTTGGCCAAACCCATGGTGGAGCATGTTGTTGTTCCTTCCATTGTTAAGGATAGTGTAGAGGTGGACACGCTGGAGTCAATTGACTCACTCACCCAGACCATTTGATAGTGTGTGAGGCCTCTAGTAGAGCCTGATGCGGAGGAGATGTGTAGGCCCCGAGCTTCACCCCACCATTGTGGCGCTTGTGGTGCTCTTTGTAGGTACGATTATTAGAGTGCTCATGATGTAGCTACACAGCCTACATCAACTGGATAGGCGATGGATTTCACAAATGATTTGTTGAATGATACATTCAACATTGACACTCAGGTAAAATTCAGCAAGTTCATTTAATGTTGTTTATTAAATTATATTTTAAAATTTAAGAATAACTAAATTAGTAGAATTTATATATGATGAAATTTTAGGGTCGGACTGTTCATGAGATGTGCTCCATTCCTACAGACCCTTATTCATTCTCGATGATGAGTCCACAGGTATGCAACTAGTATTAAAGACATTATTATTGCATTTGAACAGTTGAATGTTATATTTGAATGTTTGTCTCATAACATGCTTTGGATTCCAAACAATCTCCTGATGGACCTTTGACCTCCACACATCATGATTCTTTTCCTCAAACAACTTTCACTTAGGTAGCCTTTATTCATTAATGGTGTTGTAAAACAATGTTAGCTAGTTTTTGTAATTTTGCGTATACAAATCTAAAAAAATTGATGAGAAACACAAACATTACATTTGTATTCCTTGATTGTGTCACATTATCTTCTCCTAATTCACTTTTTAATCCTTTATTCTTTCATAATCCCATACCATTAACATTTAATAGTTCACCCTATTTTCCATGATCCCCTCCTAGCCCATCCCACTAATATCTTCTAGTCCATGCTATGTGTCATTATGCCCTTCTACTCCCATCTTATTGTACCCATTATTATTTCACCCTAGATGTTCCATGATCCCCTATGTTCCACCCTATGTTCCTTTATCTATTCTATGTTATACCATCTTTATCCACGTTTCATCCTAGATAACTCTTCTTTATTATTTCTACACACATGTCAAGTTCACACTTTGTGTACTATAGTGAAACCCTAGACACCTCCTAATTCACCCTATGTTGCATTATTCCCTACTAATCGCATCCCATTAACCTCTAATTCTCCACCCTATATTTTGTTATCCCATCCTAGCCCATCCCATCAATCTATACTAGTCCATCCTATGTTCCATTAATCCCTTCTATTCACATCCCATTACCCTCTCTTATTTCATCTTATGTTCCATTATCACCTTTTGGTCTTGTCCCATTATCTTTCCCTAATTCACACTATGTTCCTTTATTCCCTCCTAATCCCATCCCATTAACCTCTAATAGTTCACGCTATATTTTTTTATCCCATCCTAGCCCATCCCATTAATCTATTCTAGTCCATCACATATTCCATTATCGCATTCAACTCCCATCCCATTATACCCTCTATTATTTCAGCATATGTTCCATTGTCCCTTATTGGTCTTGTCTCTTTATCTTGTCTATGTTATAGTACCTCCATCCAAATTTTATCCTATACATCGTTAGAAGAAATAAATTTGCTTCCATTCAATATTGACCAAAGTTTTCTTCTCCATTACTGTTGCACACCTCAACAACCAACTTCATGTGCTATAGTAAAACCCTAGACATGTCGTAATTCATCGTATGTCCATTATCCCTTTGAAAGCTGCTAGTAATATAGTAATCCTCACTCCATTCATGTGAACTTCATTGTGGCATTATCACTATGTTGACAACATGCCCTCATTAATATTAGTTCATCAGCATATGCAATACGAATCTCAATGAGCACTGAACTTTGGCATTTTCAAGAGTTTGGTCTATCCCAATGGACTTAGTACTTTCACCATTATGTGATCTATAAGCACTATATTGTAGTCTCAACTGCGTCCAACCATTTACTCTTTCATTTATGATAGTTATAAAGGGACTACTTGAACTTCTCTATATTGATGTTAGATATGTTTTTTCATTTGTAGTTGATGACATTAGATAGCCCTGGTGATATTGGTGGCACGATGGACCATGGAGTTGTTACAAAAATATCTAGTTTTGATCCATTGAGAGAGGTATGCAATAGATTAGTCGATTTGACATTATATTTACTCTTTTATGGTCTATTATAGAAAATTTTCATGATACTTTTATGTAGTTTAATTTCTTTTTGGATGGTTGCTACAGGTGGTTGTCACTCTAGCTAGATCGTGGATGTGGTAATGTTGTAAATGTGCATGATGACTATATGTATGCAGTAAGTGATTATATTTTGTTATATGTCATTCCACAATTCAATTTCTATGTATTAACATCTTTACTTTTTATTGTATCAGTTGAAGGTCCAGAGTGAAGAGAGGAGGACTAGCGAACATGTTCGAAAGACAAGAGAACCAATAGTCACCCCATCCAGCCGAATTTTGAAGGTCTAGCACGGGATCTATTTCCTTCCCCTAGAGGGAAATGACTATGTATTAGGGTCATTTTTTGTATGCCTATGTGGCATTTTGGAACATATGTTCTGTACTATCGATAGATACATGACATTTTATGTCCATATGGCTACTTTGTACTAATCCTGTATGGATTTTTTGGATATATTGTATATACTTTTATCAATATATAGCATTGTATAGCCTTACGACTTTTTGATTAAAGAAAATCTTATTATGCTACTGCCATTCTTGAATGATGTTATCATGAGTATCATGTAAATTGTATGCTTGAATGTTGTACACATGGATTTGTTTTACATCTAATGCTTAATTAATTACTGTCAACTTCTCAATAAGCCCCATCTAAAGCGTATTGTGTAAATAAGCTCCATTCCTGGTGGTTTGTATCCTTTGGAATGCTTCAATTACTTGTGCCTCACTTATTCACATGTATACTTCACGTATATTGCATGTATGAACATGTGTATGCTTCATGCTTCTAATGCATAGCAACAAAAATCTTTTGGGGAAAAATTTGACAAACCAAAAGTATAAGAGTTTTTGAAAAAATTGGGAAAAAATCATATTTAAAAAAACGTAAAAAATTGTAGAACAAGAAATAAAAACTATTTTTTTTGAAATTGAAAGGTATTTCCATAGCATATAGAGATATAGAGAGCAAATAAAATAAATATTTTAACTAATGAATTGTAAAAAATAGATTTTTATAGTTTATATTCAAATTGTTGATTACATTGCATTGTGCATCTTTCAAAGTCAAAGCATTACTTCACATTGCATATCTAATAACTAGATGAGCTGATAGATGACAAAATTTCAATTACAATATAATTTCTACAAAGTCAACCTAAGAAGTTATGCAATTACTTCACATTGCATAACTAATAACTAGGAGTAGCTGCCAATTGCATTTTCTTATCATGGCATTCTATGAGACCAAATTTCTTTGAGGTATTTTTTCAAATAGTTCACTACCTTGTCTATGTTACCACATTTTTCATACATGTCTACCAAAGCATCTTGTCAAACAGTTCACTGCCTTGTTGCTATGGCTAAAAGCCTAAAACAAGTGCTTTCGAACAAGCTATGGATGGTTGGACAAAATATATCAAAAGCATGATAGTAATCAATAGCATAGACAAGGTAGTGAACTGTTTGAAAAAAATGCATCAAATAAATGTGGTGATGGAATGCCATGACAATCCATAGACAAGGCAATGAACTATTTGAAAAGATGCCTCAAAGAAATGTGGTCTCAAGGTGATGGAATGCCATGAAAATCAAATTGCTTTTGATTGTCATGGAATTCCATCACCAGGAGACCTCATTTTTTTGAGGCATTTTTTCAAAGAGTTCACTGCATTTTCTATGCTACCACATTTTTTGGTGCAGGAGCACCATTGAATAGAAGTTGTCAATTCAAGGTTTTCAGGAGTAGGCTCTAGTTTTTGAGGTATTTTTTCTAAAATAAGGTCAATGAGACCATTTTATATTGTAATGCATCATTTTAGTTGATAGCTAGATGTTTAGAAGGTCAAGTTTGCAAAAAGTGCAAAATATTGAAAAAAGATGTAAAGTTGCTAAAAAGTTGCAAAATTGCATTTTTAGGGAAGGCAAACGGTCATAGCATTTCAAAAGGAAGTTGTAGGAATTAGGACAATTATTTTGGAGGTTAAAATCATAAATAAGATGGAAACCGTCGATGTAAGTTGGATTTTGAAGATTTGGAAGATTGGAACATTAATAATACTCTATTTTTCTCCAATTTTTCTGTATTTTCTAAGTTTCCAGTGACTGTACGGCCCATACAACTGCATAATGTTATAAATCTATTTTGAATTCATTTTATGGTGTGATTTGGCCACTTATTGCTTTTGATTTGAGCATCCAACAGTGGATTCAGTGTAAGTTTTAGCAAATTCTTTGTGACTGGTTTTATACCTTGTTTTAAGGGTTTGTAGCCTTTAAAATGTAAAATCGACCCATTCCACTTTTTTTCGCTCTTGTAACTTGTGGAATGGAACTGAAACATCAATAAAAAAGTGATGGAATGTTGAGAGAGTGCAAGGGAGGCCTGAAAATGTGTTGGGCATGAAGCCCTAGAGTCAAAAATTGTGTCTTCCAAGTGGAAAAGAGGTTTTGATATGGTAATGAGTGAAATAGGTTGGGGAAGCATTGTTTCTTGTTGAATTGAGTATGTGCAAAGGTTTTTAGACTAGTTTGAGGTGGTGGAAAGTTTGATTGAGGTCTGGAAATGTGATTTCCATTAAAACCCTTGATTTTTGGCTATAATATAGGGTTTTGAGTTTAGGTATATTGAAGGGTGGATGTATGAGAACAAATTATGGAATCTTTGGTTTGGTATCCTATAGAGAGCTGCCCAATTAGATTTTGAGTGAAAGGGAAAGTTTAAGGTAGAGTCCCTTTGTAAAATTGACCTAATTTGAGGCCTAGTTGGTATGAAAAGCCTGATTTGAGAGATTTGTATCAAAGTAACCTATTGAGTGGTTGTGGTATGTTGTTGAGTACTTTGATGGGTGTTTGAAACTTTGATGGTCCTGATTTGAAAGGACAACACCAAGGAGATATACCCAATTGGCCAATAGGCCAAATTTTCAAAGCAATTATACTCCAAACTATCTTCCCATCCCAAATAACTATAGAAAATAATTTACTAGACCACAAAACCTCCAAATCCACAATCTTTAACCTGAGAACCGCTCCTTTAAGCCCACATTTACAAAACCCTCATTTTTAGCAAGTTTAGGGTGGGTTTATTGAAAATCCTATTCCCACAACTCATAACACCTTTCCAAAGCATCAAACATGCTTAAAATAACCTACACATACTTAAAAGTCCCTCCCAAACTGCTGCCCCAAAGGATTTCAACCATTTCCACTCTTAAACCACTCAATTTCACCAAAACTCATCAAATTGCCAACTAGGGCACCACACCAAACCACTCAACTTGCCTCCCCTAATCCAAAAACCATGCACATATGTTCCCTACCCCTAATTATGCCATTCCACTAAGTTACAGTAGGATACAATGGGTGGAATGGCTAAAAAGTCATTTTTACATAGTCAACTACTTGCATTTGACCACTTTTCCCCAAGCGACAATTCATCACCATGGGAAAAGGTCTCTAAAATAGAAAAAATTGAGAGAGTTTACTGTAGAGGGGCCCAATGCGATCCCATAGGATCAGACAAGTTTTTTTAAGCATCACAGTGTCTGAATACGAGCATGTTGAAGTTTGCAGCCATTTTGCACTTTGGACTGTTAAGGGATTATGTCGGTTGAATGTAGCTCAGAGTGATTCCGCATGTTTCGGTGTGAAAAAAGACCATTCATAGCATAAACGTACCCACTTAGACGTGTCAAAATAGTCTATTTGGTCACACGCGTTGTAGAACGAAAGTTGCACCACTTTGCAACTTTGCACTACTTGCATTTGACACTTTTTCCATGAAGAGAAAATCCTCCACCACGAGAAAACCACTCTGAGATAGCGAAAACTAAGAAAGTCTTTTGTAGAGTGGCCAAACGTGATCTCATAGGATCAGACGAGAAGTTTCTAAGCGCCACGGTATCCGAGTAACAACATGCTGAAGTTTGCAGCCATTTTGCACTTTGGACTCTTAAGGGATTGATCTAGTTGAACATAGCTCAAAGCGATTCCACATGTTCGGGTGCGAAAGAGGACCATTCCTAGCATAAACATACCTATTCAGACGCATTGCAACAGTTTTTTTAGTCACACGAGTTGTAGAACGAAAGTTGCACCACTTTACAACTTCGCACTGCTTGCATTTGACACTTTTTCCATCAAGTGAAAATCTACCACCACTGGAAAACCACTCCGACATAGAAAAAAATTAGAGGGTTTTGTAGAGGGGCCCAACACGATCCTATAGGATTAGACAAAAAAAAATTAAGAATCACGGTATCTGAGCAACAACATGCTGAAGTTTTTAGCCATTTTGCACTTTGGACTCTTAAGGGATCGATCTGGTTGACAATAGCTTGGAGCGATTCTGCGTGTTTGGGTGTGACAGAGGACCATTCCTAGTGTAAAAATACATATTCGGACAAGTTGAAACCGTCTGTTTGGTCACACGAGTTGTAGAATGAAAGTTGCACCATTTTGCAACTTTCAACTACTTGCATTTGACTTTTTCCCTAAGTGAAAATCTGCCACCACTGGAAAAACACTCTGAGATAGCAAAAACTGAGAGGTTTTTGTAGAGGAGCCCAACACGATCTCATAGGATCAGACAAGAAGTTTATAAGTATCACGGTATCCGAGTAATAATATGCTGAAGTTTGCAACCATTTTGCACTTTCGACTCTTAAGGGATCGATCCGGTTGAAGGTAGCTCAGAGTGATTCCGCGTGTTTGGGTGCGAAAGAGGACCATACCTAGCATAAAAATTCCTATTCGGATGCGTTGGAACAGTTTGTTTGGTCACACGTGTTGCAAAACAAAAGTTACACCACTTTGCAACTTTCAACTACTTACATTTGACAACTTTTCCCCAAGTAAAAATTTGCCACCATGGAAAACCACTCCAAGATAGTGAAAACTGAGAGAGGTTTTTGTAGAGGGGCCCTACATGATCCCATAGGATCAGACATAAATTTTATAAGCATCATGGTATCCAAATAACAACATGTTGAAGTTTGCAGCCATTTTGCACTTTGGACTCTTAAGGGATCGATCCAATTAAATGTAGCTCGGAGCGATTCTGCATTTTTGGGTGCGAAAGAGGACCATTCCTAGCATAAACATACCTATTTGGATGCAGTCAAATAGTCTGTTTGGTCAAAAAAGTTAATGAAATTTGCACCAATTTGCAACTTTCAACTATTTGCATTTGACAACTTTTTCTCCAAGTGAAAATCCGCTACCATGGGAAAACCACTCTGAGATAGCAAAAATTGAGAGATGTTTTTGAAGACGGGCATAAGACAATCCCATAGGATTAGATGAGAATTTTCTAAGCATCGTGGTATCCGAGTAACAACATGCTGAAGTTTGCAACCATTTTGCACTTTAAACTCTTAAGGGATCGATCCGGTTGAACGTAGCTTGGAACGATTTCGCGTGTTTGGGTGCGAAAGAGGACCATGCCTAGCATAAAAATTCTTATTCAGATGTGTTGGAACAATTTTTTTGGTCACATGAGTTGCAGAATAAAAGTTGCACCACTTTGTAACTTTCAACTACTTGCATTTGACAACTTTTTCCCCATGTGAAAATCCGCCACCACAGTAAAACCACTTTGAGATAGCAAAAACCAAGAGAGGTTTTTGTAGAGGGGCCCAACATGATCCCATAGGATTAGACAAGAATTTTTTAAGTGTCACGGTATCCGAGTAACAATATGCTGATGTTTGCAGTCATTTTGCACTTTGGACTCTTAAGGGATCGATCTGGTTGAACGTAGCTTGGAGTGACTCCACGTGTTTGGGTGCGAAAGAGGACCATGCCTAGCATAAACATACATATTCAGGCACATTGGAATAGTCTGCTTGGTCACATGAAAAACTGGACACCACTGGAAACCACTTTGAGATAACAAAAATCAAGAGAGGTTATTGTAGAGGGGCCTAACGTGATCTCGTAGGCTCAAACGGAGATTTTGTAAGCGCCACGGTTTCAGAGTAATACCCAGTCAAAGATTGCTATTTTTTTGCACTTTGGACCCTTAAGGGATCGATTCGGTTGAACATAGCTCAGAGTGATTTCATGTGTTTGGGTGTGAAAGAGGACCATTCCTAGCATAAATGTACAATGTACTTAGAAGAAGATTAATAAAATTCATTGTTTCCTTGCATTTTTTTATATTTTTACCAGAAATCTGATGTTTCCTTGAATTGTACAGTTTTGTACATAGTGATTGTGTTCTCCTTTTCAATCTCTTTGTGTTTCCACACACCAAATACATATTTAGAAACCCATTTTGATGTTAGGGTGATTATTTGGTGAAAGGGAATAAGTTTTATGGGGTTTGTGTTGTTGCCCCTATATATTTTGATGGAAAAGGGCATGAAAAATGAGGTTTCACCCTAGGGTTTGATAACATCCAAATGACCTACCTTTCCTTTTCAAACCTTCTATCACATCAAAATCCACCTGATAACACTGAAACAACTAGGTTCTAACCTTCTTCCAAACTATTGCTTTAATTTGCTACTTCAAACTATGCCTCCTAGGCCTAAATTCATGCTTTTTCCATAGGGGCGGCGTGGAAATTTCCACCAAATGTTTTTTCCACCCATTGTATTCTATTGTAACTCAGTGGAATGGCATAATTAGGCATAGGGGGCATGTGTGCATGATTTTAGGAGCAGGGGTGGCCATTTGGGGGTCTGGTCATGATGCCTAGTTGTCAAGAATGTGTGTTTTGAGTGAAATTTGGAGGTTAAGAGTAGGTAGTGATGGAAAACACTTGGGGAAACACTTTGTAAGAGTTAATTAAGAAAGGGAAGACATATTTGAAGGTTTTGGAGGCATTGAAATAGTGAGGAAAGGTTTGGAGGTTCAAGGTTTTCAATAAACCCCCCTTGAAACTTGTCAAAAGTGAGGGTTGTGATTTTTGGAGTGTTGGTGAGTGTTTCATTGGAAGATGATTGTTGATTTAGTGCTTATGTACCTTGGTCATGACTGCCCAATGGTGTTTTGTGTCTGGAAGGAAGATTAAAGGATAGTTGGTTTGTTGAGAGTTTTCCACCCTGCTTTGCATCACTTTGGCATGTTTATCAACATAAAACTATGATATTTTATGAATTTCAATATGCAATGATATAATGCAATATGAAATATGTAGTGTGAGACAATGAAATTTGTGTATTTAAACTTTAAAGTTAAAATGTTAAAATTTACCATTGTTCTTGTCTTCAAAGTTTTTTAAACTATATAATTTAACCATAATATAACTAAACAATATATGATATAAATTAACCAAATTATTCATTATTTTTTATTGCCAACTATATAATATAACCATTATTTTTAATGCTATTGTACATTGATATTTAACCATTGCTCAAGATTAAATTTTTGAATAGTTTAAACATGCACATGATGAATAAATTATTTCAATTCTCGACTTCTATATATCAAATTATCCAATAATCAAGTGTATGTCCATATACAAAAATGGTATCAACGCCAACTCAAACAAAGTTTTACAAAATGTGGCATGTGCCATCTCAATATCTATTCAAAATATAATGCCAAAATGTCTATCTCATCCTAAACTACTGGTGGATCATCAAAATGGAGCCTCTTTGAAGCACTCTTTGGCTATGAAGGTAACTGCACAAGAAAAATTCAAACCATAATTGAGATTAGTTATATTATATAATTTAAAATTGAATAATTAACATCAAAATCAATATACATTGAATTATAATTGAGCTCTAAAATTGAAATCTTGATTACCTCATATATACGTCTCTTCAAACCATCATGAGTCCTAGAATATGCCCCTCTCAAAGAACCAATCATACCAACTTTTGAAATGTCAATCTATATATGTGAAAAAAAACATCAAATTGATACAAGTTAGCATATAATTGTTAGTAATAGGAACATATTTTCCAAACACAAAATAAAATAAACACATACCTCTTTAGGCATCTCTTTTTATTTATCTCCTTTAGGTGTTTCGACACCTCCTCCCTGAGGTGTTTCAACACCTACTCCTTCAAGTGTTCCAACACCTAGTCCTACAAGAGGAAAATAAGATAAGCATATAATTTGATATATAATTTCATTAATGACAATTCAAATGGCAAGCAAGTATATAATGCATGAATTCAGGCATAAAAGGCATGGGTTGAAGTAGCAGATTAAAGAATTTATTTTGAAGAAGGCTAGAACTAGTTATTTTTAGTGAGATATAGTGGATTTTGATGTGTTTGAAGGTTTTCAAGGACTGGGGAGGTCATGTGTATGTTTGGGCATGAAGCCCTAGTTGAGATAAGTGCATTTTTTAATGGAAATTTGAGGTTTTAGAGACTAAAAGTGGGTGAAGTTTGGGGGAAGCATAATATTAAGGATTATTAAGCATGTCTAGGCTTAAACAAGGGTTTTTGAAGTGGTGATAAGGTAATAGGAGGCCTAGAGATGGGTTTTTCAATGTATTCTCCAAAATCCCACTGTACCGTAGGGGCAACTAGGCCAATTAGGCATCTTTTCCAAAGAGACACCTTCCCAAACACCTACAATCAAGTCAAAAACCATGGAAAATAATTAAATAAGTTACCAACCTTAATATTTCACAATTTTCAGAGCTACAATCGCTCACCAAGCTACCAATCCACTAAACCCTCACTCAAGCCACCAAACCTAGGTTTTCCAAGGAGCCTTATTGAAAATCACTCTCCCCACAATTAACTCTCGTATCCAACACCCAAAACATACCATATGATGTTTTTAAATGCTCAAAAGACTCTCACAAATGACTTCCCCAAAGGATTTCATCCATTCACACTCTAAAACCACTCAAATTCACTCAAAATCACACATTTTCACACTCAAGGCTACATGCCATTACTCTAGAACGATCTCCCCTACTCCAAGAATCATATTTTAACCTATTGCCAACCTAATGGACTCATTCCATAGAGCTACAGTATATACATTAGGTGGAATGAGCCATTAAATCACTTGATGACCTCAAAACTTGAAATTTAGACTTTTAGACCCGCGTACAGTAAAATCCACCCTAAGAGCTCAAAACAAGATGGATTTCAATGCTAGAAAAACCAAAAAATGGATAACACATCCCTCTACCCAAATCAAAACACTTTTCTTCAATTACCTTTAGTAGGGGCTCATGCAATTGATTGCTACAACACTGAAAAAGAGAAAAACAAACTCAGATTTACAAAGAAAACAGAGCTTTATTGATCAATACTTGTACAAAATCTTCCACTCTTCTCCACACACTCCTTCATTCGAGATTCACATACATATATTCAACTCCCTTAATCAATAATTGATTGAAAACCAGTGCCACAAGTGACCTTTCACCTTCCTTCACCGTTCAACTTCCCCACTATGAATTTCTTGCACTTGAAAATTTGAAAAATGACACTTTGCACTAATTTAGCAAATTTGCAACTAAAACCTTCTAACTCACTAATAACCACTAAAATAGACTTATTACATCAATAAATGGTCTATATTACCTTATCCAAGCTAAAACAAGACTTCATCACCCTAATGACAACCACCGAAGTTTGGTGCCCTTGCACCAAATAGAGAGCAACATATAACCATCATTTTGCATATCTACATTAATGCATCTCTATGATACATGATCAAGGTCAACGGATGATTGCATCTTCATGATCTGTAGAGCCATCAGGAGCTGATAAGTGTCAAGTGGGGTTAGAATTCTTACAGACCATTCGTCAACCCACTCTGTTGACTCATAATCATTCCATGCTTGAAGTGTACATGAAGAACAAAAGCATGCCATCTTCCGTGTATGGATAGTCCATGTACCTGCATTGGATATTCTAAAAGAGTGTAGCTCACTCGATCCTATTAGCGTACAACAATCCTCATATTTTTCAATGTTAGTATCATCTACTAAATGAAAAAATCTACAAACTAAAGAATTACCTTGACTACTTGGACCCATTGCATGATTGCACCACTCGACAATTGATCTTGCATCTGTCAACTTTACATTGTCTTTGTACTTTAACTCTTCTTGTGCTAGGGATATTTTGATACATGCACCTACTCCATCATGCTCCCCCTTTCCAGGCCTGACCTCTAAGAAGTTCCACATATGTTGAACACCACTGATCCTATGCATCTTGCTCAACCAATAAAACATTTTGGTGTTCTTGAATTGCAATGTACAGTTATCTGACCATATGATATGTTGACTGAATGATATGCCCCTACTAGCCAGATCAACATAGAACATCTGAAAGCAACCTTGCACAAACTTGGTAGAATGTGTGTGATCATCACTGATGTAAAAGTGATACTCCCTCAATACTTTCCTATTATCCTTTGTACTATCATTTGCATGAATGAATGCTATTTGAACAAATATAGCAACCTGCGTGGAGTTGTAGTATTGTGATTACACCTCATTTTTTGGTTGTAGTGTGTAGTTCTCCACAAATTCAACAATTGAAATGATGCTATGAAGTGGAAATGTGTCCTTGCATAACATGAACTGTGAGTCCAACCATTTAGCTCTATGTGTATGCCTGCATACTCATACACCACCCGATCACGAAAAATTCCCATAAACTAATATACTGGAATTTTATCACTGACCAATTCACACTTCTTTACTTCTTTCCCATCTTTTAGACTGTAGGCCATTGTCTTGTATTTGCCAAATTCGACATTTTTCTCTCCAATTGTGTGTGTACTAGCCATGTGTTGGAAAATTGGAAAATGTTGCATGCCACCACAATGATCACATGTGCCATCCAAACATGACTTGTAAAAAATTTGACCATCCTCTCTTTCACATAAAATGGAAGATAAGAATTCCCTTGAGGATTTAGGTGGAGGCCCTATGTTGCATTCCTGCAAAACATTGTCAGTATGCATATCTACACATATACGTTGATAAACATCATAATGCTTAGAAAACTCAATATGTACTCTACAACAACAAGTACTGCATGTGTGATTTATTTTGACATAAAAAGGCTTTAGCATTTCAAAATACCTTTGACATATTTTAATTTCAGGAAACTTTTGTACAAAATCAACAAAAAATTGGGTTTGAGTGGTATCCAAATAATGCTTTGGATGTGGCCCACGAATTTGACTACCAATTCTCCTTCTTACAACATCTCTTTGACTAGGAGTGGTCCTTGTGTTATCCTTCCAATAATCTACTATTATTTAAGATCTCAAGCCTTGAGCAATTCTTTTATCTTTCTGTAGCACTCTACCCAAGAATGGCCATAACTCATTGCTATTTGGATCCTTTAATCTTTCATGCCTTCCTTTGGCTCTCATTAGAGATGATCTACTTATTTTCAAAGAATTACTTGTCTTTGTAAGGTTCACTGTGTTCCTTGTTTGACTGCTTAATAGTGTTGTTGTCATCACACATCTTGTGGCACAACTATCCTTCATGCATGAGATAGAACCCACACTCTCATATGCACTCATCAAGTTCTTTACAATGGAATTTTCACTTGAGTCATTCAAAATTCTCAGACCAAGAGCCTTCATGGTAGGCCTAAATTTGAGTTACCTCATCATTTCAACAAATAGTTGGCATCTTGCACCCTCACTTAGCTTCTAAAAAAATAAACTCCATATCCTTTGTGTAGATCTTTGACATGTACGTTTTGACATCTTATCAGGCATCCATTTCAAAACATTGGAATCAATATCAATAAAAAATTTAGGTTTTCTATACAAAAATCTAGGAGTTCTCAAATGTAAATTTGTGTCAATGTTAGGAATGTCAACAACATCATGGATAGATCGTGTACCTTCAATCGGAGGTGCAATTGATGACATACCTTGAGATTGGCATGTAAACGATGTTGTGCCTCCAACTTGAGATGTCGTTTGTGGAGTGACTTCAAATAGAGGTGTGTTTGTTGATGTTCTTTCGAAATGCAATGTTGTTGATGGTGTGTCTTCAACTATAGATGTGATTTATGATGTACTTGGAAGACCACATGTTGTTGTTGGTGTGTCTTCAACTGGAGATGTGCATTGAACTTCACCTATGGTTGACGATGTGCCTCCAACTTGTGGATCCATTTGTGTCCTTCCACAAACTTTTTTCATTTGTTCCATTTGTTTTTTCAATTGTACATCTCTCTTAGATTGCACAAGAATTTTTGGCTATATGGGTTGCAATTCATTTGCTTCACAAGCTGCAATTTTTTATTCTCTTCTCCTTACATATTTTACTACACATGCTTCCGGTGTTAGAGGCTTTGGTCATTTCCTCGGCATGACGTTGAATGTTGCATGTTCACAATCACACATGGAACAAAATTAAGTAATGAATTTTATGAAACATATTGATAATGCTAATTAAATTTCATTTTATTGAACACACCAAAGCATTTTATGAAAGAAGGCAACGAGTTGTTTGAAATTATCAAACATGTCTATATGCTACAACATTTTTCATACATACATATACCTCCATACCACAAGAAAAGTACTTGTAATGCATTTTTTCATCCCCCTGTCTGTACAAGAAAAGTAATTTTGAGAAGAGAAGTAATTAAAACACCCCCTGTCTGTACGGTTATGTACAAGAAATTTTGGATCTTTCATGGAGTGAATCTTGTGGGAAGTAGGCCTAACACCATTTTAGACTTGGTTTGGATTGATTTCAATGGTTTTTGTGCATTTTAGAGAAAAATTACAGAGGATCGGTCTGTATACCCTATTTTAAGGGTTTTGAGTGTATGAAAATGACATTTTAAGCCATTCCACCCACTATTTTGTTCTGTAACTTGGTGGGATGGCTCACTAGGGCATGATTTAGGTCTATACATGGTTCATTGGAGCAGGGAAGATGTTTGAAGGCTTTTTGTGCAAATTTTGCTTGAAAATGGAGGTTTTGAACTAGGGTTTGGTGAAATGTTGATGATAGAGGCTAGTGAATGAACTTATAAGCATATTCAAACATAATTAAGGGTTTTTGAAGTGTTGGATAGGCTAGAGAAGGTTTTGGATATAGTTTTTCAGTAAACCCCCATGTAAATTGCCTAAAATGAGGGTTTCTTGTTTACATGTCTTGGAAAGTGTTTCACTGCAAATAAATGGTGAAATTGAAGGTTTTTTTGACTAGTTGTTGCTGCCCCATTGAGTTTTGGGCTTAAGGATGAGTTTCCAATAGGGCCCCTTTGTAAAAGTGACCTAATTTGTGGTCTAGGACAACATAGGTGCTTTGTTTTGTCAAAGTTGTTCCAAAGAAACCTAATGGTGTTTTGAGGTCAAGAAACCTTTGTTGAAAACCTACAAGGAATAATAGGTGATTTTGTGGAAGATAGGAAAGGAAAGGTTGTAAAATTTGAAAGAGGGTTTGAATTGGTTTAATTTGAGGTTGGAGACAAATCACTTCCCCGTTTGACATCAGATTTGTACAAAATTGCTTCATGTAAGCATTGATCAATGTTAAGAAGGGTTTGAGGGGAGTATTTGGTGTGTGAACAAGTTCTTAGGATAAAATACTTGTGTCAAACCCAGGGTATAAGTTGTTGCCACCTTTGGAAACTAGAGAATCTTGTGCTTATTTTCCCTTTTTTTCTTACAACGGTAAACGGTATGAATGAATGGAAACTTGCATTAAACCAATTATGTCTTGAGTCACTTTAAATTATCTAGGCACATGATGAAGATGAATTTTTTATGGCACTAAAAAATTAATGGAAACTTGCACATTAACATTGTTGAAAGCTCTTAGGTTTTCCAAATTAGTTGAAAATAAAAGTTTTCCCACAACCATCAGTAATAATGAATTTAATGTTCAATTCTATGTGTAACAATGAATATTAATAAAATCATCAAATGAATGGTCTAAAAATTGTGAAAACAAAACAAAAAAACTCAATATAAACATCTACCTAAAATGAAATAGAGTGAATTCCACTAGCCATGCTGGAAGTGGACTGTTATAAGCAATGCAAATAGAATTCATAAGTAAATGTCATGTTTTTCATTTTTTCAGTTCTTCAAACTAATAAAAATTAAACTTTTTTATGCAACTCCCATATAATTCAATGTTGAATTCTATGTGCAATTGTTATGATTAATAAAATCATTAAAGGAATTTAGTTTATATTGTCAAAAACAAACAAATATACTAAATATAAACATTTCAATATTACCAAAATCAATATATTACCTGAGATAATGTAAAATGATGTACAAACTTCAAAATGTCTTCTTCTATGTTGTCTAGCATGCAGATTGGTGGTAAAAAGGTGATTAATCAAGCATAGATTGGTACAACATGGAATCAAATGCATAAAAAAAGGCATTTTTGAATTGGATAAAGCGTTGAACCAAAAAAATATAGAAGCCTGTGGGCCTGAATCACGGGTTCAACCCTTATTTTACCGTTTCAAGGTAAAGTACATTTGGCACTCACCAAATTTGGAGAGCGCCAAATGTGTTGTTTTGAAATCTTTACCTTCCATAGAGACAAAGGGAGTGAGACTTGAGATAGAGAGAGAGGTGATAGGAGTGAGAGAGATTAGTGTAGGTAGTGTGGTAGTGACTAAGACATGAGAGTGATAGAGGTTTGAGAGAGATAGAGAGTTATCCAGTTACAGTGGGGGGAAATACCTGACAACGGGAGAGGGGTAAGGAGGGATGAGACCTAAGAGATACCTGACAATGGGAATTGGAGTGAAATATATTTTTCTAGGTAGGGTGGGAGGTAAGTGAAACTTGATAGAGAGGGAGTGTGAGAGAAGGCATTGGAGTGACACAAATTAGTCTAGGTAGCATGGGAGGGAGTGAGACTTGAGAGATAGAGACTTGAGAGGGAGATATTTATTCAGTTATGGTGGGGGGAAGACCTGAGATAGGGAGTGGGAGAGAGAGGGAGTGGGAGATAGAGGGATGGGAGACCTAAACCGTCAACCCTAAACCCTTAAAACCAAACCCTTAAACCCTCTACCCTCTACCCTCAACACAATACCCTCTACCTTTAAACCCAATACCCATCTACCCTCAACCTTTAAACCCTTTTAAACCCAACTAAACTCTCTACCCTAATCCCTCAACCCTTAAACCCTTTTAAACCCAACTAAACTCTCTACCCTAATACCTCAACCCT
>VDFB02000003.1:219633998-219659860 GCA_007258455.2 Sequoia sempervirens | reverse complement strand
TTGTTTTATATTAATTGTGCCATGCTTCGCTTATACTACATTTGTGACAAGTACACTAAATCTAAATAATTGTAATAGTATGTATATGTCCCTTTGCATGTATAGATATGTAAAATGCACTTTTTCGAACATTGCTAGCTTCATTGGTGTCACATTGATGTTATGTCCACTAGTTTTAGTACCTTTACTATGCACTTATTATTAATTTACCTTGAAATTTCTAGACCCACAAATGGCAGACTCTTCCATAGGAGATAACGAAGTTGGTCCCCATGTATTAGAGATCAGAAAACAACAAACCCAAGAAAGAGATCGGGCTTACTATGCTCGCCATAGAGAAGAGATAACTACTCGAAGGAGACAAAAAAGATTGCAACAAAGTCAAGCTAGGCCCCAACATACAGAAGCCCAAAGGCTACAACATTGTAAGAGAAATCGAGATTACTATGTTCATCATAAAGAGGAGATAAATGCAAAAAAGCACATTAGATATTTACAAAAACAAACATGACAATATCAACATATGAAAACACAACAATACACGGAACATGGAACATCATTAAACAACAATGCTAACTTCATGGTAGCAATGAAAATATTCTGACAAAGAATAGATGCACTTTCCACTCGGAAAAAATGCACTATATGCAAGGAATGTTATCTAGGCATGCTTCTCCATTCATTAGATACTAATGCTACTTGTAAAAGGTGTTTCACCGAGAGAGGCATACCTCGGTTCTCTGCACTCAACAACATGGACCCAGGAGAACAACTTGTTGTGTTGAAAAGACTAACCCAAGTGGAGGAAATGCTCATTGCCAGAGTTAACCTAGTACTAAAAGTAACCCACACTCTTGGAGGCCAGTATAAATATAGTGGTCACACGATTAGCTTCCCACAAGATATAAAGAACATTGCAAAAGTTCTCCCACGAAGAATACAAGACTTGGATGTACTCATAGTTCGAAGGCTGCATACAGAAGGGCATTATTATGATTGCTATGTAATTCAAAGTCATATCAGAGATGCATTGCAATACAAAGTCAAATATGACCCATACTATAATGATGTTGCAATAAGTTTTGACCAGTTAGCACAAATTCCTGAAGCAAGAACAGACATATCGAACATGCTCCATACCATTGAAACTAGTGAAGACAGTGGTTCCAAATAATAAAATTGACTATGATGGAGATGATATTGAAAATACCACAATAAACACATCATCATTTATGGCTAGATTGCCAAAAAAATGTCGTGAATTAGAAATTATTAAGAAAACACTGGACCTTGATGACAACACAAACAACAATATCAATTGGCTTGAAATAAACTCATCCCTAATAAATGAATACAATATTGAGGGGTTGCTTGATATGGCATTTCCTACACTCTTTCCAAATGGAGTTGCACTACAAATGCAACCACGAATTAAGGAAGTGCACATGCATGAGTATGTGCTCCACTTGATGAGGTTTCATGACCAAAGATTTGGAAGGCATCCAAGGTTTCGATATTTCATATTTAATCTTATGATGCAACATCGTAGCCAAGGCCTCGCAACAGTTTTCATTAAAAAAAATGCAAAAGAAAACATACCAACCACTATCGAAAACCTTCGTGCACACTTGAAAAATCTCCCTGAGACACAATTAGCTGCAGAGCTCATGCACTTTGGATCTTCAATGCGGGGCACAAGACCATATTGGAACAAGTGTCATGCTGAACTAACAAATATGATCAACCAAATAGGGTCTCCCACTCTATTCTTCACATTAAGTGCAGCAGACACAAAGTGGCCAGATCTACAACATTTGCTCTCAAATGACATAGCAATGGAAATGCAAACAAATAAACAACGCTTAGATAATGTAATAAATAACCCCCACACCACATCATTATACTTGCATCAATGATTCACAGTGTTCCGTGAGGATGTCATTGAGAAACTCCTTGGTGCAAAAGACTACTGGTATAGATATGAATGGCAGCATCGGGTAACTGCACATGTACATGGTTTCCTTTGGCTCGAAAATGCACCAGACATGGATAAACTTGATTGGGAGAACAATGCAGCAATTGAGCAGGCAAGAACATTTTTTGACAAGTACGTCAATGCTTGGAATCCTCGCGATGCAGCATGCAGAAACAACACATTTTATCGATCTCTACTAGACGATCCATGCTTGCTAGACACAACTAGGATATTTGCTACAGACCCCTCTCATGACTATGAAGGGATAATCAACTGTGTCCAAAGGCACACAAAATGTAGAGAGGGAACATGCTTACGCAAAAAGGGGAAAAAACTAGAGTGTCGATACAAAGCTCCATGGAAAGAACATATTATATCTACCTTATCATGCGACAACAATGGGAAAAAATAATATGAACCTGCAAGGAATGATGATAGGCTAAACATACACAATCCAGAAATGATTTCAATATGGAGAGCCAACATAGATTGCAGCCAATCATCTCACGAGAACTTGTACTGAAATACATTGCCAAATATGCATCAAAAGCAGAGAAAGCATCTATGACTTGTATTGATATGTTAACAAGAATATCTACAACCCAAAAAATAGATGACCCGACCCTCACAGCATATCAAAAATTCATGTCATAGATTGTGGCAGAGCGTGATATAGGAGCACAAGAAACATGCCATATGCTTTATAAATTGCCGCTTCTTGTATGTAATCGACCTTTTACATCTTTGAATGTTGGATAGAAAATGTTCCAGCGAATAACAAGAAGAACAGATGAAAGACACCTGCAACCTACCTACCTTCATTCCTACATTAATCGGCCTCCAGAATTAGAGACAATAACCCTACTTGAATCTACACGATCTTTCTCCTATTCTGTAGGTCACAAGGGATGCAAGTGGAAAGAAAGAAAGGTAAAAGCGATTGTCAATGTTTTCCCAAAGTTCTATAACATCCCGGAGGATGACTCAGACCAATTTGAAACATTATGTTGGAGCGAGTTACTATTGTACAAACATTTCCGTAGCTTAGAAATAGACATAGGAATTACTAAGGATACAATAATTGCAAACTGGAAGCAAATGAGTGCATCCAAATATGATGTATGGCATGTCACTCGCACCTCCCAATTGGAAGGAAGCATCGAGGATGAAGAAGTAGATAGCGAAATTGAGATGGACACAAGGGACACAATAGAAATGAATGAATGGGAATTATTTTCACAAATGGGGCCCTCAAACAACGTCATCCTAAATGAACTTGAGATGCTTGGTAGGCGTGAGTTTGATCGCAACAACATATGGGATCAGCTTGCAGTGCCCCAAGATCTTCACGAAATTGCCACACAGTTCATAAACATGATAAAAACATGCAACCAGGAAGATCATGTTCCAGGGAAGTATGATGTCCCAAACTATACATTATCACCGCAACAAGAACTAGTACTCAACCATATTATTGACCACAACAAACATCACGCAGATAAACCATTGCACATGATCGTTCAAGGAACAACAGGTACAAGGAAATCCTACTTGATTGCTCGCATAAGAAAAGCACTCAGCAGTAATACACTACAACAAAGGAGCCAGTTGCTCACATTAGCACCTACAGGGGTTACTGCATTTAATATACATGCATCAACTATACATTCAACGCTTAGGATTCTTATCAAAGAAATGCACCCATTGAATGGCCAAGCATTAACAACATTTTAGGAAGAGATGAAACACATAAGATATTTGTTGATTGATGAGATGAGCTTCACAGGGCCAAAATTACTATTGAAAATAGATGTGAGGCTAAGTGAGGCCTTCCCGCACCGACAACATCTATACTTCAGTGGGGTGTCGATGATACTGATTGGTGACCTTGTATAGCTACCACCTGTGATGGACAAACCTATTTACACATCACACTCAAATGCAAAAACACTGTGGGACCAGTTCACGACTGTTGTCACCTTAGAAACAGTATTCCGTCAACAAGGCGAGACTCCATCACAAAGAAAATTTCATCAAATGTTGCAAAACATATGAAATGCAGAAGCAACATAAGAGGATTGGCACCTTCTAATGACACGCACAGACAAGCAACTCACCTCCAGCAAAAAAGAACAATTTGACAATTCAATGCACTTGTTTGCTACCAATCATTTAGTTAGACTACACAATAGAAAATTACTAAAATTGTTGAACCGTCCAATTGCAATAAGTACCGCAACAAGCACTAGGACCGAAGCAGACAATGCAACTACTGATGAACAACTTGAAAAACAAGTATTGCTTTGTAGAGGGCAACACATCATGCTCACAACCAACATATGGACACAAGTAGGACTTGTAAATGGAGCTCTAGGTGAAGTTGTTGAGATTGTTTACAGCCCTGGTTCCAAACCGCCAGATGTTCCACTATACGTTGTTGCAAGGATTGATAATTATAGCGGGCCACCATGGAATGAAGCTAACCCCAAAAGTGTACCGATAATACCTGTATCATTGGGCAGTCGAAGGCAAATTCCACTCACAATGGCATGGGCTATACCCATACACAAATCCTAAGGCCTGACACTACAAAAAGAAACGATCGACATTGGGAAAATAGAAAGGCAAGGACTAACATTTACAGCTATATCCAGAGTGAAATCATTGAACGACCTTCGTATTCAACCAATGTTCTCCTTTGAGAGATACTCCAAAATGCAGAACAATCCATCCACGATTATGAGGAAAGAAGAGGAAGCTCGATTACAACAACTATCTCTAAGAAGTGAAGGTACACAACTCTTATCCCTTTCTCCCTCACATCTCTCCCAGTTATTGGCAGATCATCAATTCCACTTTTACAAATTTCTCTTTTGCAGATATCTGCTAAAGACCATGACAAAATCAAGCATAAAGCATAAATATCAATCAAAGGCATCGATGTCATCAACGACTTCAACATATTCAACTTCTTATGGTAATTTTGTTCATACATTGGCAAAAATATTTTCTAATAATAGTAGTTCTATAAATTGAATCTGTAGAAACCATTATACAAGTAAAAAAAAAATCACCACATCTAACCATTCCATTGTTTTTGTTCTATAGGGCTTGAAGACAAATGGCATATACCATAGAACCTCATCGTCAACCACCAACAATTGTATTATACATAACCAATCTCTTGAGTTTGCGATTTTGATGTGTCATAAAATAGTTTTTGTATTATAAAAATATTTCCTCACAACATACACTTTCTGATTATGTTACATTCGATCACAAGGTATATCTTTAACCAACAACAACTTAACTTGGTCCAATCGACCTTCTAAGTTATAGGCCTTCTTTCATTGTACAAAATATATTATGTTGTAAAACCATTTTGCAAAGCATACCGAGTTAAATTAAGTTCTGTTTGTTCATATTCAAATCTTCTCGCATCCCATCGCCAATTGAATTTTCCTATAAATTATTAGTCTTACGAAAAGCAATTTACATTTTCTTGCAATTCCCCCCCTGCCCTTAAATATATTGTCAGAGTATATTGTGCTATCGGTGTAACCATTGCACCTCGTTGGGGTGCAATCGCTAGTTTCATATATTTAGTAAGACTCATAATTTCTTTCATATAATCCTAATGAGTCCCAACATATATTATAATATCAATTGGCAATAACATTCTTTCCAGCATTGGTTTGCTGGCAAAATGATGTGCAAAATCCTAAATAGTAAGTATGGTTTTTAAATATCCGACCAAGTAAATCAAGGAAACGAATGTCTTTGGAACCCTTAGACTGAGGATATACGAGCATTGATAGAACTAAAGGACACACAAAGGGCAACAGGAGAATTTTAACATAATATCATCCTTCTAATCGGAGACCTTGATCTTGAAGAGGAATCAGCTCGAACAAGTGTGGAAGGAGTTTTATAGACAGACCCACAACGAAGAAAAAGGCTTAGCTTATATTTACCCTTAGCTTCGCTTCCATCCCCTATCCTCAAATAATTTTTATATCTTCCCTATTTTTCTTTCACGAGTGATAATAGTAACAGCATTAGGCATTGGAGGCTTCAAATGTTATCACCCCGTTTCCCAATGCATGCCTTCTTTTAATTGTGGACTGGTTAAATGCACACCATATCATTTGCGTTGATTAGTGTGTTTTTTTAAGATATATTCACGACTAAGATGGTTGACAGATCATAAGAGTTTTAGGTAGCAATGATTAAGAAGACACTGCATGATGTAAGTGAGTAGTGCTAAGCATTAACAACTAGATGTCGATAAAATAAATAAACCTCTCTAATAAGAAACTAGGGTTGCTATGAACACACAAGAGAGGAGACCAACTATAGGCGAGCCCTTGATGAGCTTACATAATTCTTTTTGAAGATCCACCCCTCCTTTCTAAAGTTCAAAATCACTTTCTATAGTTGTGGACAACCGACAAGCACTTGCCTGAACAAGAAGATCCATTGAAGTACTTGAGTCGAAATAATTATCACCATTTCTATAGCAGGATAAGCACAAAAAGGATTTGATAAGTTCTTTAAAACTTATAAGCAAATTTAATAGGCAATTGTAAAGCCAAGTCCATAGCCATAATTACAGACTTGAACACGGAGTTCTAATGGGATCTGGTGCATTAACACTAGCATGATCGTACCCACCACTATTTCCATTTCTCTCAATGTTATTTTTTTCTCTAAAACAAAATACGAATTTACTAACTTACATTCATTCCTTAAGAAAAATCAAGAAAAAGTTAAAAAAAAATCATGTAAAAGGCTATCTATCATTTAACAGGAACCCATGATCATAAGACCTTACAATTCACTACTTCACACAAACTTGAACAAATCCTTCCTTTATAGCTTATCTGCTTGAGTCTCAGCAATAGTGATCTGAATATGTAAAATCCATCAAAATATAAGTATACTTATGGAAGGTCGGACCTTAACTCATAGCAATGGGAGCTTTGAAGTACAATAGATTCAATCAGATGTATGGAAGGTTGGACCTTAACTCATAGCAATAAGAGCTTTGAAGTACAAAAGATTCAATCAATGTAATCTCTCAATGGAAATGTCATGAACTAAAATAAAGGTTACCCAAAGCAATGAGACTTGTGAACATTCATATAGTACGATACAAGTGAAACGTTATTAAGCCAGTAATTTAGGTAGGCGTTAGCTAGCACCCTCAGTAATAGATCATAAAAAAATACTTGATCTTTTTATCGAAAGGCTAAACGGAATATTAAAAATATGAAGGAACAGTGTAAGAAAAGTTAGTTAAGATGTGATCCGTATCAGTAATCGTATAAATATAATATTCCACCTTGTTTGTGTACAACTCCAATCTCTCCATCTCCTCCTTGAAAGGACAATCCTCTATACATTATTCAATGAACTATAATTCCATAGCATATAGTTAGTGACTACTTTTGCCAAGGTTAGAAAGATGTAAGCACGATCAAAAGGGGGCAATTCAGCCAAAACATCTAGATCATAGGCTACCAATGCATCTCTTACGTTGGACTCCACCTACTCACAATGATTAGTTACACTTTTAAAATATTCAATTAAATCCCTCATAATTCCCTGGATCGCCATCACAGATAATATGCAAAGAGGACTCTTTTGTGCTTAGTACATGTCTAAATCAGAATAGTGGTGCAGAGAGTGCTCTTCCTTTGCACCCCTGGGTAGAGCAATTTCGAAGGAAGTTTTCCATCTCTTCAATAGTTTGTAAAGCAAGACTCCCTACGATTCTCCATCTCTAGATCCATTGTGAGACTTCTCCCAGGACTAACAAGTAGATCCGGATGAGATTCCAAATGCTTGCAAAATGAACATCCAGTTTTGCAGCCATGAAGAGCGACAAGAGGAGTTCCTGCTGAAAGATATAACTAACATAAATGAACAAAAAACATCCACAATAATTACCACAACGAATGCATACAAAATCGTCAAATAATAACTTAACTCTTTTATTTTTCAATTTAATTATTAATTTAAATATTTTTTTAATAAAATAAATATAATTATTCTATCCCCTAATACAAAGTAATGATATAGGGACGACAGTTAATTAAAAATATCAAAGGAATATTAAAATAGAAAATTATAACTAACCTAGACCATCTATCACAATTTGTGACTAAACAAGATATCTAAGACCAACTTAATACCAACACTCAATTATGCACAATCAATAAAATAATTCTTTTGTACATGTGTATAGATTTCATCATGACTTATCACTTTTATAGCTATCTAGAATTCTTCTCTGATGACATCCACATTATTCACATAATCATTAGAAACATTAGTTGAAAATCATTTCTAATATCAAGTCCATAGATAGTCAAAGAAATTTTTGTTATCTCTCTTGATCACATAAAGATAGGAATATGACAATCTTTGGCCAATGGTGCAAATTGAATGAGGTATCATTTTAACAATGTTTTTGGGCTTGGCCAGAAAGCTTGCACGGATAGCGGAGGAGGCTTAAGTCTCGGGTTTGCTCTGTGAGGTCTTGAGTTCGAATCCAAGGTTCGGCCTCACCTGATGTTTGTGGTTTGTGAGTGGCTATGTGCATCTCCAGAGGATTAGTCTCGCCTCAACTCGCCCCTTCCTGGCCCCAACTTGGCAATTTGTGAGCCCAAGATAAGGTGGGTTGGGTGTGTTGGGCTGGGTTGCGAGGATACCTCTAAGTTAACAAAAAAAAAAAAAAAAAATGTTTTAGAGAAGTGTCAAATTAACATATATCAAACAATGTAGGTTGTCTTTACTTAATTCCTCCACATTCACAAAAGGATATTAAAAAAATTGGGCCCATTAGTTTGGCTGACTCATTGAGTTTCATCTAATAATGCAACAATTCCAATTTATTAGATTAGAAACCTTGAAATTTCGTACCATAATTTTTATCCTTTAGGTGAGATTAATGGTTATGTTGTGTCGGGGGTTTTTATTTATAACCTTCGCCATTGTGGGGCCTGCTCAAGCCAATAAATCAATTGCTCACCAATGACACAATAGAAAATAAATGTTAGATTGACAACACCATCCTATTATGCTAGTCATTGGTCTATAAAATAATCAATGATGTGGATCTATTGTTGATGTTGTGGGCCAAAGAAAACTTGTAGTAGGTGCTAAAAAATATTGCCTTATTGAAATATAATATGAAAAATTAAACAACATTTTTTAGTCAATGAATTCTCAATCTAAAAGGGAAACAAAATTGTTAGCTAGTTTAGAAAAGGAAAAGAACAAGAAATGTTGATTAATTTCATCCTAAAAGGGTGAATGGAGAGTGGACCTCTACACTTGTCAATCACTATCATGTAGTGAGGTAAAAATGGTTATGAGCATAGGCCAATGTTTTTATTCTTTTAATGGCATACACCCATTGATAACCAGTGTCTATAGTAATGTATGTCCATTACTAAATGTGTATATGTTAGTAATGGGTGTTTCTTTCTATTGGGTATCCACTTAGGTTTAGGAATCCAAACTATAGTAGGTTTTTATTTGTAAAAAGTGGATATACATTTTTTTAAGAATGAGTACCCATTTATTGTAATATTTTTGTTCTTGCATTTTCAACCCTTACAGTGGACCTATTATCTTGCACTTATATTTAACCTTGAGCTAGGAGCCTTAATATATGATGTGGGTTCATATATGACCCCTCTTGGGACTTAAATTCAAATTGGGAATCTCAAGAATCAACACAACATTCAAAATTTTGTGACAAGACTAAACAAGGTTTTCTTATATACATTACCTAGTCTAGTTTAGGTCTAGATAGAAAATAAATATGTGGTGATCAAATATTCATGAAACTTGAATAGAACATGTAGAATGCTTATTGAGTCTTGTGTTCTAAACCATAGCTCAAGATATTCAAAAATCATTGTTACATATTTGCTAAATGTTTATTATTCTTACAATGATAAATATAAGCTTGATTAAAAAATAAACAAATGTAGAAGAATGTAATTTTGGAAACCTACTAAAATTTATTAGAAAACTATGCTAGGAAACATGGAATATAAATACAAAACAACAATTTTTTATATTAATTCTTTTTGTGATAATGATTGCTTTAAGCCAAGGATGAGCTCCTACATCATATCTATTTATGCTTATATGCTTATATTTTGATCTAATTAGATATTTGATACACTTGCATGATTTTTATCTAGTCTTCTCAACTATAATTTTCTTAAAAAAATTCCTATATTGGGTGCAACCTCCCACCAAATTGTGTCTATCACCAATTTATAATGATACAAAATATTACATTGATAGTATTTTTTTTCTTTAATGTAGATATATTATCCAAAGTTCATCACATGTTTTCTTATAAGGCCCCATATCAAACAATATCCTTTATCCACTTTGAATTAGTTTATTTATTTATTTTTAATTAGTAACATGAGAATTTTTAATTGGTATCATTTTCCCTTTATCATAGTGGGGGTCTACCATGAGCAAAGAGCTCATCCAATATGCTTGAGTCAAGAGGGGTCTCCTCTCTTCTCATCACCTATACACGTCTCGATAAATCGAGGGTCGCAAGGCTTGGCTTGAAGGATGCTAGCTACTCCTTGGGGTACAAATTTCATTCTCCCCCCTTTATATAACCCATTGGAAAGCATTCTTGAGATCAAAGCATGGGGTGATGAGGCCCCCAAGCAAGTCTCCTACTTGAAATAAATGAAAATGGTGTTGCTTCTGATCCCCAAGATCATTCTTAGGAGCCAGGAGGGGAGAGCATATGCAACACCACACCTCAAGGTCTACAAATAAAATTGCAATTCAATGGTGTTTTTGATTTCCAAGATTGTGCTAGGCATAAGGAAAGAGCATATGCACACATCAACTCACCAAACACATCAAACAATTCATTTTAGGTGCACTTAAAGAAAATGTGAGATTTGTCTTATTCAATTTTAGGTACACCAAAATAAAGTGAGATTTGTTCATTTTTAAACCCAAAACTAAACATGTGCAAGTTGTTTGTTTATTTTAGGTACACGAAGGGAAAATGAGATTTGTATTGTTCATTTTTAAAATGCACAAAAAGGAAGTGTGAAATTCGTAGGTTCTTTTTTAAGTACACCAAAATGAAATGTGAAGTTATATTTTAAGTGCACCAAGGGAAAATGAAATTCCTAGATTAAATCAAAAACCTACAACACAAACATTATTAGTTTCTTTCTTTCAATCTTCCCCCATCAATTGCCACATGCTACAAAGTGTTAGATAAAATCAGGAAATAGAGAATGTTAAAGATTAGTCAAAAATAAAGATTTCAAATCAAGTTGCAAACCTTAACAAAACAAAAACTTGGTGTATACCTAACAGAGGCATCATGATTGGGACAAATGTAACATGCCCCTTGCTCAACTCAGTAATTTTCCTATGTTTTACCACAAACGAATTTAATCTAATGGCTACACACACAACGATTAAAATTTTTCTTTTCAAAACAAGATAAATTACACAGAAGATAGCAATAAATTATCCTTCTCATTTCATTCAACAAAAACATTATTTCCAAAGAAATGATTTCATAATCTAGATACAAAATACATTTTCCATCTTTCAAAGAAATAGATACAAGAACATACATAGCACATCTAAGCCTCATTGGCACTAGAAATACATATGATCTAAGAAATCCCCTATCAAATCTCGGCTCGTCGACTGAGAGGAGAAGCATCACTCAAGTGCTTTTCCACCATCCTCAGACTAATTGTAGTCCCCCACACATCTACCACATATGGTAAGATGGGCCTACCTTTTGACAAAGAGCTTTGATCTGGAAACCACAAAATACTAGTCATTCCCGAGTTGGTGTTGCATCCTACATAACTAGAACTTTACCATACAACTTATCTATATTCTACGTGTATGACAATGTCGGATTAGCATGCTAAAAGGTAACACAATGAACTGAAAGTGTAACCAGTGGAGAATTACACCACTTCATCCAAAGTAGTCATCACCCCTAATTCAAAATGGATGTCACACACTCATCCACCATTCTAGCTCGATTTGTTAAGAAAAAACATATTCTATGCATAGGCAATTCCCTCCATTGGATAATCTTGAACCCTAGGAACAACCTATATACACTAAGTTCACTATGACTATTCTATTAGGTTTAACATGTTTTGCATAACCTATCAATTCAAAACTAGCTTTAGCTAAATAGACTCCACTCAATTGAAGTACTTAATACTATATATAAATACACCCACTCCTTAATATGGAGTATGTACAAACACACAAGCAATAGAGAATCCAAACTATAAACAAGAAGTGACTTCAACTTCACATAGGTTGAAAACAATCTTTCCCTAAAAACATAGTACATTTTCCAAACAAAACAAGCATTCCACATAATCATTCTAATTTCAATCAAGCATAAAAGAGTAAGATTCAACATGCTTGTAAGTATAAAGCTCCAATTTGATCTAGCTAGTTTCCAATACTAGCCTCCTTAATCATCTTGCAACTTGACAACAAATTACTTCCACTCTTCCCAAATACCCTCACAAATTCTCTCAATAAATCTCTTGTAAAACCACCCTCTAACTCTCTCACAAAAATCAAAAGAAAAACAGAGCAACTCTCAAAAATAACAACAAAGTGCAGATCTAAGCGTCCCTTTGAGGTAAAGAATGCCTCTATTTATACACAAAAATCAACATCTACAGGCTAAAACCAAGCTAAATGAATTGACACTTCTCATCTTATTTGATTCGACTTAGCATGGAAAATAAAAGGCGGAAAATTTCTATCTTAAGACTCAACAAAATAGAACAAGAAGTTGCTTCATTCATAGAAAGAAAAAATGCAATTCAAATGTGCAAGGTAAATAATCAAACAGGTCGACTTAATCCATGCCAACTTCTACTTGACTTATTGTCCAATTCAACTTGGTTTCCATCATTGGACAGAGCTCATAAAACAAACTTCTAAAGCAATGCAGTTATTCATAATTTGGCACGGCATTTAAACTTCTTACGTGTTGTTTGGTGTTTATAGACAAAATACCAAGTCAAAGCTTCTAAACACGTTTCATATTGTTTTCAATATTATTGACTATGTCTTATAACTATTTCCACGTTCCCCTTTATGTGTTGTGTTCTTTTTACAAAGCATGGTAATTCATATCAAATGTTTACAGTGCTGCCTTTAGAGGGTGCTATTTGTGGTTGTGCTTAACACTATATAAAATATGTGCACCATACACTATATTTTGTATAGATGCACTTAATCATTGAAAACATCGAGTGCTTCATATATATTAAGTGCTTATTCAAACATTATAATTTATCAACAATAATATATAAATATATTAACTCATACGATTATAAATATACATCATTTGATATTTGAATGCATAAACTTATATACATTACTATCCAGATTAATATCATACATGTATATATATACATACATACATACATACATATGTATATATATTAATATACTTGTATGGGCGTTGCCTTTATGTCAATACATACACGCGCATCAATACACACACACACATATATATATTCATTGTATAGATACATATATATATATAACTTTACCTTCAAACATAAATAAAAGCAATAATATTGATTGACATATATACAGTAAATATATATACATATATATATATACATGTCACTTTTTCCATTCGATGTTCCCATGCATATGGGTAATCCATCCATAAGCATGCGTAGATATGTCCATCTATGTATACTTATGTATGTCTTTACTCATGTATATGAGTTCATTGTAGACATGTTTATATACATCCTATGTATATATCTCATCGATTGTACTCTTAAAGAAGTACTCATAAATACAAAGAAACTCAAACACCTCATTCAAGCAAGATCCCACAATCAAAACAAAACCTCTCCTTAACAAACAAACCAAGGTATCTTACCTTTTTCCCGAAACTATTGACTTGACTTGACCAATCTAAAAGTGAGTGTGTGAAAGCTCAATTAGGCTCATTAAGGGTTACCAGACCAAAAGTTCTCTTCTCCTGAGTGATACTTCCCCTCCCTTATGGAGGTGTAAACCTATACCTACAACCAACTTGGCACATTTGCAAAGGTACTCAATTGATCACAAAACAATCATTCGCAGTATGTATTCTATAGTTAGAATTAAGACATATATCATCCAATTGAATCAACCATTTATTCATTATATTTCCAATCATTCATACAAATAAAGTACATTCTCATTTATTTCCATCAAAGTTACAAACACACACACATATGCAAGTATTTCATCTAGCTAGGTAAAAGTAACTAGGTAAATACACAACGGGGTGTAACATATCCCCCCCTTGTGAATCATCATCCCCGATGGTCTGATGTAGAAAACATAGATAAAACACAACATATAATATTTTTTTCAAGAACTCTCAAAATCATTTAAACCATGTGGGAATTTTTGCTCTATTTCAGCATAGTCTTCCCAAGTAGCAAAATCTTCTAAGTACTAGTCCCACTGGACTTTTCACTACAGAAGCTCTATGTTACGTAAGCGAAGCTTACGCATTTCGAGCACCTTAACAAGTTTGATTGTTGCTACTCCTAGGTCTTGTACCTATAAAGCATTCCAATCAATGACATGATTATCACTTGGTATATACTTCTTTAGGTATGTGACATTTGGGAAAGAGCCAGGGTGGTAACACAATTCAATAAGTAACAGGGTTTACTTCCTCTAGAACCTCAAATGGACCTACATATTGCAAAGCTAATTTGGATAACTTCCCAAACTTGATGGAACTCTTTTGAGGTTTTACTCTCAACACCTTTTCCCCTACTTCAAATTTTCTAGGTACTCTTTTAGAATCTACCTAGCTTTTTTTCCTATCATTGGATTCAACTAGCCTTTGCTTAATAATTCCAACTTGCTCTTCCATTTCCAACATCTCTAGTCCAAGAATTATTCTATCCTCTAGCTTATCCCAGCTTATAGGAGTTTGACATTTTTGACCATACAATGCTTCAAAAGGAGTCATCTTAATCGTAGAATGATAGGAATTGTTATACGCAAACTCCACTAAAGGCAAGTAATCTTCTCACTTTTATTGTTGATCCATGCAATAAATTCTTAGTAGGTCTTCTAATACTTGATTCACCCTTTCAGTTTTCCCATTCATCTTTGGATGATATGAAAAACTTATATTCAATTTGTTGGGGTGAATAATTGTCTTGTACCTAGTTATTTCACTTACTAGAGGGACTTAGGGGACATATTCACGTGTTAAGTTTACTTAGGTCCCAAGATTCTTTTTAGAAGGTGTTAGTTGTCGTGCTAGTTGTTATCTTATCCTTTGACAACTAACACATGTGACTTCGGTAGTTGTGTCAAGTTGTCTCATGTCATAAGATTAAGACACTTGTCATAATCCTATGACATCTTGCATCTCACCTTGGCTATATAACCAAGGGGTCTCTACTACATTGTACACACAACTACATTGACTCTTTTTGCATTCATTGATAGGAATGCAATTTATTCTTGTCATATTGATCTTCTGAGTATTTTTTGCTTTCTATAGGCCTTTAGCTCTTGGGTGGCTATCTCTATAGCCAAATATTACATGGTATCAGAGCAAGTTGAATGCCTTTGGTTAGTCTTTTGGGAGATCTTGAGTACAATCTTGTATTTGTGTGATAGAAATACCAAATTCTAAGGGGTTCCATTTTTGGATTTATATTGTAGGTGCATTTTGGGAGCTTGTTGAATCAGATCTAAGCTCACCATTGCATCCAGAGTGGTCGAAAAAGTCAGATTTGCCTTTTGTTTCATCCAAATTGGACATTGGAGACCAAATCTGCAAGGGTTTGAAGTTGGGTGTTGGCTACTAGATCTAGGAGGTAGTTGATCTTTCAGAGCATATTGGGTCAAAACTGACCCTGCCATCACATCCAGGAGGCCTGAAAACCTAAAGATTGACTACTAAATCGTTGATTTTTGACACTTTTAGTTGGAGGTTGAGGCAAAAATGTTTTTCCCGGAGGCCGTACGAAACTCCCGATACAATTTTTCATTTTCGCAATAAAATATTTCAGTTAAATTTTTTTGCAATTTGCTCAAATATTTTAGGGAAAAAAATTTGTTGTCGAGCAAAATTCTTTTTATTAAATTGTAGAATATTTCGCGTCTAGCGTCATCTCCATAAACGGTCCATTCGTTGGGCCTTGTACTTCGGCCTTCACATCTGCATCAACGATACACTAGTTAGCATTGTAAAAGGGTTTTTGTCGGTAGTACGCAGTACCAAGTTGATCAGCGTCTAGCATTGATTGGCATATTCCCCCATCCTCTTCATGGTTAGATTCACAGGGTATGGGTTGCTTGCAGGTTGTTAGCTATTTGCATTGTTGTGGCGAACCTGTATTTATTCCGCCAGACCACATACTCCTCTCGTCAACGTTTGATTTTTTGACAATCACCTACTACGCGACTGTCATAATAGTCCACCATTAGTACATTTTATTATTTCTCCAGCTACAAAAGACCTCAATCTACATAAGCATCGTACATCGGCGGCATATTTATTTTCTCCACCGACAATCAAATCTTTGCACTTTCGGATCTTATAGCATACCATTTCTAATCAACATACATTCCTCTTAGATTAGTGTTGTCTTGGGGAGGTACGTGACATTGATTCGTTAGTTGAAGATACCTGCCATCCGTCAATGCCAAGTTGATTGACAATTTATATACATGTTTTTGTGTATTTAAAAGTTTGTTATAAACTTTGATTCACAAAGTTTTTATTGGCTAATAGTGTGAAGCTGTTAAAAGCCGATTATTATATTAAAAGGCTTGTTCGGCCGACTATTGTATAAATTTTTTAGTTTCTAACTAAATACTTTTGTAAGGCCGACGTTTATTGTGGAAAACCCGCGGGGTGGGGTGGCTCCCCAGTGGCGCAGCCACCGGGGTACCGCCCCACTCCACCCGCTCTGCTCACCCACCACCAATGGTGGCAGCGATAATATATATATATTTATTTTCTAATAAGGGTGGTCATATGGCATGACCAAGAGCACAAATTTTGACCCATTTTAGTAATGATTTTTGCACTCAATTAGTGTAAAGTGCCTTTTACTAGGCCTTTTTTTTTTGTTTTTGCATAACTTTTGTTCCAGATGGCAAAATTTTGCAAACAAAATATCAACGGAAAGCTGGTGAAGTGAATTTTCTAGTGGTACTGATGTTTCTTCATAATTTTTTTGTTTGGTGGCATTTATTTCTCATCAAAGTCAAATGGTCCAATTTCACTCCCGAGCTCATAACTTTTGCACCATTCCTTCCTTTTTGTGATTCTTGCGGCATTGGAAAGGTCATTTCAAGCTCTTCAGAGTTACTCATGCATTTTTTCCTTAGTTGGATCATGATTGTTGTAGTTCTCCTCTTTTTAATATTGTAAACACACTAAAATAAAGTTCCATAATCTTGCTACTTCAGTGTACTCTATCGTATTGTGTGCGTCTTTGGATTGATCTATGTATCCAGTATTAGTTCCTATATACTCAGTGAATGTAGTGGTTGGTTATCCATGCATTTTAGTGAGATGGAATAAACACCATATAGACACTCCTATTTTGCAAGCTATCTACCTATCTCCAGTAATTTGATTCTACTTCTAGAGACTTGGTACCTGTCTCCAGTTGAGATAGGGATATACCAATTTGTCAAGAGAGTGTCCAATTGACACTTATACAGTTGTCTCCTTGGTTTTGACCTTATTCCTATTGCAGTGTGGATTCATCTACAGTTCTTCATTGACAAATTCTGCAGTTACTCTTGAGTTGATAGTTTCAGCTCAGTCACTAGTTATGTGGCATCTTCTACAGTAGTACCTGATTCTTTCTATATGTTCTTGTCACAGTTTGGCAATTCTTTTATAACAGCATTTGGAGGACTCATCCTCATCATTGGTCTGATCTACATCAATATTCACATTTTTCTTCTTTGTCTCCTTCATCAGTTAGGATTGGGAACTCTTGACATTGTGATATTTGAGCAGAGACTTGCCTTTGAGGGGGGGTTACATGGACTTTCTTCATTCTCTTATGGGGGGTAATTTTTCCTCACTCGAGGTTTTTTTCCTTCCTAGAGCATGTTTCTTGTTTTGTTTCTCTCTTCTGGATAGGATTTTTGTCCCACTGGGTTTTCTCCTTTTCTCCATTTGTGAGAGATTGCATTGCATATGTACATGGGTACCTAACATGGCCTCATAGCCGGAACCCATCTTTGCATCTTGGTGTGATAATAATCTTCTCCCTAAGTTGCACTTAAGGGGGGGTGTTGGTTTGAATAATTGTCTTGTACCTAGTTATTTCACTTACTAGGGACTTAGGGGACATTCACATGTTAAGTTTACTTAGGTCCTAAGATTCTTTCTAGAAGGTGTTAGTTGTCACTAGTTGTTATCTTATCCTTTGACAACTAACACATGTGACCTAGGTAGTTGTGTCAAGTTGTCTCATGTCATAAGATTAAAACACTTGTCATAATCCTATGACATCTTGCATCTCACTTTGGCTATATAACCAAGGGGTCTCTACTACATTGTACACACAACTACATTGACTCTTTTTGCATTCATTGATAGGAATACAGTTTATTCTTGTCATATTGATCTTCTGAGTATTTTGTGCTTTTCATAGGCCTTTACATCTTGGGTGGCTATCCCCATAGCCAAATCTTACACAATTGAGTTCCAAGTGAGTAAAAAAATGTTTTCCAAAACCTAGATGTCACACGAGCATCCCTATCAGAAATAATCTTTTCAGGAATCCCATGTAATCTAAACACCTCTTGAATGAATTTTCGAGCTATGACAAGAGCTCCATCTGTTGAATTTCTAGGAATAAAATGTGCTACTTTGGTAAGTTTGTCCACTACCACCAAAATGGCATTGTGCTTATTCTTTGACATAGGAAGACCCTGCACAAAGTCCATACTAATGACTTTCCACTTCCTCTCAAGAACATCATGAGGATACAAAAGACTTGCCAGGTGATGATGTTCAACTTTCACCCTTTGACACTCTAAGCATCTTTCTACAAATCTAGTAGTGTCTCCTTTCTTCCCTTTCCAAAAATATAATGGCTTCACATCAACCAACATCTTAGTCACACCTGGATGTCCAGAATATGGTGCTTCATGCACTTCTTTCCACACGAGATTTCTCAACTCTTCAAAATTAGGCACATAATTGTTCCTTTAAACCTTAACAATCCACTAGGTTCAAAATGTAATCCTTTGTATCTTGCATCTTGCAGATTATCCTTGAGTGCTTGCTTAACCTGCTCATAGTACTTGTCACCCTTGGATTTTTGTAATACTTGACCCTTAAAGTCGATTTGAATGGATACCATTGAGGCAATATGCCTTCTACGACTTAGGGCATCGGTAACCTGATTCTCTTTTCCCTTGATGTAATTGTTATTGAAGTCATAATCAGATATCAACTCTAACCATCTTCATTTTTGTGCATTCAGATTTGGTTGAGTTAACAAATAATTAAGACCGTGATGATCAGTCTTTAGTTCAAATGGCTTCCCAAACAAATAATGTCTCCACATCTACAATGCATAAACAATTGTTGCTAACTCTAAATCATGCGATGCATAATTTTTCTCATAGGGCTTTAGCTTTCTTGATACATAAGCTATGACCCACCCTTCTTGCATCAGCACTCCACCTATTCCTTCTCCTGATGCATTCGTGATGATAGTGAAGTTACCCTTTGAATCTGGTACCTTCAATATTGGAGTTGTAGTCAACTTCTCCTTGAGTAGATCAAACGTTGCTTGACATATTTTCGTCCACTCAAACTTCTTTCCTTTCCTTTGCAATGAAGTAATAGGAAAAGATATCTTGGAAAAAAAATTTAAAAAAATTCCAATAGTAGCTAGCCAAACCCATGAAAATTCTAACCTCGGGTGTGTTCTTAGGTACTCGCCATTCTAACACTACTTTTATTTTAGCTGGATCCACTGAAATTCCCTCAACCAAAATTACATGACCTAGATACTTCACCTTCTTCTAAAAGAAATTACACTTAGAGAGTTTTCCATATAGTTTATGTTCTCTTAACCACTAGAGAACTATCTCTAAATGTTTGCAATTCCCCTCTTCATCCTTGTAATAAATTAAGATATCATCCAAGAATACTAAAACAAACCTATCCAAACAATCCCTAAAAAACATTGTTCATTAGGTTCATATATGTCACAAGTGCATTAGTAAGTCTGAAAGGTAAGACTGTAAACTCATAATGCTTGTATCTAGTTCTAAAGGTAGCCTTGAATATGTCTTCATCTTTGATTCTTAGTTGATGGTAACCTGATAGAAAATCAATCTTTGAAAACATAGTCACTCCTCACATCTGATCAAATAGATCATTGATATGTGGCAACGGATATTTATTATTTATCGCAACTTTATTAAGCATCTGAAAATCAATACACAATCATAGTGTCCCATCCTTCTTCACGAAGACCAATGGCACTCCCTAGGGTGAAACACTGGTTCTTATTAGTCTCCTAGATAACAACTCTTCCAAATGTTCCTTGAGTTTCATTAATTTTATAGTAGTCATTCTATAGGGCACCTTGGATATAGGTTCAGATCTTGGTACAATGTCAATAGAGAAATTGAATACCCTATTGGGAGGTAATCCAAGTAACTCATCTAGAAATATATCCACAAATTTCCTTAAAATGGGATATTTCTCCATATCCATTTCTCCAAATTCCACCATTTCTCCTTCAATCTCTAGAGAATCTTCGGTTCACAACCCATGACATTATATTGAGGAGTAATTTCTTTGAGTTCTTCTATTTTGACTGCAAATAGTTGGCAACCTTTCTTTTTTCACTCTAAGCATTTGCATGGCAAAAATTTGTCTCAACTCAATCTCTCTTGGTGTTCCTTGCAACATCACCCAATTTCTAAGATCATCACTCTACTACCTTGGAATGATAATCCACTTTGGCTCTATGTTTCCATAGCTAATTCATTCCTAGAATGACATCATAAGATTCTATGGGTGCTATGTACAAGTTTAGTTCATTTGAGAAACTAGGAAGTTCTACCCTAGCTTTGAGCAAGCATTGCTTCACCATTGCTCTTGTCTAGTTTGCATACTCAACAACCCAAGAATTTTCCATAAATCCAAATTTTCTAGATATTTTATTAGTATCAATAAGTATAGATATAGGTATACCAAATAAAATACCTGGAGTTTCCATTGGCGTTTCTTGATATTCAACTTGTCAATTGTCCAAGGTTGCATGGATCTTCTATTGAAATTCCCTCCAGTATTGTTGAAATTGTTGTTGTTGTTTCCTCGACGATCTCTTCTTGGTTTGTTCCAGTTGTTACAAGATCCCTTATTTCCTTTCCTTTGACACTCTTGTTCTCCAACAAACTTCCTTGTAACCTGATTTACTTGAGACCCATCGAACTTCTTTGGGTTTCTACTCCTAGTGGATTGAAATGGCTTTGAGCTTCTACTCTTGCTTGACTGTCTTTTCATATACTAGATCCATAGTAGCTAGACCATGTACATCCGCTTCAACACCAGTTGAGCTATTCAACCCCATGATGAACTTTCTATTTCAAAAATATTCATCCTTCTGGTACATTGGTACGTACTTCAGAAGACGAGTGAACTTTTCCCAGTATTCATTCACTAGCATATCACCTTGCTTCAAATTTTGGAAATCAATCAATTTTTGGTCATAAAGAGTTGGGGTAGCCATCTTTTCTAAAATATTTCAGCAAACTCATTCCAAGTTAAATTTAGAGAACTAAGACCAAGTTCCATATTTTTGTTCATCCACCAGTTAGAAGCTTCTCCTATTTACTAGAATGCACCCCATACAACTTTGGTGACCCAAAAATAGTTTATAATCTCAAAATATTTTTCTATTTAGATTAACAAAGCCTCATCCTCATCTCCGCTAGTGATTCCCTCAAATTTTTGCAGTGTAACTTTTCTCATATCCCTGGACAACTCAGTTGCCACACATTTTCTTTTGCTACTTTCAGATTTCGACACAGATTCTTCTTCCCTATGTCAAATTGATTGATTAAGGTCATGAGAATTATCTCCTTCATCATCATTAGTTTTTTCTTCCTCTTCACCTAATTGAATTTCTTATTCTTCTTTTTCTTTCCTTTTCACTTCTTGTTCAAGATTTTCTATCCTTGCCCTAGTTTCATCCATGATGGCCAAGATGCAGTCCAACTTGGTTTCAGTATTATCTGGACCTTGTCCAACTTCCTGACTTTCTCTAGGATTAGTCCTTGTTCTCACCATCCTTTCAAGAAAAATTTATACCTAAAGGTTCATCTATATTAGATCATATCATGGTTCACTTATTATATTGAAAACTTTTCAAAAGAGCAAACATTCATACATGAGAAATTATATTTTGCTCACAAGTTTTGATATAGAAAATAACTTTTCATTTATTCATAAGGATTTAAATTTCCTTTCATTTACATTGAATGAATATTCAAATAGTCAAGAGGAGAATATCCATAGGATTCACTCTCAGATACATAGCTTAATGGGGTATACTCAGATTTTTGTTCATCTCTAATCTACTCTTCTCTATCTCAAAAAGGATATATCCCTCAGATTTATTTGTTGATACATAATTTTGAGGTACATAACCTTCTGACTCACCACTTGAGGCTATAATAATTATTTCATCCATTGGTAAAACACAAGGATCTCTAAACAACATAGCTGGACGGATGCTACATTTAAAGGGCATATCCCTAGAAAGTGATAGTGACTTCGATTTTGTCAAAGAGACGAGGTAGATAGTTGAATTTTGCCTCATTTCTCATCCTTCTCTTCTCTTAGATTATTCTCAATAGAGTGTGACTAATTTTCTCGGCATCACTTAGCCAGATGGCATTGTCATAGTTAGTTCCCTCTATGGTACGAACAAGGGCTTCCTTTTCCTTCTTGGCCCTCAGGTAACGCTCATTCCTAATTACTAACTTTCTTGCAGTTAACCTAAGACACAACATCTTGGCACAAGAATTTACCAAACATTAGATTCACATGTAATGTTGGAAGGGAAAAAATAGTGAGCACATAGGTTCTAGAGCTGAACCTGGTAGCTTTGATACCACGTGTAACATGCCCCTTGATCAACTCAGTAGTTTTCTGATGTTTTACCACAAGAAAATTTAATATAATGGCTAAACACAGGGTGATTAAATTTTTTATTTTCAAAACAAGATAAATTGCACATAAGATAGTAATAGATTATCCTTCTCATTTCATTCAATGAAATGTACAATATTTCCAAAGAAATGATTTCATAATCTAGATACAAAATACATTTTCCATCTTTCAAAGAAATGGATACAAGAACATACATAGCTCATCTAAGCTTCATTGGCACTAGAAATACATCTGATCCAGGAAATCCCCTTTCAAATCTTGGCTCGCTGACTGAGAGGAGAAGCATCACTCAAGCACTTTTTCGCCATCCTCAGACTAACTATGGTCCCACATCTACCACATGTGGTAAGATGGTCATACCCTTTGATGAAGAGCTTTGGTTTGGAAACCACAAAATACTAGTTGTTCTTGAGTTGTTGTTGTGTCCTACATGACTAGAACTTTACCATACAACTTATCTATATTATATGTGTTTGAAAATCTCGGACTAGCATGCTAAATGGAAACACAATGAACTGACAGTGTAACTAGTGGCGAATTACACCACTTTGTCCAAAGTATTCATCACCCCTAATTTGGAATGGAAGTTACACACTCATCCACCATTCTAGCTCGATTTGTTAAGACCAAACATATTCTATGCATAGGAAATTCCATCCATTGGATAATATTTAACCCCAAGACAACCTATATACACTAAGTTCACTATGACTCTTCTATTAGGTTTAACATGTTTTCCATAACCTATCATTTCAAAACTAGCTTTAGCTATATAGACTCCACTCAATTGAAGTACAAGTAACACTATATATAAATACACCAACTCCTTAATATGGAGTATGTACAAACACACAAGCAATAGAGAATCCAAACTATAGACAACAAGTGACTTCAATTTCACATAGGTTGAAAACAATATTTCTCTAAAAACATAATACATTTTCCAAACAAAACAAGCATTTCACATAATCATTCTAAATTCAATTGAGCATAAAAGAGTAAGATTCAACATGCATGTAAGTATAAAGCTCCAATTTGATCTAGCTGGTTTCCAATACTAGCCTCCTTAATCAACTTGCAACTTGACAACAAATTACTTCCGCTCTTCCCAAATACCCTTCACAAATTCTCTCGATAAATCTCTTATAAAACCACCCTTTAAATCTCTCACAAAACTCGAAAAAGAAAAGCAGAGCAACTCTCAGAAAATAACAATAGAGTGTAGATATGTGTCCCTTTGACGTAAAGAATGCCTCTATTTATACACAAAAATCAACATATATAGGCTAAAAACAAGGTAAATGAATTAACACTTCTCATCTTCTTTGATTCGACTCAGCATGGTAAATAAAAGGTGGCAGATTTCTATCTTAAGACTCAACAAAATAGCATAGCAAGTTGCTTCATTCATAGACAACAAGAATACATTTTAGATATGCAACCTGTAAATAATTAAATAGGTCGACTTAATCAATGCCAGCTTCTACTTGACTTATTCTCCAATTCAATTTGGTTTCCATCATTGGACAGAGCTCATAAAATAGACTTTTAAAGCATTGCAGTTATTCATAATTTGGCGCCACGTAAACTTCTTACGTGTTGTTTGGTGTTAACAAATAAAATACCATGTCAAAGCTTCTAAACATGCTTCATATTTCTTTTAATATTCTTGTCTATGTCTTATAACTATTTCCACATGCCTCTTTATGTGTTGCATTCTTTTTATAAAGCATGGTAATTCATATCAAATGTTTACAACGTTGCCTTTAGTGCGCACTATTTATGGATGTGCTTAACACTACATAAAATACGTATGCCATACAATATATTTTGTATAGTATGCGCTTTTAAGCATTTAATATGTATTCAACACTTATTCACACATTATAATTTACCAACAATAATATATATATATATATATATATATATATATCAACTCATACAATTATAAATATATGCCATTCGATATTTGAATGCATAAACTTATATCTATTACTATACAGATTAATATCGTACATGTATATATATACATACATACATATGTATATTTATATATATATTAATATACTTGTATGGACGTTGCCTTCACGTCAATACATACACGTATATCAATATATATATACACATATACATATATATTCATTGTATACATATATACAACTTTAACTTCAAACATGTACATATAAGCAATAATATCGATTGACATATATACACTAAATATATATATATATATATATATATATATATATATGTCGCTTTTTCCATTCGATGTTCCCTTGTACAATGATAACTTTAAGAAACCCCCCTCAAAAAAAGATATAAAATTATGTCGAATCTTTCATTTTTTAGGGAAAAATATTAATTTCTATTGGCAAATCTTTCCTTTTTTAAAAAAAAAATAATAATTTTATTGACGATTTTTTTTATATAACTAAAATTTTGTAGAAATTTGGTGAAAAAAATAGGAAAATTCATTAATTATGATGGTGAATCCATCCAATCTAAAAATAATTCTCATAGAAAATTATACCAAGAAGTGAAAATTTATTGATAATGAATGTAGAAGACCGCCTATTCATCAGATACATATGTACATCTTTA
>VDFB02000003.1:219613608-219633898 GCA_007258455.2 Sequoia sempervirens | reverse complement strand
GTTGTAATATACAATATATTAGTTGTAGGCTAGAAAATTAACCTACTACTCTCTAATTATCCATATCCAACACCCATCATGTCTCTCTGGAGGATTTATATATACAACGATAAATAAAAAAACTAGAGAAACAACATATAGTTGAAATAGATAGATGAAAATTAATCCATAAGATTAATAAGTTTAGTCTATACAAAACATTTGACAATCAAAATGTGTCTTAAAAGACTACACTTGCAATAACTATCAATACAAAGCAATAGTATCCTCTCGTCATTACATATTGATATCTTGACATTCTTAATAGGATGAAAATATTTATAAAATAATAATAAAATGACACATGGAAAATAATGTCCTAACTATCTCATACTAATTTATGTTGATTATTAACTAGGATGAAATATTTTTCAAATAATAATAGAAATAACACATAAGTAATAATGAACAATCCATTAAAGATCTAGATGCAAAGTCAATCACACTAGTGTAACATAAATCTAAGCTCATTCTAATCGAAGATTCAAGCAACAATTCTCAACAATGTAATTTTGTGATAGATCCAAACATAGAGAAAAGTCTTTGGTAAGTGGAAATGCATGACACATAAAGGCTAATCAAATAGCACTACTTAGAAAACCCATACTATTACAAACTTAAGCATACTTCCTCCATGTAAAGAGTAGCAACATATCATACTTAGAAACATATGAAACATAATAACTCGCAACTACCATGCTTATCCTGACTACATAAACATGCTTAATCCTGAATTGGGTCTGTTGACAAATGATTGTGTACAATAGCAATGTAAACACCTCCTATCAAGTAAATCAAGAAATAAATTTGACACTGGATTAACAAACATGTCTTTTGTAACCTATAGACAAAAAAAATAATAGAATTAATAAATAATATAACACCCAAAAGAATATTAACACTGATAGCATTATTATATATATATATATTTAGTAAGACTCATAATTTCTTTCATATAATCCTAATGAGTCCCAACATATATTATAATATCAATTGGCAATAACATTCTTTCCAGCATTGGTTTGCTGGCAAAATGATGTGCAAAATCCTAAATAGTAAGTATGGTTTTTAAATATCCTACCACGTAAATCAAGGAAACGAATGTCTTTGGAACCCTTAGACTGAGGATATACGAGCATTGATAGAACTAAAAGACACACAAAGGGCAACAGGAGAATTTTAACATAATATCATCCTTCTAATCGGAGACCTTGATCTTGAAGAGGAATCAGCTCGAACAAGTGTGGAAAGAGTTTTATAGACAGACACACAACGAAGAAAAATGCTTAGCTTATATTTACCCTTCGCTTCGCTTCCATCCCCTATCCTCAAATAATTTTTATATCTTCCCTATTTTTCTTTCACGAGTGATAATAGTAACAGCATTAGACATTGAAGCCTTCAAATGTTATCACCCTGTTGCCCAATGCATGCCTTCTTTTAATTGTGGACTGGCTAAATGCACACCATATCATTTGCGTTGATTAGTGTGTTTTTTTAAGATATATTCACGACTAAGATGGTTGACAGATCATAAGAGTTTTGGGTAGCAATGATTAAGAAGACACTGCATGATGTAAGTGAGTAGTGCTAAGCATTAACAACTAGATGTCGATAAAATAAATAAACCTCTCTAATAAGAAACTAGGGTTGCTATGAACGCACAAGAGAGGAGACCAACTATAGGCGAGCCCTTGACGAGCTTACATAAATTTTTTTGAAGATCCACCCCTCCTTTCTAAAGTTCAAAATCACTTTCTATAGTTGTGGACAACCGACAAGCACTTGCCTGAACAAGAAGATCCATTGAAGTACTTGAGTCGAAATAATTATCACCCTTTCTATAGCAGGATAAGCACAAAAAGGATTTGATAAGTTCTTTAAAACTTATAAGCAAATATAATAGGCAATTGTAAAGGCAAGTCCATAGCCATAATTACAGACTTGAACACGGAGTTCTAATGGGATCTGGTGCATTAACACTAGCATGATCGCACCCACCACTCTTTCCATTCCTCTCAATGTATTTTCTTAGTTCTCTACGAATTTACTAAATACCTTACATTCATTCCTTAAGAAAAATTAAGGGGAAAAAAAGAAAAGAAAAAACATGTAGAAGGCTATCTATCATTTAACAGGAACCCATGATCATAAGACCTTACAATCCGTTAGAATTTACAATTCACTACTTCACACAAGCTTGAACAAATCCTTTATAGCTTATCTGCTTGAGTCTCAGCAATAGTGATCTGAATATGTAAAAACCATCAAAATATAAGTATACTTATGGAAGGTTGGACCTTTAACTCATAGCAAAGAGAGCTTCGAAGCACAATAGATTCAATCAGATGTATGGACCTTAATTCATATCAATAAGAGCTTTGAAGTACGATAGATTCAATCAGATGTGATCTCCCAATAGAAATGTCATGAACTAAAATAAAGGCTACCCAAAGCAACCAGACTTGTGAACATTCATATAGTACAATACAAGCGAAACGTTATTTAGACAATAATTTATGTAGGCGTGCATTAGCTCCCTGAGTAATAAATCATAAAAAAATACTTGATCTTTTTATTGAAAGGCTAAATGGAATATTAAAAATATGAAAGAACAATAAGAGAAAATTTAGTTAAGATGTGATCCGTATCAGTAATCATATAAATATAATATTCCATCTTGTTTGCGTACAACTCCAATCTCTCTATCTCCTCCTGAAAGAATGATCCTCTATATATTATTCAATGAACTATAATTGCATACCATATAGTTAGTGACTGCTTTTGCCAAGGTTAGAAAGATGTAAGCACGGTCAAGAGGGGGCAATTCAGCCAAAACATCTAGATCATAGGCTACCAATGCATCTCTTACGTTCGACTCCACCTACTCACAATGATTAGTTACACTTTTAAAATATTCAATTAAATCCCTCATAATTCCCTGGGTCGCCATCACAGATAATATGCAAAGAGGACTCTTTTGTGCTTAGTACATGTCTAAATCAGAATAGTGGAGCAGAGAGTGCTCTTCCTTTGCACCCCTGGGTAGAGCAATTTAGAAGGAATTTTTCCATCTCTTCAATAGTTTGTAAAGCAAGACTCCCTATGATTCTCCATCTCTAGATCCATTGTGAGACTTCTTCGAGGACTAACAAGTAGATCCAGATGAGATTCCAAATGCTTGCAAAATGAACATCCAGTTTTGCAGCCATGAAGAACGACAAGAGGAGTTCCTTTTGAAAGATATAACTAACATAAATGAACAACAAACATCCACAATAATTACCACAACGAATGCATACAAAATCGTCAAATAATAACTTAACTCTTTTATTTTTCAATTTAATCATAATTTAAATATTTTTTTAATAAAATAAATATAATTATTCTATCCCCTAATACTAAGTAATGATATAGGGACAATAGTCAATTCAAAATATCAAAGGAATATTAAAATAGAAAATTATAACTAACCTAGACTATCTATCACAATTTGTGACTAAACAAGATATCTAAGACCAACTTAATACCAACATTCAATTATGCACAATCAGTAAAATAATTATTTTGTACATGTGTATAGATTTCATGATGACTTATCACTTTTATAGCTATCTAGAATTCTTCTCCGATGACATCCACATTATTCACATAATCATTAGAAACATTACTTAAAAATCATTTCTAATATCAAGTCCATAGATAGTCAAAGATTTTTTTGCTATCTTTCTTGATCACATAAAGATAGGAATATGACAATCTTTGGCCAATGGTGCAAATTGAATGAGGTATCATTTTAACAATGTTTTTGGGCTTGGCCCGAAAGCTCGCACAGATAGTGGAGGAGGCTTAAGTCTCAAGTTTGCTCCCTGAGGTCTTGAGTTTGAATCCAAGGTCCGGCCTCACCTGATGCGTGTGGCTTGCGAGTGGCTATGTGCATCCCCAGAGGATTAGTCTCACCTTAACTTGCCCCTTCCCAGCCCCAACTTGGCAATTTGTGAGCCCAAGGTAAGGCGAGTTGGGTGTGCTAGGCTAGGTCGCAAGGATACCTCTGAGTTAACAAAAAAAAAAATACAATGTTTTTGAGAAGTGTCAAATTAACATATATCAAACAGTGTAGGTTGTCTTTACTTAATTCCTCCACGTTCACAAAAGGATATTAAAAAAATTGGGCCCATTAGTTTGGCTAACTCATTGAGTTTCATCTAATAATGCAACAATTCCAAGTTATCAAATTAGCAACCTTGAAATTTCATACCATATTTTTTATCCTTTAGGTGAGATCAATGGTTATGTTGTGTCAGGGTTTTTATTTATAGCCTTCACCATTGTGGGGCCTGCTCTAGCCAATAAATCAATTGCTCACCAATGACACAATAGAAAATAAATGTTAGATTGACAACACCATCCTATTATGCTAGTCATTGGTCTATAAAATGATTAATGATGTGGATCTATTGTTGATGTTGGGGCCAAATAAAACTTGTCTAGGGGTGATCCCACAAAGTTGGTTTACAATTTATGGGAGATTCTCGATTTTTTCAAATCACATATTTTTAGAAAATATAATGATTTAAGCCTTAAAAAGTTTCATTTAAAGCATTCCAATTGAAAGAAGGTTTGATCAAACTACCTTAGATCAAACCCCCTTGGATAGAACCCCCTAGTTTTAAACCATACCTATAACAAAGTCTCCTTTACACCTATCAAAATGCTGATAAAAAACCACTTTTGATTTACCTTTTGGGGATCAAATGAATTCATTTAAAATTTATTTTTTGTAAGTATGTAGTCTTTATTATAAGCTTCCCAAAAGTATAATTTTAAATAAATTTAATTTTATTATTATATTTATTTTTTATTTCTTGTGAATGTTGGTTTTTCATCGAAAAATCAAGTTCTTTGTTCTACACATGTGGAAAAATAGAAGATTATCAAAAAAAAAATTGAAAAATATGAGTGCACCAGGATATTGAAGTCCTTGATCCAACAAAAAATTGAATTTCGATACATACAAAAAGTTTTGTGTTATAATGGTCCACCTATGTCCGAATTATAATTGGTTTGACTTTGAAACTTGATTAAGGAAAAAATATTCAATAAAACACTATGAAACCAATTGGAAGCACTAGATATCGTAGTTCAATTTGAAAAAATTAGAATTTTATCCTTAATGGAAAAAAGTTGTGTTATACAGGAGCCACTCTTTAAAAATGGTGTTTACTCAAAAAACTAGTTTTTGAAGGAGATGGAAAAAGAAGTGCAATCTAATTCCAAAATTTTGTAAAAATATATTTAGAATCTCCAGAGAAAAATGCCACAAATCACTAGTTTGCATCATCTTCAAATTCCTCATAGTTTAGCCGCTATAGGTGCCCGAAAGTGAAGATTTAGTTAGAAAAAACAGCTCATTTGGCCAAAAATTGTAAACCAAGATTGTGGGATCACCCAGAGGTGCTAAAAAATATTGCCTTATTGAAATATAATATGAAAAATTAAACAACATTTTTTAGTCAATGAATTCTCAATCTAAAAGGGAAACAAAATTGTTAGCTAGTTTAGAAAAGGAAAAGAACAAGAAATGTTGATTAATTTCATCCTAAAAGGGTGAATGGAGAGTGGACCTCTACACTTGTCAATCACTATCATGTAGTGAGGTAAAAATGGTTATGAGCATAGGCCAATGTTTTTATTCTTTTAATGGCATACACCCATTGATAACCAGTGTCTATAGTAATGTATGTCCATTACTAAATGTGTATATGTTAGTAATGGGTGTTTCTTTCTATTGGGTATCCACTTAGATTTAGGAATCCAAACTATAGTAGGTTTTTATTTGTAAAAAGTGGATATACATTTTTTAAGAATGAGTACCCATTTATTGTAATATTTTTGTTCTTGCATTTTCAACCCTTACAGTGGACCTATTATCTTGCACTTATATTTAACCTTGAGCTAGGAGCCTTAATATATGATGTGGGTTCATATATGACCCCTCTTGGGACTTAAATTCAAATTGGGAATCTCAAGAATCAACACAACATTCAAAATTTTGTGACAAGACTAAACAAGGTTTTCTTATATACATTACCTAGTCTAGTTTAGGTCTAGATAGAAAATAAATATGTGGTGATCAAATATTCATGAAACTTGAATAGAACATGTAGAATGCTTATTGAGTCTTGTGTTCTAAACCATAGCTCAAGATATTCAAAAATCATTGTTACATATTTGCTAAATGTTTATTATTCTTACAATGATAAATATAAGCTTGATTAAAAAATAAACAAATGTAGAAGAATGTAATTTTGGAAACCTACTAAAATTTATTAGAAAACTATGCTAGGAAACATGGAATATAAATACAAAACAACAATTTTTTATATTAATTCTTTTTGTGATAATGATTGCTTTAAGCCAAGGATGAGCTCCTACATCATATCTATTTGTGCTTATATGCTTATATTTTGATCTAATTAGATATTTGATACACTTGCATGATTTTTATCTAGTCTTCTCAACTATAATTTTCTTAAAAAATTTCCTATATTGGGTGCAACCTCCCACCAAATTGTGTCTATCACCAATTTATAATGATACAAAATATTACATTGATAGTATTTTTTTTCTTTAATGTAGATATATTATCCAAAGTTCATCACATGTTTTCTTATAAGGCCCCATATCAAACAATATCCTTTATCCACTTTGAATTAGTTTATTTATTTATTTTTAATTAGTAACATGAGAATTTTTAATTGGTATCATTTTCCCTTTATCATAGTGGGGGTCTACCATGAGCAAAGAGCTCATCCAATATGCTTGAGTCAAGAGGGGTCTCCTCTCTTCTCATCACCTATACACGTCTCGATAAATCGAGGGTCGCAAGGCTTGGCTTGAAGGATGCTAGCTACTCCTTGGGGTACAAATTTCATTCTCCCCCCTTTATATAACCCATTGGAAAGCATTCTTGAGATCAAAGCATGGGGTGATGAGGCCCCCAAGCAAGTCTCCTACTTGAAATAAATGAAAATGGTGTTGCTTCTGATCCCCAAGATCATTCTTAGGAGCCAGGAGGGGAGAGCATATGCAACACCACACCTCAAGGTCTACAAATAAAATTGCAATTCAATGGTGTTTTTGATTTCCAAGATTGTGCTAGGCATAAGGAAAGAGCATATGCACACATCAACTCACCAAACACATCAAACAATTCATTTTAGGTGCACTTAAAGAAAATGTGAGATTTGTCTTATTCAATTTTAGGTACACCAAAATAAAGTGAGATTTGTTCATTTTTAAACCCAAAACTAAACATGTGCAAGTTGTTTGTTTATTTTAGGTACACGAAGGGAAAATGAGATTTGTATTGTTCATTTTTAAAATGCACAAAAAGGAAGTGTGAAATTCGTAGGTTCTTTTTTAAGTACACCAAAATGAAATGTGAAGTTATATTTTAAGTGCACCAAGGGAAAATGAAATTCCTAGATTAAATCAAAAACCTACAACACAAACATTATTAGTTTCTTTCTTTCAATCTTCCCCCATCAATTGCCACATGCTACAAAGTGTTAGATAAAATCAGGAAATAGAGAATGTTAAAGATTAGTCAAAAATAAAGATTTCAAATCAAGTTGCAAACCTTAACAAAACAAAAACTTGGTGTATACCTAACAGAGGCATCATGATTGGGACAAATGTAACATGCCCCTTGCTCAACTCAGTAATTTTCCTATGTTTTACCACAAACGAATTTAATCTAATGGCTACACACACAACGATTAAAATTTTTCTTTTCAAAACAAGATAAATTACACAGAAGATAGCAATAAATTATCCTTCTCATTTCATTCAACAAAAACATTATTTCCAAAGAAATGATTTCATAATCTAGATACAAAATACATTTTCCATCTTTCAAAGAAATAGATACAAGAACATACATAGCACATCTAAGCCTCATTGGCACTAGAAATACATATGATCTAAGAAATCCCCTATCAAATCTCGGCTCGTCGACTGAGAGGAGAAGCATCACTCAAGTGCTTTTCCACCATCCTCAGACTAATTGTAGTCCCCCACACATCTACCACATATGGTAAGATGGGCCTACCTTTTGACAAAGAGCTTTGATCTGGAAACCACAAAATACTAGTCATTCCCGAGTTGGTGTTGCATCCTACATAACTAGAACTTTACCATACAACTTATCTATATTCTACGTGTATGACAATGTCGGATTAGCATGCTAAAAGGTAACACAATGAACTGAAAGTGTAACCAGTGGAGAATTACACCACTTCATCCAAAGTAGTCATCACCCCTAATTCAAAATGGATGTCACACACTCATCCACCATTCTAGCTCGATTTGTTAAGGAAAAACATATTCTATGCATAGGCAATTCCCTCCATTGGATAATCTTGAACCCTAGGAACAACCTATATACACTAAGTTCACTATGACTATTCTATTAGGTTTAACATGTTTTGCATAACCTATCAATTCAAAACTAGCTTTAGCTAAATAGACTCCACTCAATTGAAGTACTTAATACTATATATAAATACACCCACTCCTTAATATGGAGTATGTACAAACACACAAGCAATAGAGAATCCAAACTATAAACAAGAAGTGACTTCAACTTCACATAGGTTCAAAACAATCTTTCCCTAAAAACATAGTACATTTTCCAAACAAAACAAGCATTCCACATAATCATTCTAATTTCAATCAAGCATAAAAGAGTAAGATTCAACATGCTTGTAAGTATAAAGCTCCAATTTGATCTAGCTAGTTTCCAATACTAGCCTCCTTAATCATCTTGCAACTTGACAACAAATTACTTCCACTCTTCCCAAATACCCTCACAAATTCTCTCAATAAATCTCTTGTAAAACCACCCTCTAACTCTCTCACAAAAATCAAAAGAAAAACAGAGCAACTCTCAAAAATAACAACAAAGTGCAGATCTAAGCGTCCCTTTGAGGTAAAGAATGCCTCTATTTATACACAAAAATCAACATCTACAGGCTAAAACCAAGCTAAATGAATTGACACTTCTCATCTTATTTGATTCGACTTAGCATGGAAAATAAAAGGCGGAAAATTTCTATCTTAAGACTCAACAAAATAGAACAAGAAGTTGCTTCATTCATAGAAAGAAAAAATGCAATTCAAATGTGCAAGGTAAATAATCAAACAGGTCGACTTAATCCATGCCAACTTCTACTTGACTTATTGTCCAATTCAACTTGGTTTCCATCATTGGACAGAGCTCATAAAACAAACTTCTAAAGCAATGCAGTTATTCATAATTTGGCACGGCATTTAAACTTCTTACGTGTTGTTTGGTGTTTATAGACAAAATACCAAGTCAAAGCTTCTAAACACGTTTCATATTGTTTTCAATATTATTGACTATGTCTTATAACTATTTCCACGTTCCCCTTTATGTGTTGTGTTCTTTTTACAAAGCATGGTAATTCATATCAAATGTTTACAGTGCTGCCTTTAGAGGGTGCTATTTGTGGTTGTGCTTAACACTATATAAAATATGTGCACCATACACTATATTTTGTATAGATGCACTTAATCATTGAAAACATCGAGTGCTTCATATATATTAAGTGCTTATTCAAACATTATAATTTATCAACAATAATATATAAATATATTAACTCATACGATTATAAATATACATCATTTGATATTTGAATGCATAAACTTATATACATTACTATCCAGATTAATATCATACATGTATATATATACATACATACATACATACATATGTATATATATTAATATACTTGTATGGGCGTTGCCTTTATGTCAATACATACACGCGCATCAATACACACACACACATATATATATTCATTGTATAGATACATATATATATATAACTTTACCTTCAAACATAAATAAAAGCAATAATATTGATTGACATATATACAGTAAATATATATACATATATATATATACATGTCACTTTTTCCATTCGATGTTCCCATGCATATGGGTAATCCATCCATAAGCATGCGTAGATATGTCCATCTATGTATACTTATGTATGTCTTTACTCATGTATATGAGTTCATTGTAGACATGTTTATATACATCCTATGTATATATCTCATCGATTGTACTCTTAAAGAAGTACTCATAAATACAAAGAAACTCAAACACCTCATTCAAGCAAGATCCCACAATCAAAACAAAACCTCTCCTTAACAAACAAACCAAGGTATCTTACCTTTTTCCCGAAACTATTGACTTGACTTGACCAATCTAAAAGTGAGTGTGTGAAAGCTCAATTAGGCTCATTAAGGGTTACCAGACCAAAAGTTCTCTTCTCCTGAGTGATACTTCCCCTCCCTTATGGAGGTGTAAACCTATACCTACAACCAACTTGGCACATTTGCAAAGGTACTCAATTGATCACAAAACAATCATTCGCAGTATGTATTCTATAGTTAGAATTAAGACATATATCATCCAATTGAATCAACCATTTATTCATTATATTTCCAATCATTCATACAAATAAAGTACATTCTCATTTATTTCCATCAAAGTTACAAACACACACACATATGCAAGTATTTCATCTAGCTAGGTAAAAGTAACTAGGTAAATACACAACGGGGTGTAACATATCCCCCCCTTGTGAATCATCATCCCCGATGGTCTGATGTAGAAAACATAGATAAAACACAACATATAATATTTTTTTCAAGAACTCTCAAAATCATTTAAACCATGTGGGAATTTTTGCTCTATTTCAGCATAGTCTTCCCAAGTAGCAAAATCTTCTAAGTACTAGTCCCACTGGACTTTTCACTACAGAAGCTCTATGTTACGTAAGCGAAGCTTACGCATTTCGAGCACCTTAACAAGTTTGATTGTTGCTACTCCTAGGTCTTGTACCTATAAAGCATTCCAATCAATGACATGATTATCACTTGGTATATACTTCTTTAGGTATGTGACATTTGGGAAAGAGCCAGGGTGGTAACACAATTCAATAAGTAACAGGGTTTACTTCCTCTAGAACCTCAAATGGACCTACATATTGCAAAGCTAATTTGGATAACTTCCCAAACTTGATGGAACTCTTTTGAGGTTTTACTCTCAACACCTTTTCCCCTACTTCAAATTTTCTAGGTACTCTTTTAGAATCTACCTAGCTTTTTTTCCTATCATTGGATTCAACTAGCCTTTGCTTAATAATTCCAACTTGCTCTTCCATTTCCAACATCTCTAGTCCAAGAATTATTCTATCCTCTAGCTTATCCCAGCTTATAGGAGTTTGACATTTTTGACCATACAATGCTTCAAAAGGAGTCATCTTAATCGTAGAATGATAGGAATTGTTATACGCAAACTCCACTAAAGGCAAGTAATCTTCTCACTTTTATTGTTGATCCATGCAATAAATTCTTAGTAGGTCTTCTAATACTTGATTCACCCTTTCAGTTTTCCCATTCATCTTTGGATGATATGAAAAACTTATATTCAATTTGTTGGGGTGAATAATTGTCTTGTACCTAGTTATTTCACTTACTAGAGGGACTTAGGGGACATATTCACGTGTTAAGTTTACTTAGGTCCCAAGATTCTTTTTAGAAGGTGTTAGTTGTCGTGCTAGTTGTTATCTTATCCTTTGACAACTAACACATGTGACTTCGGTAGTTGTGTCAAGTTGTCTCATGTCATAAGATTAAGACACTTGTCATAATCCTATGACATCTTGCATCTCACCTTGGCTATATAACCAAGGGGTCTCTACTACATTGTACACACAACTACATTGACTCTTTTTGCATTCATTTATAGGAATGAAGTTTATTCTTTTCATATTGATCTTCTGAGTATTTTGTGATTTCCATAGGCCTTTAGATCTTGGGTGGCTATCTCTATAGCTAAATCTTACATGGTATCAGAGCAAGTTGAGTGCCTTTGGTTAGTCTTTTGGGAGATCTTGAGTGCAATCTTGTATTTGTGTGATAGAAATACCAAATTCTGGGGGGTTCCATTTTTGGATTTATATTGCAGGTGCATTTTGGGAGCTTGTTGAATCAGATCTAACCTCACCATTGCATCAAGAGTGCTCGAAAAAGTTAGATTTTCCTTTTGTTTCATACAAATTGGACATTGGAGGCCAAATCTGCAAGGGTTTGAAGTTGGGTGTTGGTTGCCAGATCTAGGAGGTAGTTGATCTTTCAGAGCATTTTGGGTCAAAACTAACCCTTTCATCACATCTAGGAGGCCTGAAAACCTAAAGATCAACTACTAAATCGTTGATTTTTGACACTTTCAATTGGAGGCTGAGGCAAAAAAAAATTTCTCGGAGGCCATATGAAACTCCTAGTATAATTTTTCATTTTCGCAATAAAATATTTCAGTTAGATTTTTTTGCAATTTGCTCAAATATTCTGGGGCAAAATTTTTATTGTCGAGCAAAAAAAAATTTATTTTGTGGAATATTTTGCATTTAGCGTCATCTCCATAAATGGTCCATTCGTCGGGCCTTGTACTTTGGCCTTCACATCCACATCAGTGGTACACTAGTCAACATTGTACAAGGGTTTTTGTCAACAGTACACAATACCAAGTTGATCAATATCTAGCATTGATTGGCATATTCCCCCATCCTCTTCACGGTTAGATTCACAGGGTATGGGTTGCTTGCAGGTTGTCAGCTATTTGCATTATTGTGGCTGACTTGCATTTATTCCGCCAGACCACATACTCCTCTTGTCAACATTTGATTTTTTAACAATCACCTACTACACAGCTGCCATAACATTCCACTGTCAATGCATTGTATTATTTCTCCAGCTACAAAAGACCTCAATCTGCGTAAGCATCGTACATCGGCGACATACTTATTTTCTCCACCGATAGTTAAATCTCTGCACTTTTGGATTTGACAACATACCATTTCTAATCGACATACATTCTTCTCAGATCGGCATTGTCTTGGGGAGGTACGTGACATTGATTCGTTGGTTGAAGATACCTACCATCTGTCAATGCTAGTTGATTGACAATTTATATACATGTTTTTGTGTATTTAAAAGTTTGTTATAATTTACTTTGCTTCACAAATTTTTTATTGGCCGATAGTGTGAAGTTGTTAAAAGCCGATTATTATATTAAAAGGCTTGTTCGAACGACTATTGTATAAAGTTTTAAATTGCTAAATAAAGACTTTTGTAAGGCCGACGTTTATTATGGAAAACACGTGGGGTGGGGCGACTCTCAGGTGGTGTGGCCACCGAGGCACCACCCCCACTCCACCCGCTCTGCTCGCCCACCACCAATGGTGGCAGCGGTAATATATATATTTTATTTTCTAATAAGGGTGGTCATATGGTGTGACCAAGAGTGCAAATTTTGACCCATTTTAGTAATGATTTTTGCACTCAGTTAGTGTAAAGTGCCTTTTACTAGGCCTTTTTTTTGTTTTTGCATAACTTTTGTTCCAGATGGCAAAATTTTGCAAACAAAATATCGACAAAAATTTGGCGAAGTGAATTTTCCAGTGGTGTTGATGTCTCTTCAGATTGCGTTCACCACTCTCGAGCTCATCTGCACTGTTCCTTCTGCGAGTAATTACTTCAAAACTCAACCTTCAAAGTAATTTTCACATAAAGTACCACAAGCTACTCTTCATACTGTATATTGATTATATAGTATCCTATATACTCAGCGAATGCAACAGCTGGTTACCCATGCATTTCAGTGAGATGGACTAAACACCATATAGACACTCCTATTTTGCAAGTGATCTACCTATCTCCAGCAATTTGGTTCTACTTCTAGAGACTTGGTACCTATTCCAGTTGAGATAGGGATATACCAATTTGTCAAGAGAGTGTCCAATTGACACTTATATAGTTGTCTCCTTGGTTTTGACCTTATTCCTGTTGCAGTGTGGATTCATCTACAGTTCTTCATTGAAATATTCTGCAGTTACTCTTGAGTTGACAGTTTTAGCTCAGTCACCAGTTATGTGGCATCTTCTACAGTGGTACCTAATTCTTTCTATATGTTCTTTTCACAGTTTGGCAATTCTTTTGTAACAGCATTTGGAGGACTCATCATCATCTTTGGTCTGATCCACATCAATATTCACATTGTTCTTCTTTGTCTCCTTCTTCAGTTAAGATTGGGAACTCTTGACATTGTGATATTTGAGCAAAGACTCACCTTTCAGGGGGGGTTGCATGGACTTTCTTCATTCTCTTATGGGGGGGACTTTTTCCTCACTCGAGGTTTTTTCCTTCCTAGAGCATGTTTCTTGTTTTGTTTCTCTCTTCTAGGGAGGATTTTTGTCCCACTGGGTTTTCTCCTTTTCTCCGTTTGTGAGAGATTTCATTGCATATGTACATGGGTACCTAACATGGCCTCATAGTCGGGACCCATCTTTGCATCTTGGTGTGATAATAATCTTCTCCCTAAGTTGCACTTAAGGGGGGGTGTTGGTGTGAATAATTGTCTTGTACCTAGTTATTTCACTTACTAGGGACTTAGGGGACATTCACATGTTAAGTTTACTTAGGTCCTAAGATTATTTCTAGAAGGTGTTAGTTGTCACTAGTTGTTATCTTATCCTTTGACAATTAACACATGTGACCTAGGTAGTTGTGTCAAGTTGTCTCATGTCATAAGATTAAGACACTTGTCATAATCCTATGACATCTTGCATCTCACCTTGGCTATATAACCAAGGGGTCTCTACTACATTGTACACACAACTACATTAACTCTTTTTGCATTCATTGATAGGAATACATTTTATTCTTGTCATATTGATCTTTTGAGTATTTTGTGCTTTCCATAGGCCTTTACATCTTGGGTGGCTATCTCCATAGCCAAATCTTACATAATTGAGTTCCAAGTGAGGAAAAAAAATGTTCTCCAAAACCTAGATGTCACACAAGCATCCCTATCAAAAATAATCTTTTCAGGAATCCCATGTAATCTAAACACCTCTTGAATGAATTTTCAAGCTATGACAAGAGCTCCATCTGTTGAATTTCTAGGAATAAAATGCACTACTTTGGTAAGTTTGTCCACTACCACCAAAATGGCATTGTGCTTATTCCTTAACATAGGAAGACCCTGCACAAAGTCCATACTAATGACTTTCCACTTCCTCTCAAGAACACCATTATGATACAAAAGACTTGCTAGGTGAAGATGTTCAACTTTCACCCTTTGACACTCTAAGCATCTTGCTACAAATCTAGTAGTGTCTCCTTTCTTCCCTTTCCAAAAATATAATGGCTTCACATCAACCAACATCTTAGTCACACCTGGATGTCTAGAATATGGTGCTTCATGCACTTCTTTCCACACCAGATTTCTCAACTCTTCAAAATTAGGCACATAATTCTTTCTTTAAACCTTAACAATCCACTAGGTTCAAAATGAAATCCTTCGTATCTTGCATCTTGTGGATTATCCCTGAGTGCTTTCTTAACTTTCTCATAGTACTTGTCACCCTTGGATTTTTGCAATACTTCATCCTTAAAGCCAATTTGAATGGATACCATTGAGGCAATATGCCTTCTACGACTTAGGGCATCGGTAACCCGATTCTCTTTTCCCTTGATGTAATTGTTATTGAAGTCATAATCAGAAATCAACTCTAACCATCTTCATTTTTGTGCATTCAGATTGGGTTGAGTTAACAAATAATTAATACCATGATGATCAATCTTTAGTTCAAATGGCTTCCCAAACAAATAATGTCCACATCTACAATGCATGAACAATTGTTGCTAACTCTAAATCATGCGATGCATAATTTTTCTCATAGGGCTTCAGCTTTCTTGATACATAAGCTATGACCCACCCTTCTTGCATCAGCACTCCACCTATTCCTTTTCCTGACACATTCGCGATGATAGTGAAGTTACCCTCTGAATCTGGTGCCTTCAATATTGGAGTTGTAGTCAACTTCTCCTTGAGTAGATCAAACATTGCTTGACATTTTTTCGTCCACTCAGACTTCTTTCCTTTCCTTTGCAATGAAGTAATAGGAAAAGCTATCTTGGAAAAGTTTTCAAAAAAAAATCCAATAGTAGCTAGCCAAAACCATGAAAATTCTAACCTCAGGTGCATTCTTAGGTACTTGCCATTCTAACACTACTTTTATTTTAGCTAGATCCACTGAAATTCCCTCAACCGAAATTATGTGACCTAGATACTTCACCTTCTTTTGAAAGAAAGTACACTTAAAGAGTTTTCCATATAGTTTATGTTCTCTTAACCATTGGAGAACTATCTCTCAATGTTTGCAATTCCCCTCTTCACCCTTGTAATAAATTAAGATATCATCCAAGAATACTAAAACAAACCTATCCAAACAATCCCTAAAAACATTGTTCATTAGGTTCATATATGTCGCAGGTGCATTAGTAAGTCTGAAAGGTAAGACTGTAAACTCATAATGCTTGTATCTAGTTCTAAAGGTAGCCTTGAATATTTCTTCATCTTTGATTCTCAGTTGATGGTAACCTGATAGCAAATCAATCTTTGAAAACATAGTCGCTCCTCACATCTGATCAAATAGATCATCGATACATGGCAACAGATATTTATTCTTTATCATAGCTTTATTAAAAATCCAATAATCAATAGACAATCATAGTGTCCCATCCTTATTCTTCACGAAGACCAATGGCACTCCCTAGGGTGAAACACTGGTTCTTATCAATCCCCTAGATAACAATTCTTCCAAATGTGCCTTGAGTTTCATTAATTTTATAGTAGTCATTCTATAGGGCACCTTGGATATAGGTTCAGATCTCGGTACAATGTCAATAGAGAAATTGAATACCCTATTGGGAGGTGATCCAGGTAACTCATCTAGAAACACATCCACAAATTTCCATAAAATGGGATATTTCTCCATATCTGTTTCTCTAGATTCCACCATTTCTCCTTCTTCAATCTCTAGAGAATCTTTTGGTTCACAATCCATGACATTATATTGAGGATTAATTTCCTTGAGTTCTTCTATTTTGACTGCAAATAGTTGGCAACCTTTCTTTTTTCACTCTAAGCATTTGCATGGGAAAAATTTGTCTCAACTTAATCTCTCTTGGTGTTCCTTGCAACATCACCCAATTTATAATATCATCAAGACACTCTATTACCTTGGAATGACAATCCACTTTGGCTCTATGTTTCCATAGCTAATTCATTCCTAGAATGACATCATAAGATTCTAGGGGTGCTATGTAAAAGTTTAGTTCATTTGAGAAACTAGGAAGTTCTACCCTGGCTTTGAGCAAGCATTGCTTCACCATTGCTCTTGTCTAGTAATTACTCAACAACCCAAGAATTTTCCATAAATACAGCTTTTCTAGATATTTTATTAGTATCAATAAGTATAGATATAGGTATACCAAATAAAATACCTGGAGTTTCCATTGGTGTGTCTTGATATTCAACTTGTCAATTGTCCAAGGTTGCATGGATCTTCTATTGACATTCCCTCCAGTATTGTTGAAATTGTTGTTGTTTCCTCGATGATCTCTTCTTGGTTTGTTCCAATTGTTACAAGATCCCTTATTTCCTTACCTTTGAGACTCTTGTTCTCCAACAAGCTTCCTTGGAACCTGATTTACTTGAGACCCATCGAACTTCTTCGGGTTTCTACTCCCAGTGGATTGAAATGGCTTTGATCTTCTACTCTTGCTTGACTGCATGGATCTTCTATTGACATTCCCTCTAGTATTGTTGAAATTGTTGTTGTTGTTTCCTTGTCGATCTCTTCTTGGTTCATTCCATTTGTTACAAGATCCCTTATTTCCTTTCCTTTGAGACTCTTGTTCTCCAACAAACTTCCTTGGAACCTGATTTACTTGAGACCCATCAAACTTCTTTAGGTTTCTACTCCCAGTGGATTGGAATGGCTTTGAGCTTCTACTCTTGCTTGACTGCCTTTTCATATACTAGATCCATAGTAGCTAGACCATGTACATCCGCTTCACCACCAATTGAGCTATTCAGCCCCATGATGAACTTTCTATTTCAAAAATATTCATCCTTTTGGTACATCGGTACGTACTTCAGAACACGAGTGAACTTTTCCCAATATTCATTCACTAACATATCACCTTGCTTCAAATTTTGGAAATCAATCAATTTTTGTTCATAAAGAGTTGGGGTAGCCATATTTTCTGAAATATTTTAGAAAACTCATTCCAAGTAAAATTTAGAGAACTAAGACCAAGTTCCATCTTTTTGTTCATCCACCAGTTAGAAGCTTCTCCCACTTACTAGAATGCACCCCATATAGCTTTGGTGACCTCAGAATAGTTTCTAATCTCAAAATATTTTTCTATTTAGATTAACCAAGCCTCATCCTCATCTCTGCTAGTGATTCCCTCAAATTTTGGCAGTGTAACTTTTCTCATATCCCTGGACAACTCAATTGCCACACATTTTCTTTTGCTACTTTTAGATTTGGACATAGATTCTTCTTCCCTATGTCAAATTTATTGATTAAGGTCATGAGAATTATCTCCTTCATCCTCATTAGGTTTTTCTTCCTCTTCACCTAATGGAATTTATTGTTCTTCTTTTTCTTTCCTTTTCACTTCTTGTTCAATATTTTCTATCCTTGCCCTAGTTTCATCCATGATGGCCAAGATGCGGTCCAACTTGGTCTTAGTATTATATGGACCTTGTCCAACTTCCTGACTTTCTCCAGGATTAGTCCTTGTTCTCACCATCCTTTCAAGAAAAAGTTATACCTAAAGGTTCATCTATATTAGATCCTATCATGGTTCACTTAATATATTGAAAACTTTTCAAAAGAGAAAACATTCATACACAATAAATCCTATTTTTCTCACAAGTTTTGATATAGAAAATAACTTTTCATTTATTCATAAGTATTTCAATTTCCTTTCATTTACATTGAATGACTATTCAAGTAGTCAAGAGGAGACTATCCATCGGATTCACTCTCAAATACATAGCTTAACGGGGTATACCCCTCAGATTTTTGTTCATCTCTAATCTACTCTTCTCTATCCCAAAAAGGATATATTCATAAGATTTATTTGTTGATACATAATTGTGAGGTACATAACCTTCTGATTCACCACTTGAGGCTATAATAATTATTTCAGCCATTGGTAAAACACAAGGATCTCTAAACAACATAGTTGGACTGACGCTACATTTAAAGGGCATATCCCTAGAAAGTGATAGTGACTCTGATTTTGTCAAAGAGACAAGAGGTAGATAGTTGAATTTGGCCTCATTTCTCATCCTTCTCTTCTCTTGGATGATTCGCAATAGAGTGTGATTAATTTTCTCGACATCACTTAGCCAAATGGTGGTCATAGTTAGTTCCCTCTATGGTACGAACAAGGGCTTCCTTTTCCTTCTTGGCCCTCAAGTAACGCTCATTCCCAATTATTAACTTTCTTGCAATTAAGATGAGACACACCATCTTGGCACAAGAATTTACCAAACATTAGATTCACATGTAATGTTGGAAGGGAAAACATAGTGAGCACATAGGTTCCAAAGCTGAACCTAGTAGCTTTGATACCATGTGTAACATGCCCTTGATCAACTCAGTAATTTTTTGATGTTTACCACAAGCAAATTTAATATAATGGCTAAACACATGGTGATTAAATTTTTTATTTTCAAAACAAGATAAATTGCACATAAGATAGCAATAGATTATCCTTCTCATTTCATTCAACGAAATGTACAACATTTCCAAAGAAATGATTTCATAATCTAGCTACAAAATGAATTTTCCATCTTTCAAAGAAATAGATTCAAGAACATACATAGCTCATCTAAGCTTCATTGGCACTAGAAATACATTTGATCTAGGAAATCCCCTTTCAAATCTTGGCTCGCCGACTAAGAGGAGAAGCATCACTCAAGCATTTTTTTTCCATCCTCGGACTAACTGTGGTCCCACATCTACCACATATGGTAAGATGGTTGTACCCTTTGATGAAGAGCTTTGGTTTGGAAACCGCAAAATACTAGTTGTTCTTGAGTTGGTGTTGTGTCCTACATGACTAGAACTTTACCATACAACTTATTTATATTATATGTGTATGAACATCTCGGACTAGCATGTTAAATGGTAACACAATGAACTAACAGTGTAACTAGTGGCAAATTACACCACTTTGTCCAAAGTATTCATCACCCCTAATTTGGAATGGACGTTGCACGCTCATCC
>VDFB02000003.1:219599169-219613508 GCA_007258455.2 Sequoia sempervirens | reverse complement strand
AATGAAAGGTTGTATGAGTAGTTAGTAATGCCTTTGGACTGACCAACACACCAAGTATATTCATGTGATTAATGAACAAGGTTCTAAAATAATTCTTGGGTAAGTTTGTTATTGTTTACTTGGATGATATTTTGATTTTTATTAGAACAAAAGGGAAACATTTGTAGCATATCAAACAAGTGTTTCAGAAGTTGAGATAAGAAAATTTGTTAATAAACATCAAGAAGTGCAGTTTCATGAAACTAAATTAATCTATTTGGGACTTGCCATTTCTGTGGAATGACTGAAGATATATCTAAAGAAAGTAAGGGTGATTGTAGAGTAGCCAACACCGGTAAGCATTAGGGATGTAAGCTATTTTCATGGATTGGATAGTTTCTATAGAAAGTTCATAAGGATTTTCAATGCTATATGTAGACAAATGATAGAAACAATAAGAGGAGATAGAAAGGAATTTAACTAGATATCAAGATCACAAAAGAGTTTTGAAGTGTTGTTCAACAAAAGGTAACATAACAACTAGTGTTAGATTTTTCCAATTTTGACAAATACTTTTAGGTTGATTGTGATGCTAGTGGAAGTGCAATAGTAGTGTTGAGTCAAGAAGGTAGACCAATAGCATATTTCAGTGAGAAGTTGAATAATGCAAGGAACGGATATTTAGTCTATGATCAAGAGTTCTATGTCATAATTCAAGCTTTGAAGAAGTGGAGACATTATTTGTTGTTGAAGGAATTCATGTTGTATACTGATGACAAAAACCTAAAATATCTGAACAACTAAGGTAAACTGAACCTAAGACACATGAGGTTGGTAGAGTTCATGCAAAGTTATACATTTGTATTGAAACATTGAAGTGGAAAGTCAAACAAGGTTGTGGACGCACAAAATAGAAGGAGAAACCTATTAACAAAGATGAAGGTAGATGTGATAGGATTTGAAGAGCTAAACCACTTGTATAAGGATGATCTAGATTTTGTGAAAGTTGAGAAAGCGAGTAGAGAATGGGTAGTGATAGATAGAAGCAAGTGGCTAGACTATTTCATTCAAGATTATATGTTATTTAGCATTGTGAATTACTAGGAGCTTAATGTGCAAGAATTTGATCAAGCATAAACATAATGGTGGATTAGAAAGACACTTTGTTATATACAAGACAATGGCCTTGGTAACTAAACATTATTTTGGCCTCAAATTTATAAGGATGTAAATAAATTTATTCAAGAATGTAGAACCTGTCAAGTTGCAAAAGGGAGTAGTCATAATAATGGATTGTATAAAACTCTAACAGTATCAGAAAGACCTTGGAAGGATATCAACATGGTTTTCATATTAGAATCACCAAAGACATAAAGAGGAAATGATTCTATATTTGTATTAGATTAATGGATTGGTTTTCCAAGATGGCACATTTCATTCCTTGTAAGAAGACACATAATGTTTGTAGAAACCTAAAAAATGTCTTAAGTATATCACACATCTCAATTTCACTTACTAACACGTCATTTTCCATCATTATCACCTAATTCCTCCATTCAATTAAATAATTCCCAAGTATTTGAATAAATTCACTTTATTCCCCTATTGATTGAATAATTAAGGTTATTTGATTAATTCATCAATTTAACACTAATAATCCCAATTGATTAAAGAAATCCCAATTGCTTAATTAAAAATATTAATTCCTCTCATCCTCATAATTTTTTTTTTTCATAATTATTTAATTGACTAATTTTCCTCCAACCCTCCAACTTACACAAAGAATATTCCCTTTTCAAAAAGAGAATATTCTCAATTCAAATTCAAATTCTTACTTCCAATTCAAAATATATCCAACCTCTTTTCCATGAAATAAGGGATATTTTGGGCTCTCATGAATCCTCATCCATTGATCCTCCCCCATCTCCTTGATTCCACTCATTCATTGATCCTCAGATTGAATCTCCATTGTTGATCAAAATTCCTAAAATCTATAAAACAAGCCTTTCAAATATGAAATTCATTCAAAATCCTCATAAGAATAGATACTCTCTAGAATTCTTGAGCCAATCTTGAGCATTTTAGTGCACCTATTTTGTGAATCACCCCTCTCATCAAGCTTTTGCAATCATGGATTATGCACAATTGAGCAATACATTACAAATTTCCATCAATTCACAATGGGATTGAAGGTTTTCATTTTCTAATTGGTTTAATTGCTTTGATTTGATTTGATTTATTTAGATTACATCATTTGAAGCTTTACAAATTAATTTCATCGAGTATGGGTTTGTATGATCTCAATTTCATAAATTCTTAGTGTTTTTAGACTCTAGTAGATTCAATTATGCTTTTATTCATGTTTTCATATTCCCCTATGATATTTTGGCACGCCTAGTGGGACCCACATCCCTGTTTTAACCATTTTGTGAATTTTTGTCGACCTTGCAAGTTATAGAGATAGTTCGACACTTTTGTTGAATACAATGTGACACCTTTGCAAAATATCGATGCATTTGCAGATCAAAGTTCGATGCACCTTTGTTAAAGCCTAACACATCTAACTATTTAATGTTCTATTTGCTTACAGGAATCTTCAATGCTTCTCTCAAAGGGAAACTCTTTTGCAGAACTTTGATGCATTTTTCTATCAAAAGATCGATGCCTTTGTCCTAAAGTGGTGCTTTTTTTTCTAACGTGTTATTTTTGTTTGCAAAGAGGATGCAACGCCTTTGATCAAAGCTCAACATTTTTGTAGAAGGTCAACGCCTTTGTTTAGTGACAGTGTGAAACTTTTGTTGTTACACCTCGTTGTATATTTACCTAGTTACTTTTACCTAGCTAGATGAAACACTTGCATATGTGTGTGTGTGTGTTTGTAACTTTGATGAAATTAAATGAGAATGTACTTTATTTGTATGAATCATTGGAAATATAATGAATAAATGGTTGATTCAATTGGATGATATATATATATATATTTCTTTATTCTGACTATAGAATATATATTGCAAATGATTGTTTTGTGATCAATTGAATACCTTTGCAAATGTGCCAAGTTGGCTGCAGGTACAGGTTCACACCTCCAAAAGGGAGGGGAAGTATCACTCAGGAGAAGAGTTTTGGTCTGGTAACCCTTAATGAGTCTAATTGAGCTTTCACACACTTCTAGATTGGTCAAGTAAAGTCAATAGTTTTTGGAAAAAGGTAAGATACCTTGGTTTGTTTGTTAAGGAGAGGTTTTGTTTTGATTGTGGGATCTTGCTTGAATAAGGTTTTTGAGTTTCTTTGTATTTATGAGTACTTTAAGAGTACAATTGATGAGGTATATACATAGGATGTATATACACATAGATATACACATGTCTACGATGAAATCATATACATGAGTAAAGATGTACATAAGTATACGTAGATAGACGTATCTACGAATGCTTATGGAAAGATTACCCATATACATGGGTAGTGATTTTTTCAATGGCTAATATTCGCCAATTGGCTAATACTTGAAATTTGGGAATCCAAAGTTGGCTAATAGTTTGAGATATAATGTGACTTGAATCACCACATTTTTACAAGCATATACACGTGTCTACAATGAACTCATATACATGAGTAAAGATGTACGTAAGTATACATAGATAGACGTATACCCACTAAACCCATCAATAAATTTCATTCTTGGGCCCTTACTTTTCCATGAGAATTATTTTTAGATTGGATGGATTCACCATCATAATTAATGCATTTTCCTATTTTTTTCAAGATTCGCCAAAATTTTCTACAAAATTTTAGTGATGTAAAAAAATCGCCGATAAAATTAATATTTTTTCGAAAAAAAGGAAAGATTCGCCAGTAGAAATTAATATTTTTCTCTAAAAAATTAAAGATTTGACATAATTTTATATCTTTTTTTGAGGGGGGTTTCTTAAAGTTATCATTGTACATGGGAACATCAAATGGAAAAAGCGATATGTATATGTATATATATATTTGGTGTATATATGTCAGTCGATATTATTGCTTTTATGTACATGTTTGAAGGTAAAGTTATATATATGTATACAATGAATATATATGTATATGTGTATATATATATTGATATATGTGTATGTATTGACATGAAGGCAAGGTCCATACAAGTATATTAATATATATATATATATACATATGTATGTATGTATATATATATACATGTATGATATTAATCTATATAGTAATAGATATAAGTTTATGCATTCGAATATCGAACGACGTATATTTATAATTGTATGAGTTGATATATATATATATTATTGTTGGTAAATTATAATGTGTGAATAAGTGTTGAATACATATTAAATGTTGATGTTTTAAATTATTAAAAGTGTATACTATACAAAATATATTGTATGGCGTACATATTTTATGTAGTGTTAAGCACATCCATAAATAGCGCGCACTAAAGGCAATGCTGTAAACATTTGATATGAATTACCATGCTTTATAAAAAGAATGCAACACATAAAGAGGCATGTGGAAGTAGTTATAAGACATAGTCAAGAATATTAAAAGAAATATGAAACATGTTTAGAAGCTTTGACATGGTCTATTATCTGTTAACACCAAACAACACGTAAGAAGTTTATGTGGCGCCAAATTATGAATAACTGCAATGCTTTAAAAGTCTATTTTGTGAGCTCTGTCCAATTATGGAAACCAAATTGAATTGGAGAATAAGTCAAGTAGAAGTTGGCATTGATTAAGTTGACTTATTTAATTATTTACAGGTTGCATATCTAAAATGTATTCTTGTTGTCTATTAATGAAGCAACCTCCTATGCTAGTTTGTTGAGTCTTAAGATAGAAATCTGCTAGCTTTTATTTACCATGTTGAGTCGAATCAAAGAAGATGAGAAGTGTCAATTCATTTACCTTGTTTTTAGCCTATATATGTTGATTTTTGTGTATAAATAGAGGCATTCTTTATGTCAAAGGGACACATATCTACACTCTGTTGTTATTTTTTGAAAGTTGCTCTTCTTTTCTTTTTTGAGTTTTGTGAGAGATTTAAAGGGTGGTTTTACAAGAGATTTATCGAGAGAATTTGTGAAGGGTATTTGGGAAGAGTGGAAGTAATTTGTTGTCAAGTTGCAAGCTGATTAAGGAGGCTAGTATTGGAAACTAGCTAGATCAAATTGGAGCTTTATACTTACATGCATGTTGAATCTTACTCTTTTATGCTCAATTGAATTTAGAATGATTATGTGAAATGCTTGTTTTGTTTGGAAAATGTATTATGTTTTTAGAGAAAGATTGATTTCAACCTATGTGAAATTGAAGTCACTTGTTGTCTATAGTTTGGATTCTCTATTGCTTGTGTGTTTGTACATACTCCATATTAAGGAGTCAGTGCATTTATATATAGTGTTAAGTACTTCAATTGAGTGGAGTCTATATAGCTAAAGCTAGTTTTGAATTGATAGGTTATGGAAAACATGTTAAACCTAATAGAAGAGTCATAGTGAACTTAGTGTATATAGGTTGTTCTTAGGGTTAAATATTATCCAATGGAGGGAATTTCCTATGCATAGAATATGTTTGGTCTTAACAAATCGAGCTAGAATGGTGGATGAGCGTGCAACGTCCATTCCAAATTAGGGGTGATGAATACTTTGGACAAAGTGGTGTAATTTGCCACTAGTTACACTGTTAGTTCATTGTGTTACCATTTAACATGCTAGTCCGAGATGTTCATACACATATAATATAAATAAGTTGTATGGTAAAGTTCTAGTCATGTAGGACACAACACCAACTCAAGAACAACTAGTATTTTGCGGTTTCCAAACCAAAGCTCTTCATCAAAGGGTACAACCATCTTACCATATGTGGTAGATGTGGGACCACAGTTAGTCCGAGGATGGAAAAAAAATGCTTGAGTGATGCTTCTCCTCTTAGTCGGCGAGCCAAGATTTGAAAGGGGATTTCCTAGATCAAATGTATTTCTAGTGCCAATGAAGCTTAGATGAGCTATGTATGTTCTTGAATCTATTTCTTTGAAAGATGGAAAATGCATTTTGTAGCTAGATTATGAAATCATTTCTTTGGAAATGTTGTACATTTCGTTGAATGAAATGAGAAGGATAATCTATTGCTATCTTATGTGCAATTTATCTTGTTTTGAAAATAAAAAATTTAATCACCATGTGTTTAGCCATTATATTAAATTTGCTTGTGGTAAACATCAAAAAATTACTGAGTTGATCAAGGGCATGTTACACATGGTATCAAAGCTACTAGGTTCAGCTTTGGAACCTATGTGCTCACTATGTTTTCCCTTCCAACATTACATGTGAATCTAATGTTTGGTAAATTCTTGTGCCAAGATGGTGTGTCTCATCTTAATTGCAAGAAAGTTAATAATTGGGAATGAGCGTTACTTGAGGGCCAAGAAGGAAAAGGAAGCCCTTGTTCGTACCATAGAGGGAACTAACTATGACCACCATTTGGCTAAGTGATGTCGAGAAAATTAATCACACTCTATTGCGAATCATCCAAGAGAAGAGAAGGATGAGAAATGAGGCCAAATTCAACTATCTACCTCTTGTCTCTTTGACAAAATCAGAGTCACTATCACTTTCTAGGGATATGCCCTTTAAATGTAGCGTCAGTCCAACTATGTTGTTTAGAGATCCTTGTGTTTTACCAATGGCTGAAATAATTATTATAGCCTCAAGTGGTGAATCAAAAGGTTATGTACCTCACAATTATGTATCAACAAATAAATCTTATGAATATATCCTTTTTGGGATAGAGAAGAGTAGATTAGAGATGAACAAAAATCTGAGGGGTATACCCCGTTAAGCTATGTATTTGAGAGTGAATCCGATGGATAGTCTCCTCTTGACTACTTGAATAGTCATTCAATGTAAATGAAAGGAAATTGAAATACTTATGAATAAATGAAAAGTTATTTTCTATATCAAAACTTGTGAGAAAAATAGGATTTATTGTGTATGAATGTTTTCTCTTTTGAAAAGTTTTCAATATATTAAGTGAACCATGATAGGATCTAATATAGATGAACCTTTAGGTATAACTTTTTCTTGAAAGGATGGTGAGAACAAGGACTAATCCTGGAGAAAGTCAGGAAGTTGGACAAGGTCCATATAATACTAAGACCAAGTTGGACCGCATCTTGGCCATCATGGATGAAACTAGGGCAAGGATAGAAAATATTGAACAAGAAGTGAAAAGGAAAGAAAAAGAAGAACAATAAATTCCATTAGGTGAAGAGGAAGAAAAACCTAATGAGGATGAAGGAGATAATTCTCATGACCTTAATCAATAAATTTGACATAGGGAAGAAGAATCTATGTCCAAATCTAAAAGTAGCAAAAGAAAATGTGTGGCAATTGAGTTGTCCAGGGATATGAGAAAAGTTACACTGCCAAAATTTGAGGGAATCACTAGCAGAGATGAGGATGAGGCTTGGTTAATCTAAATAGAAAAATATTTTGAGATTAGAAACTATTCTGAGGTCACCAAAGCTATATGGGGTGCATTCTAGTAAGTGGGAGAAGCTTCTAACTGGTGGATGAACAAAAAGATGGAACTTGATGTAGATCTCATTTTAACTTGGAATAAGGTTTGCTAAAATATTTGAGAAAAAGATGGCTACCTCAACTCTTTTATGACCAAAAATTGATGATTTCCAAAATTTGAAGCAAGGTATGTTAGTGAATGAATCAAGGAAAAGTTCACTAAATATTACGAGAGAGTACATACCAATGTACTAGAAGGATGATTTTGAAATAGAATGTTCATCATGGGGTTGAATAACTCCCAATTGGTGGTGATGGAGGTACATGGTCCAACTACTATGGATGGTATATGCAAAGGTAGTCAAGCAAAAGTAGACATAAAGCCATTTCAATCCACTTCCGGGAGAATAGAAGCAGAAAGTTTGGTGGGTCTCGAAGTAAGAATTAGGTTCCAAAGGAAGTTTGTTGGAGAACAAAGTCTCAAAGGCAAAAATAAGGGATCTCATAACAAGCTGGAGCAGACCAAGAAAGAGATCATTGAGGAAACAACAATAATTTCAGCAGCTAATCTTTGGAGGGAATGTCAATAGATCGACAAGTTTGCAACAGGAAGGGACTGGTAGAAGGATGCTTTACTTGGAGGAGGGGATCATATGTAAGCTCAATGTCCCAACAAGCCTTCAACATCTCAAGCAAATGGAAATTCTCTTCCTCACAACAAACTACATTCAATAGAAGATCCATGTAGCCTTGGACGAATTGACAAGTTGAATACCAATTCAATGAAATGGAAACTCGGTATTTTATTTTGTATACCTATATCTGTACTTATTGATACTAGAGCAACAATTTTTTTTTCACCTAAGAGTAGCCTAATCAAATATCTAGAAAAGTTGGTTATGGAAAATTCTTGGGTTGTTGGTATGCAAACTAAATAGCAATGGTGAAGCAATGCTTTGCCCAGAAACCCGGCTGGTAGAACCTAGTTTTCTCAAATGAAGTAAGCTTGTGCGTAGCACCTAGAATCTTATGATGTCATTCTAGGAATGAATTAGCTATGGAAACATAGAGCCAAAGTGGATTATCATTCCAAGGTAGTAGAGTGATGATCTTAGAAATTGGGTGATGTTGCAAGGAACACCAAGAGAGATTGAGTTGAGACAAATTTTTGCCATGCAAATGCTTAGAGTGAAAAAAGAAAGGTTGCCAACTATTTGCAGTCAAAATAGAAGAACTCAAAGAAATTACTCCTCAATATAATGTCATGGGTTGTGAACCGAAGATTCTCTAGAGATTGAAGGAGAAATGGTGGAATTTGGAGAAATGGATATGGAGAAATATCCCATTTTAAGGAAATTTGTGGATATATTTCTAGATGAGTTACTTGGATTACCTCCCAATAGGGTATTCAATTTCTCTATTGACATTGTACCAAGATCTGAACCTATATCCAAGGTGCCCTATAGAATGACTACTATAAAATTAATGAAACTCAAGGAACATTTGGAAGAGTTGTTATCTAGGAGACTAATAAGAACCAGTGTTTCACCCTAGGGAGTGCCATTGGTCTTCGTGAAGAAGGATGGGACACTATGATTGTGTATTGATTTTCAGATGCTTAATAAAGTTGCGATAAATAATAAATATCCGTTGCCACATATCAATGATCTATTTGATCAGATGTGAGGAGTGACTATGTTTTCAAAGATTGATTTTCTATCAGGTTACCATCAACTAAGAATCAAAGATGAAGACATATTCAAGGCTACCTTTAGAACTAGATACAAGCATTATGAGTTTACAGTCTTACCTTTCAGACTTACTAATGCACTTGTGACATATATGAACCTAATGAACAATGTTTTTTAGGGATTGTTTGGATAGGTTTGTTTTAGTATTCTTGGATGATATCTTAATTTATTACAAGGATGAAGAGGGGAATTGCAAACATTTAGAGATAGTTCTCTAGTGGTTAAGAGAACATAAACTATATGGAAAACTCTCTAAGTGTAATTTCTTTTAGAAGAAGGTGAAGTATCTAGGTCATGTAATTTTGGTTGAGGGAATTTCAGTGGATCCAGCTAAAATAAAAGTAGTGTTAGAATGGCGAGTACCTAAGAACACACCCGAGGTTAGAATTTTCATGGGTTTGGCTAGCTACTATTGGAATTTTTTTAAATTTTTTTTCCAAGATATCTTTTCCTATTACTTCATTGCAAAGGAAAGGAAAGAAGTTTGAGTGGACGAAAATATGTCAAGCAACGTTTGATCTACTCAAGGAGAAGTTGACTACAACTCCAATATTGAAGGTACCAGATTCAAAGGGTAACTTCACTATCATCACGAATGCATCAGGAGAAGGAATAGGTGGAGTGCTGATGCAAGAAGGGTGGGTCATAGCTTATGTATCAAGAAAGCTAAAGCCCTATGAGAAAAATTATGCATCGCATGATTTAGAGTTAGCAACAATTGTTTATGCATTGTAGATGTGGAGACATTATTTGTTTGGGAAGCCATTTGAACTAAAGACTGATCATCACGGTCTTAATTATTTGTTAACTCAACCAAATCTGAATGCACAAAAATGAAGATGGTTAGAGTTGATATCTGATTATGACTTCAATAACAATTACATCAAGGGAAAAGAGAATCAGGTTACCGATGCCCTAAGTCGTAGAAGGCATATTGCCTCAATGGTATCCATTCAAATCGACTTTAAGGGTCAAGTATTACAAAAATCCAAGGGTGACAAGTACTATGAGCAGGTTAAGCAAGCACTCAAGGATAATCTGCAAGATGCAAGATACAAAGGATTACATTTTGAACCTAGTGGATTGTTAAGGTTTAAAGGAACAATTATGTGCCTAATTTTGAAGAGTTGAGAAATCTCGTGTGGAAAGAAGTGCATGAAGCACCATATTCTGGACATCCAGGTGTGACTAAGATGTTGGTTGATGTGAAGCCATTATATTTTTGGAAAGGGAAGAAAGGAGACACTACTAGATTTGTAGCAAGATGCTTAGAGTGTCAAAGGGTGAAAGTTGAACATCTTCACCTAGCAAGTCTTTTGTATCATAATGGTGTTCTTGAGAGGAAGTGGAAAGTCATTAGTATGGACTTTGTGCAGGGTCTTCCTATGTTAAGGAATAAGCACAATGCCATTTTGGTGGTAGTGGACAAACTTACCAAAGTAGTGCATTTTATTCCTAGAAATTCAACAGATGGAGCTCTTGTCATAGCTTGAAAATTCATTCAAGAGGTGTTTAGATTACATGGGATTCCTGAAAAGATTATTTTTGATAGGGATGCTTGTGTGACATCTAGGTTTTGGAGAACATTTTTTTTCCTCACTTGGAACTCAATTATGTAAGTTATATCATCCAAAGATGAATGGGAAAATTGAAAGGGTGAATCAAGTATTAGAAGACCTACTAAGAATGTATTGCATGGATCAACAATAAAAGTGAGAAGATTGCTTGCCTTTAGTGGAGTTTGTGTATAACAATTCCTATCATTTTGCGATTAAGATGGCTCCTTTTGAAGCATTGTAGGGTAAAAAATGTCAAACTCCTATAAGTTGGGATAAGCTAGAGGATAGAATAATTCTTGGACTAGAGATGTTGTTGGAAATGGAAGAGAAAGTTGGAATTATTAAGCAAAGGCTAGTTGAATCCAATGATAGGAAAAAAAGCTAGGCAGATTCTAAAAGAGTACCTAGAAAATTGGAAGTAGGGGAAAAGGTGTTGAGAGTAAAACCTCAAAAGAGTTCCATCAAGTTTGGGAAGTTATCCAAATTAGCTTCACGATATGTAGGTCCATTTGAGGTTCTAGAGGAAGTAAACCCTATTACTTATCTAATTGTGTTACCACCAGCTCTTTCCCGAATGCATAATGTCTTTCATGTCTCATACCTAAAGAAGCATATACCAAGTGATAATCATGTCATTGATTGGAATGCTTTACAGGTACAAGACTTAGGAGTAGCAACAATCGAACTTGTTAAGGTGCTCGAAACGCGTAAGCTTCACTTACGTAACAGAGAGCTTCTGTAGTGCAAAGTCTAGTGGGACCAGTACTTAGAAGATTTTGCTACTTGGGAAGACTATGCTGAAATAGAGCAAAATTTTCCACATGGTTTAAATGATTTTGAGAGTTCTTGAAAAAAATATTATATGTTGTGTTTTATCTATGTTTTCTACATAAGACCATCGAGGACAATGATTCATAAGGGGGGATACATGTTACACCTCGTTGTGTATTTACCTAGTTACTTTTACCTAGCAAGATGAAATACTTGCATACATGTGTGTGTGTTTGTAACTTTGATGGAAATAAATGAGAATGTACTTTATTTGTATGAATGATTGGAAATATAATGAATAAATGGTTGATTCAATTGGATGATATATATGTCTTAATCCTGACTATAGAATACATACTGCGAATGGTTGTTTTGTGATCAATTGAATACCTTTGCAAATGTGCCAAGTTGGTTGCAGGTATAGGTTTATGCCTCCGAAAGGGAGGGGAAGTATCACTCAGGAGAAGAGTTTTGGTTTGGTAACCCTTAATGAGCCTAATTGAGCTTTCACACACTCACTTTTAGATTGGTCAAGTCAAGTCAATAGTTTCAGGAAAAAGGTAAGATACCTTGGTTTGTTTGTTAAGGAGAGGTTTTGTTTTGATTGTGGGATTTTGCTTGAATAAGGTGTTTGAGTTTCTTTGTATTTATGAGTACTACTTTAAGAGTACAATTGATGAGATATATACATAGGATGTATATACACATGCATATATACATATGTCTACAATGAACTCATATACATGACTAAAGGCATACATAAGTATACGTAGATAGACGTACCTGCGCATGCTTATGGATGGATTACCCATATGCATGGGAACATCGAATGGACAAAGTGAGATGTATATATATATGTATATATATTTAGTGTATATATGTATATATATTTAGTGTATATATGTCAATCAATATTATTGCTTTTATTTATGTTTGAAGGTAAAGTTATATATATATATATGTATGTATACAATGAATATATATGTATGTGTACATATATATTGATACACGTGTATGTATTGACGTAAAGGAAATGTCCATACAAGTGTGTATATATATATATATATATATATATATATATATATATATATATATACGTATGTATGTATGTATGTATATACATGTACGATATTAATCTGGATAGTAATGTATATAAGTTTATGCATTCAAATATCAAATGATGTATATTTATAATTGTATGAGTTAATATATTTATATATTATTGTTGATAAATTATAATGTTTGAATAAGCACTAAATATATATTAAGCACTTGATGTTTTCAATGATTAAGTGCATCTATACAAAATATAGTGTATGGTGCACATATTTTATATAGTGTTAAGCACAACCACAAATAGCACACTCTAAAGGAAACACTATAAACATTTGATATGAATTACCATGCTTTGTAAAAAGAACACAACACATAAAGAGGCGCGTGGAAATAGTTATAAGACATAGTCAATAATATTGAAAACAATATGAAACGCGTTTAGAAGCTTTGACTTGGTATTTTGTCTATTAACACCAAACAACACGTAAGAAGTTTAAATGCAGTGCCAATTTATGAATAACTGCATTGCTTTAGAAGTTTGTTTTATGAGCTCTCTCCAACAATGGAAACCAAGTTGAATTGGACAATACGTCAAGTAGAAGTTGGCATGGATTAATTCGACCTGTTTGATTATTTACCTTGCACATCTGAATTGCATTTTTGCTTTCTATGAATGAAGCAACCTGTTGTGCTATTTTTTTGAGTCTTAAGATAGAAATTTGCCACCTTTTATTTACCATGCTGAGTCGAATCAAATAAGATGAGAAGTGTCAATTCATTTACCTTGTTTCTAGCTTGTAGATGTTGATTTTTGTGTATAAATAGAGGAATTCTTTACCTCAAAGGGACGCATATCTGCACTTTGTTGTTATTTTTGAGAGTTGCTGTATTTTTCTTTTGATTTTTGTGAGAGGGTTAGAGGGTGGTTTTACAAGAGATTTATTGAGAGAATTTGTGAGGGTATTTGGGAAGAGTGGGAGTAATTTGTTGTCAAGTTGCAAGATGATTAAGGAGGCTAGTATTGGAAACTAGCTAGATCAAATTGGAGCTTTATACTTATAGGCATGTTGAATCTTACTCTTTTATGCTTGATTGAATTTAGAATGATTATTTGGAATGCTTGTTTTGTTTGGAAAATGTACTATGTTTTTAAGGAAAGATTGTTTTCAACCTATGTGAAGTTGAAGTCACTTGTTGTCTATAGTTTGGATTCTCTATTGCTTGTGTGTTTGTACATACTCCATATTAAGGAGTGGGTGTATTTATATATAGTATTAAGTACTTCAATTGAGTGTAGTCTATATAGCTAAAGCTAGTTTTGAATTGATAGGTTATGGAAAACATGTTAAACCTAATAGAATAGTCATAGTGAACTTAGTGTATATAGGTTGCTCCTGGGGTTAAAGATTATCCAATGGAGGGAATTTCCTATGCATAGAATATGTTTTTTCTTAACAAATCGAGCTAGAATGGTGGATGAGTGTGTGACATCCATTTTGAACTAGGGGTGATGACTACTTTGGACGAAGTGGTGTAATTCTCTACTGGTTACACTGTCAGTTCATTGTGTTTCCTTTTAGCATGCTAATCTGACATTGTCATACACGTAGAATATAGATAAGTTGTATGGTAAAGTTCTAGTTATGTAGGATGCAACACCAACTTAGGAATGACTAGTAATTTGTGGTTTCCAGATC
>VDFB02000003.1:219496005-219590937 GCA_007258455.2 Sequoia sempervirens | reverse complement strand
TAATCCACCATCCCGCTACCCTTATTATAATTCATTCCCCACATCCTCTTGTCCCACTATATCCTCCTATCCTAATCCACAATCCATGTCCCCCTACCTTAATTCACCACTCCAATATCCTTACCTTAACTCTCCATCCAATCCTAGTCCTCCATCTACTCCTAGTCCTCCATCCAATCCCATTCATCCATCTACTCCTAGTCCTCCATCCAATCCTAATCCCCCATCTACTCATAGTCCCACATTCAATCCCATTCCTCCATCTAACCCTAGTCCACCAATCCATAATCCCTCATCCATTTCTACCACCCTAGCCAAGCCAACCATATGCAAGTCTCTCATTTCAAAAGTTCTCCAAGGACTTATAACAAAGGAAACATCCTCCACTCCACACATTGCAGTCATGGAACCATGCCATCCCAACCCATCATCCATGGTCGTTAGTGACAAGATCCTTCTCCATCCAACACCTATCATTGATGATACCATCACATCCTCTGAATCCACTCTGGCCCCCATGTCCCACCATCACATCCTCCTAATCCACTAGGCTCCCATCTCCCACCATCACATCCTCCAATCCAATGGCCCCCATCACCATCACACCCTCTCCTCAATCCACCGGGCCCCCATCTCCCACCATCACACCTCCAATCCACCGAACCCCCATATCCCCACTATCACATCCTTTAAATCCGTTGAATCCATTGAACATCCACCTCCTACTCCAAGGGTCATCGAACCCATCGATGATGCCTAAATCCATTCTAATGACTGCATTGAATCCTCCATCCTTCCATCTCCCCAACTTGAAGAGTCTCTCCAACACTCTGTCATCCTTCCATCCACACAAGATGCGTCATGCCAAGAGTCTAATCCAAAGCATGCCAACATATCCCCTTCTTTAGATCAAGATCCTACCATCCTATCTAGTTCACCTCAAGATTGCAGTCCCCCATCCATTCCACCCCATGATCCCCTTGTCTCCACTGCTCCATCTTCATCTCCATCGCATGAGCCTGCTATCACAAATCCAGATCCTATCATATCCCCTAATCCCTCTCATGGTATCACCTATCCACATGCTGCTATCCCACCATCTCCCTCTCATGATCCCCCATCATCGCCTAAAACTGTTATACCTACACCGCTTGCATATCCCCTTGGTACTCTCACATTCTTCCATGGTGGCCTCCTCACAGAAGAAAAGCATAGTGTATTTACTGCCCATCATCCTCCACCTAATAATGGACTCGCATCATGTTTTCTGAATAACACAAATCCTATCATGGATCGCATGCTCAAAAAAATGAACTATCAAGGAAAAGGTCTAGGCCTTCATGAGCAAGGTATTTTAGAGCCCATCCAAGTCAAAGAACAAGTCTGCATGCAAGGTCTTGGACCTATTTCCCAAGCCTCACAATCTAAAGATGTTGGTACAACCTCTAGACGTCCTCAACGAGCCTTTTTCAAATGAAATGTTGGCTCTTCCCATCGCCCCACTAGGTCATATGTTGCCATCCCTCCTCCTCTATCGTATCGCCTCAAAACCACCGTCCATATCCCTCCTTCATCTGCTCCATCCATTTTGGGTCCTTACATCCCTCCATCCACCATATCCCATCCTTCATCCACTCCATCCATCTTGGGCCCATATATCCCAAGATCACCTCCTCCATCTCATCCTTTCATCCATTCATCACCTATCCATCTCATCCATCATAAACATCCCTCTCACATGTCCCCTAATCAGGATCAACAAAGGCACATACCCACACATCCTCCGTCTACACATAATCCCCATACTCCTACCTTCGTCGCTCCACATCATCCATCTCTTCACACCCATCCCATGGCTACTAAACGCACTTTGGCTGTTAAAGAAAACATGCATAAATTCAAACATCCACATGAATCTAAGGCTCCCCATGTCCCCTCCAAAAGACATGGTGAAGAGAAGAAAAATTTAAATCTAAATCAAATCCATAGGCCACAAAGGCCCACCAAAGCAAAGATCAAAACCATGTGGATCCCAAAGAAAAAATATGCAATGCAATCAAATGAAAAATCTATACGAACGTCCAAAGTTGCTAATCCAAAAGCTAGTCATACACCCCTTTCTCCTAAGTCTATTTTGGGTCCTTATGTTCCAAATTTCCCCACCCCATCTCCTCCATTATCCACACATTCTACATCCCTTAATCCTCTTATCTTTTCACATCCACCACCACATGTGCCAATGTTGGTCCTGAACACATATCCCCATCACATATCCCCCCCATCACTCCATCCATACCCTTTACAGCATCCCATCCATTATCCCATCCCCCTAATTCATCCTCTTGCATAATCCATTTATCCTCATAAGGTTGTACCAACATCCAATAGTCAGTTCGAACATGGGCTCTTACTACCTCATATAGAACTTGATGCTTGAGTCCTTCATCCATATCCTTATCATGTATTTAACTTGATGCTTGAGTCCTTCATCCATATCCATATCCTTATCCATTTTCATCCCCCTACTATCCAAAAATCTGAAAAATCAAAAAATTGAAAAAACGTTAAAAACAATAAATAGTAAAGAGAAATAATTCGTCCAATGGTGAAAACTTGGCAAACAAGCGCCTTGGATAAGTACCATGATGAAAACCTGGAAAACAGGCGTCATGTGTAAATCCCCATCTGCACTTGGGGGAAACTTCTTGATATGCATTCCCGCTATGCACCCGTCCTCTTCATAATACCCCTCCATCCCACCTATCTTCTACATCCTACCATCATATCCCATTTATCTCCCATCCCTCCATCCTTCTTGTGATCTTGATCAAAACAGGGGAACCTATCTATACATGTTTTGGACACCTCTTGGTATACATTCCCTTCATCCATGCTCTGTCATATTCCTTAGTCACCCATCCTATCCTCATCTAGTTATCTTCTTTATCTTCCCATCCACTTGTCTTCTATCCCTCATGCCTCCTCATATATGACATATCTCGAGTGGGGGCATCTGCTTCCTTTGTGACATAGTCCTTGGAGACATCATCTATCATAGCATCCCTTCCATCTTCCCATTCGTATCTTCGTATCCATCTATCCTAGCATCCATTTCATCTCCCAATCCTTCTGTCCCTATCCATCTATCATAGCATCTCTTCCATCTCCCCATCTTTGTCTCCATATCCATTTATACTAGCATCCCTTTCATCTCCCAATCCTTATATTCCTATCCATCCAAACAATCTCTCCCATCCTTCATCCATTCTTTCATCTTTATGCTCATCCCATCTCACAATCCCTCGTCATTGGTATTTGACTATAGGCCTCCTTCCATGCAACCCAATGCCCTTTATCCCATCGCCCTCACTTTTGCTTCTCTTACACATCTTTTCAATCTCTTATCTTTTCTCTGTGTTCATCGTCCGTCCCTCTTTTCTTCGTTATCACAGCAGCTAGCTCGGGGCGTGGTCCGCTTCTTCCGGGGCAGCTCTGCTCCTCCTCGGCGCGTGCCCTCCCGTCCACCCCCATCTCCCGCGGCACACCCCCTGGCTGTGGCCTCCCAGGGGTATCGTCTCCGCTTGGCGTTTCTGTCCCCGGGTTTTTCCCGCCTCTTTCTGGCATGTCTCCCATGGTCGGGCGCCCTCTGCTGAGGCGGGGCGTGTCCACCTCAGCACAGCGCTATACGCCTGGCTCGCATCTATCCCACGTCCTTTGCCCCCGCCAAAAATTCACATTTTTATTGTTTTTTTTCAAAACCAATTCCACCCATTTCCTTATTTTTCCTAACAACAAAACCCATGTGTTGAAATTTTCAAAATTGATTTTTGATTTTTACACGACACTCGGAGGCCATAACTTTTGACTCGGTGTGTCCGTTTGAGCTGAATTTGACGGGTAGTTGCGTTACGAGATTTCGAGTGGATTCCCAATTGGTTTTTTTGAAAGTCTTTGGAACCTGTTTTGACACATTTTCGGGGCCTCAAACTTTCATCTTGACCCTCAAAATCCCAATTTAGTGTTTTTTTCCAGCATTTTGAAAAATTGTTTTCACTCATAACTCGAAATGCATACCTCGAATTTGGGATGTTAGTTGGCAATTCATCCTATCTCAATATTGGGTATTTCTTGGAAAAAATTTAGACTCCCAAAAGTATATCCATGAGGTTTCCTAAAATGGCAAAATTTGACAATTTTTGAAAATTGCCAAATCGGGAAAAATCTGATTGTCAACACCTTACGCCCTTTAAACCCCGGAACTCGGTGTAGAATCAATCCAATCAATCCAATCATCCTAATCTGAGCTTTAATCCAATCCTCATCTGAGCTTTAATCTTATCCCAATTTGAGCTTAACCAAACCCCTAATCTGGGCTTTCATCCATCTGCAGTCAAGATCTTTGGATATCGAACAAAGTCTTAAGATCCCTCCCTCCATCTTCCTCAATTTTGTCCTATTTATCTGTTCTAATAAATCCATTCACTCATTCCATGTAACCATTCATCTATTTCAAACCTTCATCTATCATCTCAAAACTTCATCAAACCTCTTACATCTCAAACATTCATCAAACCTTCGTCTATCATTTCAAACTCTCATTCAATAATTTTGATCAATCTCATTCTGAATAATCTTCCGCCTGTTCCCACCCTTCACCTTCTAGTTCCAAGAATTAGTCATCTATCCATCTGGTAACCTTTTCCTCATCCAAATCCTTATCCCTCTATCCAATCCACCCAAATAATCCTTTTCCTCCCCCCATCCTCTACCCTCATCCCATCTCATAATCCCTTGTCATTAGGTATCTAGCTATAGGCTTTTCCCAATGTCATCTATCTTATCGTCATCACTTCTACTTCTTTTTCCAATCTTTTCCATCCCCTATCATTTCTTATCATTCATCTCTCCATCATATCATCCGCCCACTTCATCTTTGATGATTTGGATAACTATCCCCTCCCTGAGCTTTGTGTAGTCACCACCATCCTCCAATTCAATCCAACTGGTCTATCCCATCTTGTCGTATCGGTCCCACCTTTTATCCACTTATCATCTTATCATCCTTTATCCATTGTTTTCCTTTGGTCTTGACGAACTACGTTGCCCCTACGCTTTCACGTAGGCAAGGTTAATCATTTGATCCGCCCCCAGGGTTCCATCATCGATCTTCATCGTCCACTTTTCCCTTCTATCATCTATCATCGACCTTTCTCCTTTTGTCCATCCTATCTTTACCATCCATCATGGTCTCCATCTTGGTCAGTCGTCCACCTTTCACCAAACTACGAGGGCTCCGCGCTTTCACGTAGGCAAGGCTAATCTTTGATCGGCCCCCGAGCCCCTAGGTCTTTAGGGTGTGTCAGTCTCATGTCCTGTCTCCCTTGTGTCGTGTCATCCAGCTATGCCCTTATTTAGCTAGTTCTTAACAAACAAGATCCACTTGTATCAACAAATCCAATTAGTTTTGAATATCCTACGTCATATCGATCTTTTAGCTTACTATCCATCACCGGTCTCAACAGGATGCATCCTTCCTAACAGACCTCATCAACCCATCCATCATTTTTGATCCTATGGCAAAGGACATTTGAAATTGATTGCAATCTTTTGATGCTTTTGGCTTTTGTGTTTCATTTGAGCTCCCTATCATCACTTGTCAAAGCCGCCATGATCCATCATATCATGGTGTGCTTTGACTAGTCCACATAGGGGCATATCTTGATCTTTTGTTTGATTGTGTCTTCTTGGTTGTCCCACGTAGTACCCACCAAGATCCCCAAGGTCTTGTGTTATGCTGGGGCATCCTTTTGTGCTTGTGGTTGCCTCAATACCTGGCCCGACCAAGGTCTTTGTGACTTTGGGGTGTTGGGATAACCTTCTTGTCTGTTGTGTTTATTTCATGCATTAGACACCATTACGCCTTGGTTCCACATACCCTGGCACCTTGTGTCTTATGCTATAGCAAAAATCAGTGCTCCGAAGATGGCAAATTGCATTAGGATTGCATTTCATTCTCCATTCCATCATCTTGCATATATCCTCCATCCTCTTATATATCACAATCCCCCCATCCATTCATCCTTCATCCTTATCTCACATCTCTATCCAACCCCCATCCATTCCATTTAGCCTGAATCGTCTAATCATATCCTTGGTCTTGTTCTCAGTCTTGTTACAAGCCTAGATCCAATCATCTTCATCATCCTCATCATCCTCATCATCCTCATCATCTCATTTTATTCTTCCATATCCTTTTGGTGTTGTTTTGGGATGTATCCTTCCCTCATCAACAACACTTTTGTCATCATCATTGGGAGGCATTCTTCCCTATCCTTTAGTGGTGTTTTGGGATGTATCCTTCCCTCATCAACAACGCTTTCATCATCATCATCGGGAGGTATTCTTCCCTATCCTTTAGTGGTGTTTTGGGATGTATCCTTCCCTCATCAATACCACTTAGTGGGATGTATCATTCCCTATCCTCGTGTTGTCTCGGGATCCTTCATTCCCTCATTGACAACACTCCATCTATCATCAACCCATTTTGGCTTGTACCTTAACTGGGGCACCATCACCTTTTGTCCTCAAATCCATTTGTGCTTCATCCATCTCCTATCGCTTATCCTCTTCTCTTGTCATCTTCCTCATCTCCCCTTGCATCACATCATCTATTTCGAGAGCCCACACGTGTTCTCTTCAACCCACATGTCCTCTCAAGGGGTCATCCTCAATCCCTACTCTTCATCTTCACCCCCATCGTCTTTCTTCCTAGTCATCCCTTTGATGATTGGGGCATCTTTTCCAATCTAACCATCTTCTTCTAGGTTCTATATTTTAATATTCTTTGAAATGATGCTACTTCATAGCACCATCTCAAAGAGGGGCACATCCAAATTTGGACACTTAATTTATCCAAATTTATCACTTTTCGTCTAAACATCCTCTATAGAGTTAATTAAGTAATATTACTATTATTTAATTAATACTTTAATGCCAAATCCCTAAGGTATTTGGTAATAATTTAAATACCTTACCCTCCTTAATCCTTTTTTTCATCAAATGAATTAAATAAATGTTACATTTATTTAATCCCTCACATGTCATTTTCATCTAATCCTAATCCATCTCCTAATCTCTTCATTAAGGATGTGCACCTAATCCTTGATTAGGATGTGTCACATCCTCCAACTTTTGCAAGTTGGCTTTTAATCCTAATTAACCCCTAATTATCCTCTAATTACTGATTAGTCAAACCTAATTAGTACCTTGGTCAACTCTCCCCATCCCAAGGAATTTTTAATTCCTTTTTATTCACCCTAGGCTCCTCTCTTCCCCATGTGAATTTTTAATTCACATTTTATTCCTTCTAGAATCCCCTTTTCCCATGCACCTTCTAGAATATTTGACTTGTCACATCAAGTCACATGTGACAAACTCCCACCTTTTGGGAACATTGTCTTATCCACCAGATTCTTCCAATCATTATGAATTTTTAATTCACTTTTATTCACCCAAGATTCTTCCCATCTCCTAATGTACTTGGAAGGTACTTGTCCTTCCTCCACCTCATGTACCTTTTTGACACCTCACTTACATCTCATATCCCCTTGGCCACTTCACCCTCCACATGTCAAGATGTGAGAGCTTGTGGGTTCTCAACCCACCATAGCCCTTCATCTTGACCTTGTTGGATCAATCTTGACCGTTGAATTCTCTAGAGAATTCAAATTCTCCTATAAATACCCCCTTCTCAAGGGCATTTGGGAACACTTTTGATTTTCATAACTACATGCTGTCAATTTGCATTCTCAATCCTTTGCCATCATTTAGCCATCTCTTTTAATCATTTTGCACATCTAATCTTGCATTTAGTCACTCAAGCAATCATCTAAGAAGCACACAAATCATTCCAAGCAAGGGTCAATCAAAGAGATATCAACAGCAAGGAAGGTGAAATTGTTTGTATTTCATTTTATTCATTTTCCTTTTTCGTTATATCACTCTTTAGGCTAATCTTGAGGTGTCCTTAGTCTTTTATCACTTGCATTTTTAAGGTATTTTGCACGTTAAAGTAGGATAAAATTCTTAGGATCACAGTCTCAACACCCTCCGTAGCAAAAATCTCGCAATGATGAATTGGGTTCACCCAATTAGGTACATAGACTGACACAAAAATGGCATCTTAGTGTCGTCCTCCGGCCATTGCTCACAATCAAGATAGGGCCGCCATGTCACTAACTTGAGATCATCAAGTACCCTTCTCCAGTACTCCAATTTTCCCAACTTAGGCTGAGCAACTGGACCTGCATAAGCATGAACATATGGTCTCATGGTGGGTTGTTGTTTGTCTGCAACTGGACAGGTAACCACTATATGCTCGCACGCCCATATCTAAAGCAATGTGACTCTTGTTGACAAACTGCCCCCTCTGAGGTAGACCACCTCATGCAAATCATGGTACAAATGAGTGAGCATGCAACATCCCTAGGCATATCTAGTACCCTGAGCAATCATGCTCTTAAGAATCCTACCCCATCCAACTGAAATTCCCTTTAACCTGCGGTCAAGACAAAGGAACCCTCCAATGAAACTAGCAAGTACACATGGCAATGTGGCATAAGCATCAACCATCTCTCTCCAAGGAATCTCATAGCCACATATCTAATCATCCTCAAATACTTTGCGAAGTGCATCAATCCCGCCCTACTCAGTAGAATCATATAATATCAGCTCCCCAACAACAGGTATCTGTAGAATCCGATAGACATCCTCTGGGGCCACGGTCATCTCGCCAGTGGGAAAATGAAACTTGTTATGCTCACTATGCCACCTCTTTGCCAAATTTTTCAATAGACCCTTGATAATCCTAATCTGGGGCATATCTATCAGAGAGGACAATCCACAGTGTGCAATAATGGCTACCTCAGTCGACACCAGGTGTGGAATCAACTCCCACATCCTCGAGAAGCACTCTCAAATATAAAGGACTGTCAAAGGCTCCTATCATCATACAAAATTTCAAAGAAACTAATCAATCAATCAACATCCATCAACCTATCAATCAATCAAAATCAATCAACTTATCAATCTAATCAACTATGGTGAGACGTTGATCAAATCTCACAAGCATCAATCTATCATTCAACCTCGCCTCTCATGAGGTTTATCAATCAATCTATCAATGCACCTCACCTATCATGAGGTCAATCAATCAATCAAACTATCATTGATCCTCGCCTATCATGAGGTCAATTATCATCATCCTATCATTGAATCTCACCTATCATGAGATCAATCATCATCTAATCTATCAACATCATCAAACAACATCAAATCGACAGCTGACGTGATCAAAAATCATCAAAATTAGGGAGTCTAATTCAAAATTCATCATTCTACCATGTATGCACTAAAACAATCTTTCTATGTGCTAAAATCATGCATGCGCTAGAAAAATTCATTGATGCACCAGAATAGGGTTTCCATGCGCTGTAATACCCAATGCACCATCAAATTTGACCAATACGCTAAACCCATCTATCAAAGTGCTAAATCATCCTATGTGCTACACCATCTCATCAATGTGCTAATTAAATTCACCTAAGCGATAAATGCACCTATGTGCCACATCATTCACTCTATGTGCCATTTTAGACAATCTATGTGCTAAATGAACCGATGCGCTAATCTATTTACCTTATGCGCTAAAATCCTAATCCTATGCACAAAACTCACAGATGTGCTACAACAATCATTCTATGCACTAGAACGGTGCTCATATGCACTAAAATTTTAAAAACCGAATTCAAATGTGAAAAAAGGCGCGAAAAATGAATTGCACAATTTATGAGGAGGTTTTTTGGGGTACATATCAGAGGTCCGTATGTTGTTAGGCGGTTGTGACGTCTGACTCGCTCGAATCGGTGTGTATGGTAGGAGATCACCATCTTGCTCCAAATTTGCTCAATCACTCTCAAATCTTCAAATTGCAAATGCACAAATGAACTTTTAATCCACCTTTTTAACCTTTTTTAAGGTTAATTAAGTGTGAATTTTGTGGCATTGATTTATTTTATTTTTAGAGGGGCTTTAATTCATCATATCATCACCTGGTGACTTAAACATCATTTTTCGGGAGATAAATCTCGTTTGGATCATAAAATTTAAAAATCATCATCAAATCATCAAAAATTCAAAAAAATCCAAAAAAATTCAAAAAATTCAAAAATTCACCAATTTATCTCTAGAGGGGGCATATATTCGTCATCACCTGAAAATTAGCATCTAGAGAATCGAAAAAAAAAATTGACCTCAACAACAAATTATTCTTTGAAGCAATGTGTAAACACATTACTTCAAAGAGGGGAAAAATGTATACACCTAAAATTGGTCAAGACAATTAATTAATTAATTACTAGTTATTTAATTGATAAACCTCTTAATTCGTCCACTTATAAATAAATTCCAAATTTATTTATGTAGTTCATACCTTCTAATTCTACCATATTAAATCACATTCTTCTATTTTAATTAAATAAACTGAACCGTAGATTTTTAGGTAGGGCTTAAAGGCTACTCTTGCGCTCTTAGGATATTTCACCTAAAAGGAGAGAGATAAACCCCACACAAAAGATCTAGCTAGGTTCACTTAGATTATGAAATGTATGATGTTATTACTTGGATAAATGAAATGATCTAGATGCAACTAAGCTAAGTAATTGATTGATTATGAATGCAAAACCTAATGAACTAGTGGTGTTTGAAAACACATTGTGTAATGTAAAAACACCTAGAAATGAATGCAAACTGTAACCGAACTTGAAAAAACTGAAAGTGTGTACCTGGAATGTGGATGAAGATTGGAAATGACATTTGAAATGTTGTTAATCCTGATTTTCAAGCCTGGTGGGACTCATTCGACATTCTGGGTGAATCAGTCCCAGTTTTGCAAAACTAAGTTGAAACCCGTTTCGGACAAAAGGGTACCCAAAAATGAAGAAAACTCAAAATTGACCCTGGAGTGGGAATCATTTTCCACCCATGAATGAGTCCACTTTTCAATTTCTAAATATTCAAGAGTGGAATCTGGAGCTCTCGGTCTACACTTTGATTCTCTACAAGTGTCTGCTTCAGAAACTCTGATTTACGAGTCTTAAAATGAGATTTTGTTGATATTTTGACTTGTTGAATGAGGAGAAGACTTTAGCAACCTTGCAACTTGATCTTCAATGAGTTCCAAGCTTCCAAGAGTCCTAAATCTACAAACAAATGAAACAAGAGAGAGAGATGTTGAATGTTAGGGCATGGGGTTTTGCCTTGGTCAAACCCCTTTTAGGTAATTAAACCAAAATGATGAAAGAATGGAATGAAACATGTAATAATGGAGTTTATTACCTTAACATGATGTTTGATCTTGAAATTCGGCAATAAAACATGAAGAATCTTCCCTTGAATGTCTAGAAATTGATGCCTTAATGCCTTGAAATGATAAAACCCTAAATTGCTTGACTTGAGATGGAAGATTGGTGGATGAATGATGAAGAATGGTTGTGAAAATGAGTTAAAAGACTTATATTTATAGGAAATTCAACTATTTTACCCATTAATACCTCATCACAGGCCGACATGAAGCAATGATAAACTTAAATTTCACTTTTTTCCCACTCAGGTCAAAATTGGGCCAAATGGGACTGATTCGCCACACATGGTGAATGGGTACCACCTGGATGGGTCTGATTCACCATGCATGGTGAATGGGTCCCACATAGGCCAATTTGACAGCTAGGAATCTAGGAGATGAGGAAATAAAGTTTAAAATGCAACCTTGTTGGGTATTTGATCAATTTAGGCCTCGGGATGCACAATATGGGTTAATATGGGACTATTAGTGATGATGTGAATGTAAAATAGGGCTTGGGACACAAAAATCAATGTGAAAGTGTGATTAAATACATTTTACAACACTAAAATGAGGTCCGCATAGCCTAGGAAGGCACAAGAACCAATGTGAATGTGCAAGACACATTACAACACTAGTTTATCATTAAGTTTATTTCAAAAACCTTCTAGATTGATGTAATAATGTTATTTATAATGTTGTATTGGGGAGAAATAAGTTCATTAAGTCTAGAAAAGTGTGAAAGTCCTTTACAATACTTTACAACACCTTTACAAGATGTTAAAAGCATGCTATTCAATTTACAAGGGTCCAAGACCTATTGTGGATGCATAAAATGCCTCTCAACACCTGAATCAAGGCCTCATTAAGTCCAAATTATCATGAATTATTCCCATGTCAAGCAAAGGGTACTTTTTTCTATGGTGCATATACAAATTCACATAGTTTGTTTTATTTAATTAATAATCTTTTCACTAAATTTAAATTCCCAATTTGAATTTAGGCACATGTCTACAACTTTTCCTCTTGCCACATCATCAAGTGTCGCATGTATTTAAATATGTCTAATATTTAAATTGCATTATTCTCAACCAATTCCAAAATAAACTTTGGACACTTAGGAATCTCACATATTTTATTCTCTCATACATTTGGCATGCTGCCTTTGGTCAAGGGAACATCCTCCATGATTCTCTCTAACTTCTTTCATCTCCACTGTTCATCTCTCATGCTGAAATCTTGACCATTGATTGTTGCCACATCACAAGATGCTTTGGAAATCCTATAAATACGAGCCCATTCTACAACATTTTACATCACATCTTTGAGTAAACTTATTATGCAAGAATAACATTGGAGCATTTGGAGCATTTAGAGTTTGAACATTTAGCATTGTTTAGTCTTTAGCATTTAGAATTGTTTTATCATTCTAGTTTAGAATCATGTCTTAGTTCATATTTGCATTTCCATTATCATCTTAGCTTTTATACAGCATTTGCATCATATGATTTAGTATCATATCCATTTTCCTATCACCATTATCATTTACAGCTGCATTTAATATCATGGCATCAATCACCTAGTTTATACTTCATGTAAGAATTAGATTCTTGCATCATATAGCATCACGTTTCTTAAGTTGTCATCCAAACTAGTCATAATGCACATACAAAATCTGAGAGCACTAATGATTTAAAGGATCCTTGAGAATAAAGAACAATAGAACGATTTTAGAGATTTGTTTTGTTTTAATTTGATTAGTTTATGATTCAAATATTTAATGTAATATGTCTCATTGCTTGTGTGATCTTGTTTACTTTACACATTTTACCTCACACAGTATTTACTTTTTTGCAGATCCTCGAGATTAATACAAAACACAAGTTCTCACATCTCATTCCATCTAAAAAATTCCTTTCCACATCCACCAAATAGATTTTGGACTACACACGTCGCTCATATGCTCCTCCTTTAAAGGAGTTAGGATATGATTATTCTTATTCAAGGTCATAGTGTAGGTATTATTTCTTCCATCCTGGATTTATTTCCTATCATAATGCTAGGGTCTTCCCAACAACATACGGCATGCATCTATTGGAATACTATCACCCAATACCTCATCATTATATTATCCTATATGAAATTTCATCACATTTCTCACTTACCAATATCTTGTGATCATTTTTAATTCATGCAATATTATAAGGGTTTGAATGTTTTATTCTCTTCAAATTCAAATTCATCGCCATTTCTTCAAAAACCAAAAATTTTGTACTACTATTATCAATGATAATTTTACAAGTTTACTTCCCTATTTACGTATTGTTCTAAAGAAATTTTCCTTTGTGTCAGTTCCTCAGTTGTCTTAGTTTACAACAAAGATCTCCTCATGACCAATGACTCCATTTTTAGGTTTTCTAATAAATCCTAGTGATCCAACAGATTCCTCCTCCACATATGTTTCTCTTGCGCTATTCTCTCCTCTTTTACTAGCATTCCGTTGATGACATTTAAATCCTCTATCACCCCACTAATATCCATCATTTTGGTAGGTATTGTTACTTCCTCTATGATTTTAGTAAGAATTTTAGTCACTCCTCCCTTGGAAATTAAATTCACTTCTCTCATCTTTTTGGTATGGACTTCCCTCCCTTTTTTGCTTCACATATGATCTTGTTTTGCCACGATGTGGTCTATCTCTTTGAAATATTCCTCCTATACCTTTTTTCCTTTGTTCAAATCTTTTGTTTAATTTTTCTTTAAATTTTAGTGTAAATTGATAGGCTTCTTCTACTGTTGTCATCCTTACTAAACTTAATCCTTCTTAGATGTTTTCCTTGAGGCCATTCATGTATCACATAAATTTCTCCTTACTAGCTTCATTATGACATGTTTTGATGATCATCTTATGGAAATCCTCAGTGTAATCCTTCACTATCTTCTCCTTTTTTCTTAGGTTTTGCAATCTCTTCATCATTTCTAGCTCATAATCAATAGGTATGAATTGATTCTTTGGCTTTGTCATCATCCTATCCCATTTTGTGATTCTTTATTTTTCTCTTCTATTGATATCTAATTGCAATGCTCTCCATTTAATTAAATAATTCACTTTATTTAATTAATCTCTAAGGTCATTCTATTAAATTAAATAAATAAATCTTTATTTAATTCAATCTAACATCATCTCATTTTAATTAAATAAATCAAAATATTTATTTAATTAAGTCTACATCATATTCCTCTCATTTTGATTTAAATTAATCCAAAAATCTAAATCAAAATGGTCAAATCAACTAATCTCCTTTTAAATTAATCAAATCTTGATTAATCTTAATCTTAATCACCTAAATCCTTTAGATTTTGTAACTTGCTCATGAAAATCATTTTAATTGATTTATTAAATCCTTAATTACTTTCAAAAAGGCATCAATGTGGGAATATTCTCCAAGTTTGAAAAAACCCTCCAAAAGGGTTTGTACATCCAACAAGTCATTTAAACCTCTTACATGTACTTTTGCCTTGAGCCAAGTGGCATTAACTTCATTTTTTCCTACCTCCAACATGTCATTTCATCAATTTTGAAATTCCACCTAATTGCATTTAATTGCACAATGACCAAAATGTGCTCCACCTTTGTCCACTCACATGTTTACAAGTCGCACTTGGTCATTGGTTGGTGTTTGATCCCACATTCATCCCTTTTGCCTCATTCTCCATCACTCTCATCTATAAATAAGAGGCTCTCATTTGGATTTTGGATCCACAACTTCATGCAAAGACATTATCTTGAGATTTTGGATTTGCTTCATCCATTGTTCATCCATTTTCATAGTTTTTATTAAGTTTCATAGCTAGGTTATGTCAAAATTGCATCAAGGAGCTTCAATCTTCATCAGTCATCACCAAGCTTGCAAAGAATTGGGAAAGGGCCATTTTCCACATAAAAATGGCACCAATTCCCCCATGAGATTGAGAGTTTGCTTGCATTAGATAAGATTTGATAGTTTTTTATTGTGTTCTTCATTTCCATTTCCTATTTTGTGCATTTCAAATGAATTCCATGGGGAATGTTGATTTAACTTGTATAATGATCTAATTATGTGATTGTTTGTTGTGTTTGTGCAGGTCTAACATCAGCATTCACATTTTGGCGCTAGGAGAGCGAATTTGAAGATATTAACACATTTTTTTTAAAATTATGTGGTTTTTTAAAACTTTTTGTGCCTACAGGAAACTGCACCGCTATCAGTCCAGCGGTGCCATACAATTACGCTACTAGTCCAGCGGCACCATACAATGATGCTGCAAACTCCATTATTGAGGTCTTCCCACCTAGAAATTTGAATCCCAAACTATGACGCTGGGCCACTTTTTTGTCGCTGAAATCCTAAATTCCAAACTACACCGCTTGCCAAAATAGTGTCGTAATCACATTCACTGGTCCTATTGTAGAGTGTTGCTATCAATCCCAACGGTGCTATACAATGCCACTGACTTCTTCAAACTGTACCACATCTCCAGACTGTGTCGTTGGAGTGGGGTAAAAGGAACTTTTCAGATTAATTTTAACATGTGCTTTTTCATTTTGGTTGTTTTTCACTACTAAGTGGTTTTTGACCTTTGTTTATGTAGTTTTAACTAGTTTTTGTAGGTTGGCTTGATCGAAGGTGAAGGAGGGAAACAAAGACGAAGGCTTCTATGATGTCATCATCTCATTATATCAAGTGTTTTAAACACTTTGAGGAGAAATCATAATCCCTCTTCTAAGGATTTGCTATCTTTCATGCTTTTAGGACTCAATAGATTTCAATTTTGGTTTAAAAAGAACAACACAAAAGGATTAAAAAGAACTTTAGGCAACTTACTAGATTTTGTTTAAGGTTTAACAATTGAACAAGCAACTTTCACTTTTCCTTTTGGTGCTTAAAAAGAATCCAACTATTGCTTTGAGGGATTAAAAATGAACATGTGCTTCTATGTTTTGTAATCTCTTATCCAAAGTAATATAACCTAAAAGATTTATGCACTTCTCTCGTGCCTCATGGAGATCTTGAGAATCAAAAGGATTTTTATGATATTAAGTTGTATAAGTGATTGCCTCCACACTTAAATTTGGATTCTTAAAATTGAACAAAATCTTGCAAGTGTGAGTGGAGTATATCACGTGCATTCTCTCTTTGTTTCTCAGCAAAGATTGATCAAACTACAGATGTACTTGCTCTCTTTTTTTTATCTGTAGAGGGTCTGCCTTGTGGCAAAAATTAATCACCTAAGGGAACGACCCAACTGAGAACACGCTAAATCCAAGCGACTTCCAACTGGTATATAAGTGTGGGTACTTGGGGAAAGTTCAAGTATCACAAGGATTGTTCTGACAAGAAGGGAAGCAATGGTCTCTTGCCACATGGATGATCCCCCACGAACGGAATGCCTATATTAGAACCCTTTGTATAAAATACCAAAATCCTTAATCTATTTGTTGGTGCAAGAATGGTCGTTCTGAAGACGCCCCACATTTTTACGGCTTTTAGTAGAGATGAGAAGTATGCCATGGGATTTTCATGGGTACTGATGCTCAGTTGACCCAAGAAGCGAGTGCACTGTAAGGGGGAGCCTATGTGGTCAAGCATCTAATCATCTGCTAAAAGTAGGTGTAGCTAGATTTATCCAAGTGGGGATTCAACAAATATTGCCTTTTTATCCATAGGGTTGTGTGTGTTCTTGGAATCAAAGCACTTTGCTTGGATCTCAAACATTGGAAAACAAACATTCAATATGATCATCAAATTGAAAACCCTTTAGGAAGCAAATACCTTTGATAAAATTCAAGTGCTATTGCATGTGCTAGGGATTATATCCTTAGAGGCTTCTAAGCATTTGAATTTACATCTCAATTTTCTCACTAAAGTCAACAATAGGGAACCTTTGCCCTAATTTCCTTGATTTCCACATAATGGACCTTGTGGGATGAGAGGAAATTGGGATATTGGACATTTAGTTTGAAAACCTAATCAAGAATTGTTTGTGGTAAAAGGAATTCATTAAGCAAAGCTAAGAAACAATTGGACGTCACACATGTGCTCTTCTAAATGATTTCCTGAAAGATCAAAATCCAAAAACCAAAGTCAAAAGGTATTAGTCAAAAGGCTCGCAAGAAAAGATTGTCTATGCTTTACGAGTTTAGAGAAAGATTGACCTTCAACTTTTACAAATGTGCATCAAGGAACAATCCAAATTTGTATTCATTTTAATATTGTCAAAATCCAAGTCTCTTTCAAAGGTTTGAGTATCTCACATAGGAAGTATTAGCATGTTCTTCAACACCTTGGTCTAGTAAAAAAAGTCTCTCTAAGTCTCTTAGGATCAAAATCAAAACTTTCACCCATCCTTCAAACATCAAATCAAAATCACCTCACAAAAAACTCTTGGAAATCTTGAAATAATCCTCTAAGCTAAACTTTGGGAAAATCCTCTTGAAATCAAAAATCAAAACAAATCCAAATCATCTTGTTTGACTATGCACGTGTGTAGATGAATCATTCTTTGCACACTTAGTCAAATTATCATCTTGTAGACAAGTTCACTCTAAGACAACATCCAACCTCTTAGAGTTTATGAGTTCATCATCCCAAATCAAAATCAAAATCAAATCAAATCAATCCAAAATCAAAATCAAAATACAAAATCAAAAATCCAAAGTCCTAAAGTTTAGTATCCCCCTCAAGGTTCCCTAAGAGTTCAAACATCCACCAATCCTTCATCTTTCATTAGCACCATCATCATCCTTTTTTATCCTTAAAATCTTAGACTTTCTTTTTGCTCCTAAAGATTAGATCAATCCAAAGAATTAGAGGTTCATCTCTTACATTCTTGAAAATTGATCCGTATTTTATGGCTCAAACTAGGTCTCAACACAAGAACATGGAAAGAAACAAAGAAACATCAACTTCGAGTGACCTAAGTCAAACCACTTCTAAAATCAATCTAGTTGGGTCTAGCAATCCCACACTCAATCTTCCTCAATCATCAGAAAATCCCCCAGAGGAAGGCCAAGTGGAATACGTCACCAATAATGTCTTAGGGATGACACAAGATGAGATCATTGAAATGGTTCAAAATCCTGAAACTCACAAAATTTTCAATATCATGATGAGATTTAATCCCTCCCAATACATGCTTGAATTAGCTACAGAAGGGGCTAAACTCCCTTCCGATTATGATATAAGCGCTATTGTGGAGAAGCCTCTTGGGATCATACGCCCAATTTCATCCACACCCCCAATCTCATCCATGCCCCCATTTCAAAGCATCACTCATTTGAATCATCCCACAAATCACATCATCCATAGCTCCAACTCAACCAATTGTTAACAAGGGGAACTCATTACTCCATGCATTACAAACAACCCCCCTTGTGAACAACCAATATTTGGATGCAAACACCATCTTGGGTCAATCTATCCCATTGAATTCGTTACACCCACATGTTCCACTCACCTTTAAAGACCCCAATGACCCATCATCATCTTTTCACATAACGCCTCTCAACACACAAACCTCTCTCGCTATGACTTCGCAAGGAGGAGGTGGGCTATTTGGACTAGGGGGCATCTTTGACCCTTCATCTTCATCATTTCCTCAAGGGAGTACACTACCCATTTTTCCACCACTTCCACCTTTTCCATTAACATCCACACCACCTCACAGTTTTGGGTTACCTCCTTTACCACCACTCAATCAAAGTCAAAAAAACCCCCGATCATCAATCAAAATATCGTGTCGAACCCTCCGATCTTTCCATCGAAATCGCAACAATAGATGGCAACCATCCAAGCAATCACAACACCATCCACAAATGTAGTCTCTCAAGTACCAAGCATATCAATTGCACCATCTACCACACAAACAAAAGTACCTCTCATCACAACAACAAACACCATTCCAAATCCACCACCACCACCTCCAAAATCAAACACGACAAACCCATATAGCATCACGTTGCAAGTAGCTCAACAAGATGCCTATCAAAAGGCATTTCAACAAATTCAAAATCAATAAGCTGCCCAAGTTGCTCAGCAAGCGCAAGCAGCTCAAGCCACACAGCAAGTGCTACAAGAACAACAAGCACAGTGGGTTGCTTAGGCCCAAGCCTTATTACAATAACAAGTCACCCAAGCTATGCAAGGAGCTCAAGCTGCATAAGCAACACAGGTTGCATACGCTGCACAAGTTTCCCAACAAGCTCAAGCTCAAGTGCAAGCTCAAACTTAGGCGTAAGCCCAATACCAAGCTTAGCAAGCGCAAGCGCAAGCTCAATACCAAACACAATTGCAAGCAGCCCAACAACAAGCATGTCAGCAAGCCCTACAATAGTACCAAGTGCAACAAGAAGCAACATTACTAGCCCAACAACAAGCATTGTTGGCACAACAACAACATGACCAACAATAAGCATTATTGGCATAACAATAGCATGAACAACAATAGGTGTTGTTGGCACAACAACAACAAGACCAACAACAAGCATTGTTGGCACAACAACAAATTCAGGCATATCAACAAGCCTTGATCATGCAATAGATCTTGCAACAAAACCCCACCAACACACCCAACACTACACCCATCACTCAAACACCTCAACCACTTCAAAACACATTCACTCCACACCCTGATCCACAAGATGACATGACAGTTCACAAATCAAATTTCTCTCACAGCAAGTGCTCGATCTTTAATCAGGGAAAATGACAAAGACACCAAGTAACTTGTGTCCCTATCCGTTCGACACGAGCCTTGCAATGGTACCATTCCCCAAGGGGTTTGAAATCCCTAAGTTCGACAAATATTGTGGGACAAGAAACCTTGAAGATCACATCAACGAATTCCAAGTACAGTGCACAAAGGCGCATATGACGATACATATCTAATGCAGCTATTTCCCTGAATTTTGGTTGTTCATGCCATGGAGTGGTTCTCTCGCCTTCCTCTTGGCATCAAAAAGTTCCAAGAGATCGTAGACGCATTCATAAAAAACTATGCCTTCAATATTAGTATGGATGTTAGTCTAGAGGAACTATCTGCACTTAAACAAGCTAAGGGGGAATCATTCACTTCCTTCTTACAAAGATAGCAATCCAAAACCAACAGGAGCAAATGGACCATGCCTAAAGAACAATTTTGCACCATCATTACCAATCTTGAGAAAACCTTGGCATTTCATCTTAAGGTACAACATATCACCACTTACGACCAACTCATCCCCAAGGCACTCAACAACGAACGAGCCCTTATTGCACAAGGGGGCACACCTACATATCAAGAAAATCAAGACAATCGCCCATCCACCAGCTATAATTAAAAACTGCACACATGGGCAAGGAACAAAAATGCCACCAATGACGATGTGGTGGACGCTAAGGTCATAATTAGTGTTCTGAAACAAAACACCCAAACATACCAACAACTGCAAAACAACAATTGAAACAACATACAAGCTAACGTGATATCACAACAACCACCCAACAATCAAGTCAACAACCTAAATAATCAAGGGGGACCACCCCTACGAAACATAAATCACCCCAAGCAGAAGTACATTGCTCTCAGGGAACCAATTGAAGCAGTCATGAAGAAAGTAATAAACAAAAATCTCATCTAGATTCCCACTTATGAGAACTATCAGGAATCACAAGTGAAACCACCGTGGTACAATGAGAATCACCTTTGTGATTTCCACAAAATCAAAGAGCACACAACAGCTAGCTACATGAGGTTGAAAATTTTGATCCAAGACCTCATTGATGACAAGATCATAAATGTTGAGCAACCAGCTAGGAATCAAGACTTAAAAATGTACACAAATCCAATGTTGGATCATAACCAAGGGAACAACTGTGGAAAACAAAAGTATGCCAATGTGAACCATGCATATGATCATGTTGTCGCATCCATTGATGAAATGGTCACTGTTGTTAGCATCAAAGGAACCAAAGATGATTATGGAGTCACCACACGCGGTGGCAAAGTCACCATTACTAGACCATCACAACCACCTAGGGCATCCACTTCAAATCAAAAATTCATTCCTGATGGCTATAGTGTCCTAGACCAACTAAAAAGAACCCCAACTCAGATCTCCATCATGGAGTTGCTAAAGATATCGCCAACACATAGAACAATCCTAGAGGAAGCATTGGCCTCATCCACCGTCTCCACGGATCTTGATGTTGACCAATTCCAAGCTATGGTCAGAAATATCACCACCTCAAGCCTCCTAACATTCTCTGATCAGGACTTTCCCACCCAACCATCTCACAATCATGCACTCCACCTTGAAGTCCTGGTTCATAAAAACAAAGCCAAAAGGGTCTTGGTGGATGGGGGTGCGGGTCTAAACATCTATTCCCTCAAATTAATAAAGAATATGGGATTCTTAGAGGATACCATTGAAAAGGGTAAGGGTATCACAATCAGAGCATATGATGATCAAGAAAGAGTGTCTTAGGGCATTATTCAGCTCCCTATTCAAGTAGGGCCAGCCATTATGGAAACCACATGCTAGGTCCTTGACCTTGATTTTCCTTATAACATTCTCCTAGGGCATCCATGGATCCATGGGATGTAAGCAGTTGCTTCCACCTTCCATCAGTGTGTCAATTTCCCGTATCAAAATAAAGAGGTCATGATTTATGGTGATCCTGAACCCTTTGCCTACTGCAAGAGCCTGGAATCAAAATACTATAAAATCCCCCAAGTCCCAAATAATGATGAAGGCCCTACCACTTCGTATGTAAACCCAACTACATTAGCCTCCACTTATGAGACAAAGACACCCACCATCCCTAATATATTTGAAATCAAGGTCATTATCCAAGACAATGGGGGTGGGGATTACAGAATGAAGAAAATTGCTTTCATCATAGGAGAATTACCTCAATCCCCTAGGACTCACGAGCAACCCCAACCAGCTGAAACATCATCCAATACCTTTAAAGCAAACCCTTCTAGATTCAGAAGTTGGGGGGATCTAAGTTGGGAAATAGTGGATGAAAGAGACATATCCAGTCTCATATATCAAGATGAAAGGCTTGTGCCTAATCTTCTAATGGATGAAAGCAACAAAGGTCTACAAATGATGTTCAGTATGGGCTATGACAAAAACAAGAAACTCAAGCAGAATGACAACGGCCTATTTGAACTCCTCATTCCAGAGAAGCGACTAAGAAATCTTGGTCTCGTATGTACCCCTCTGAAGGTGACCATACTTGGAAAGGGTGCCTCGGTTAGAAAGGTCAAAACTCCCCCTCAGCTATTAGCAGACGCCCTTTAATTACCAATATCCACAAGTCTACCATTAGACAACTTTACCTTTGACATAACTGATGGGTGTAGTAGTGATGAGGATCCCATAACTAACTTTCCTATGCTTTTAGAAGATTCCTCCTTGCTCATGATTACTACCTTGTTTTTTGAGTCATACCATCAAACCCATGAAATAAACCTAGTTTACCCTCAACTCATCAATTACAACCAATGAGGACCACCAATTCTGAACAATTTCAAAAATGATGAGGCACTCTCAAAATTCATGGGATTACGAGATACAGTACCATATGGAGATCACAAGGCTGAGTTTGATATCATACTAGACACACAAGCCTATTATGGGGAAACGATTAAATCCTTCAGTCGCAAAAGTGAAAATCTGAGAATAATCTCTAGGTCTTTGAGTGAAAACCACACTATGGTACTCTCTGACTTGAAAATAGTAAAAATAAAGGACATATCCAATGGAGAAAACCTCTTTGAGGTGTTGGAGGATGAAGGATTCAATCTTCCTCTCAATGCAATTCATCAAGACAATTCAACATTATTAGCTGAGAAAGGAAATCCAGTCAACTTGGGAATAGAGGAACTACCACACATAACATTCTATGTAGGGTTAGTTCTCATAGAAGAACAAGAGCTTTTAGCTGTGTTCCTGAAAGAAAGAAAGATAAAATTTGCATGGACCTATGCCGACATGCCTGGGCTTGATCTAGAGATTGTGGTTCATCACCTAGTTGTATATCTTGAAGCAAAGCTGGTCATACAAAAGCTTAGGAAGATGCATCCCCAAACTGTATTCTTGGTCAAAATGGAATTGTAGAAGCTCCTAGATGCAAGGTTCATACAGTCGATAGATTATCCAGAGTGGTTCTCAAACCTTGTACCTATTTCAAAACCCACTGGGGGCATTCACATTTGCACATATTTCAGATACCTCATCAAGGCATGTCCCAAGGATGACTTTCCACTTCCAAACATTGACATGATCGTGGACATGATGGAAAGAAATGAGATGCTATCGTTGATAGATGGGTTCTCAAGCTACAACCAGATCATGATAGCTAAATAATACCAACATAAAATGACTTTTACTTGCCCATGGGGGACATATTGATGGAATATGATGCCATTCAGGTTGAAGAATGTAGGAGCTACCTATCAGAGGGCCATGACACTAATCTTTCGTGACACGATCCACAAAACTATGGAAGATTATTTGGATGATATATTGGTTAAATCCAAGAAAAGATGAGATCACATAGCCGCATTGGGATCCATCTTTGATAGGTTAGAGGAATATAAAGTCAGACTCAACCCAAAGAAGTGTTTCTTTGGAGTACAGTCAAGGAAACTCCTTGGGTACATCATGTCCATGAGAGGAATTGAGATAGATCCTACTAAGTTCAAAGCCATTCACGAAATTGAGGCGCCTAGAACATTGAAACAACTAAGGGGTTTACAAGGAAGAATCCAGCCCATTTGTCGATTCATAGTGCAACTAGCAGACAAGGTTGTCCCTTACTGTCATCTACTCTACAAGGGGGTAGCATACAAGTGGGATGAAAAGTGTGATTAGGCCTTCAACAAGATCAAGGAATACTTACTCATGTTGCCATTCCTCATGCCGCCAAGTCCAAGAAAACCTTTGATCTTATACATATCAACAACAGTGGCAGCTCTAGGTGCTTTCTTGGAACAGCATGATGAGAATGGAAAAGACAAAGCTATCTATTATATTAACAGAACTATGGTGGGCCATGAACTAAACTATACATCCATTGAGAAAGTCTGTCTAGCAATTGTATTTGCAATAAAAAAGTATACATCCATTGAGAAAGTCTGTCTAGCAATTGTATTTGTAGTAAAAAAGTTCAGACATTACATGCTATCCCATTAGATAAAGCTTATCACAAAATAGACCCCCCTAAGTACTTGCTTTCCAAAGTAACACTTACAGGGCAGACAACCAAGTGGGTTATGATCCTCATAGAACATGACATTGAGTATGGAGAGCGCAAGGCCATCAAAGGACAAGCAATTGTAGATCAGTTGGTGGAGGCACCAATATACTTAGAAAATCTACTTGTCTCAAAATTCCTTGACGAATCAATCTTCAATGTAAGTGTAGCGGATCATTGGAAAATTTACTTTGATGGATCCTAAACGCAACATGGATCGAGAGCAAGGATCTTCTTCATCACCCCATAAGGGAATTGCATTCCAAAATCATACAAGTTGTCATTCCCTTGTACAAATAACATAGCGGAATATGAAGCTCTTGTCATAGGGCTAAGAATAGTAGTGCAATGGCAAATAATGGCACTCAAGGTATACAGAGATTCACAACTCATAATTAACCAGGTCAACAATGAGTATCAAACAAAGGACAAGAAGTTGACTCCCTACAAGAAATTGGTGGAAAGTCTTAAGGAGTTCTTCATTGATATCACGTTTGAGTAGCTACCAAGAGAAAACAACAAAGCGGCAAATGCAATGGCTACAATTGGGTCACTCCTAGAAATCCCACGCGACATCCCAAAGCAAGAATTCCTTGTAGAGTAGCTTCTCATGCCTGTATTCAAGGTACCAACGTCTAAATTTGTGTGTGAAATCGTTGGTCCCAGTGATCCCTAGTACCATGATATATACACTTATCTGAGAATAGGAGTCCGCCCAGCCGACATAACCCTAAACCTCAAAAGAGCCTTTGTCAAAAAAGCATCCCGTTTTGTCATCCTAGGAGATACCCTTTACCGTAGAAGCATTGAAGGAACCCTGTTATGTGGCTTAAATGCAGAGGAGGTACCGATTACCTTAACTGAGGTACATAACAACATTTTTGGTTCACACTCGAGTGGTATGACCTTGGCCAAGAAATTGTTGAGGACGGGGTACTATTGGCCTACAATGAAAAGAGAAGCACATGACTATGTCAGAAGGTGTCTACAATGTTAGCAACATGGGGACCTCATCCATGCACCAGCTCAAGAACTTCGCCCGATTGTCACACCATGGCCCTTTTCACAGTGGGGGCTCGATCTTGTCAGAAAAATCACCCCCACCTCATCTAGTGGACACAAGTTTATCATCACTACCACTGAGTACTTCACCAAGTGGGTGGAAGCCATCCCCATGACATATATTACTCGAAAGCAGATATCAAAGTTCATCCTAAACTACTTGATTTACTGTTATGGTGTCCCTCAAGCCATTATCTCAAATAATGGGACACCTTTCAAGAATCAAGATGTTTGTGACCTATGCTAGAAATTCAAAATCCAACATTGCTTTTCCACTCCGTATTATGCCCAAGGAAACAACCAAGCTGAGGCTACAAATAAAAGCATCATAAAAATCCTCAAGAAAACAGTCAATGAACCTAGTCATGATTGGCATCTCCAATTGAATCTCTCCCTATGGGCCTATCGAACAAGTATCTGCACACTAACAGGTGCCACCCCCTTCTCCCTGGTCTATGGATCAGAAGCCAAATTACCCATCAAGATCGAGCTCTTGTCCCTGAGAATATCATTACAGAATCTCATCACAGATGAAGAATACCAAGTATCATGACTAAATGAGCTGGAGTTACTAGATGGGTAGTGTATGGATGCCTTAAACCAATTTGCAGGTGTATCAAAACTGGCTCAAACGGAGCTACAACAAGAAGATCAGGAGTCAGACCTTCCAAGTCGGAAAACTTGTGCTAAAGGAGAATTAGAAGAACATTCGAAATCCAGATGGAAAAGGTAAATTTGAACCCAATTGGTTGGGACCTTTCATCATCATGACAAACTATAAGTTAGGGGCATATCAGTTGTCAACACTCGAAGGGGAACCTCTACAAGAGCCCATGAACAACTCCCATCTCAAAAAGTTTTATGCCTAATCCTTCCAGGGTGTAAAACCAAAAATTAAAAAAAAAAAAAAGCAAAAAATCCAAAAAAAATGAGAAAAAGGATTGAAAATAGTAAAGAGAAAAATCGCCCTCTAGTGAAAACCACTTCGGTGGCGCTTTGGGCAAGTACCTTGGTGAAAACCTGGCAAACAGGCACCTTATGTAAATAAGCACTTTCCATCCACCAGGATCTCCATGACTCGTTCGACATCATCCATCCACCCATCCATCATCCATCACCTTCCATATTTCCATCCATCATTCATCTGCATCCGCATCATAGCTTGGTCCTATGTTCGTGTCATGATCCCTCTTAGTACTACTCGGCCCATTCTCAAGTCAGTTTGTCCTACCTTTATTGGAGTAGTCTATTACATCATGTTAGGGGCATGTTCTTGCATTGGATCGGATTCGTGTATATTCTTGAAGTCTTCTTTAAAATCAAAAAAGAAGCCAAAAACATCAAAAAATTCAAAAACATTCATAAAACGAAGAAAATCCAAAAACATTCAAAACATATCAAAATCCAAAAACAGGTGAAAAAGTCAGTCAAAAAATTCAAAAATAGAGTCGTCTTGTCAAACTACGTCATCTCTGAGCTTTGAACGTAGGCAAGGTTGATCTTTGATCATCCCCTGAGAGACTTAGGTCAGTCCTTTAGGAGTCTGTCATAATAAACTGGCAATCCATTTGTTCATATCTCATCAATAATCGAGTTTGTGTCAGTCAAACTACGTGGTCTTTGTATGTATAACGCAGGCAAGGATAATCTATTGATCAGCCCCCGAGGCCACTAGGATAGGTCTTTAGGCTAGTCTCTTGGTCAAAATCTCAGAAAATGCCAAAAATAGTGAAAAATTCAAAAATCAAAACATTTGTAAAATCTCAAAAGATACCAAAAACAGCCTCAAAACATTTCAAAAAGATCAAAAACATTCAAAAAACCAAAAAATCTATCCATCCCCATCTCGCATTCACCCAAAATAAACATTCACTCATAATAAATAGTCATCATCCTCAACCTTTGGTGAAATGTTTGGAAACAAGTCTAGCGGGTTAAAAGTGAAAACTTAAACATCAAAGTCTCAATTCTAGGTCAGTAAGTAAACAAGTTACTCAACTTTTCATATCAATAGCCTATCATCTAATCAGTCCCAAATCAATCATCTGATAACATCATGTCCTAGGATGCATCCTTCCTACAATGGACATCAACATCAAGCATCACTGTAGTTTAGTCTTGGCTAGCAGTATTGAAGAACATTAGCTTGTTTGTTAACTTTGTCTTTGTCTTTTTGACTTATCTTATTGCCCTCATTTCGATGACCTCTCGATGATGTCCAAAAAAAAGGATTTAGAAAGAAAGGAATGGGGCAACGATCATTATCTTTTTATCTAATGTGCTATTGGATATTCTTGTAATATGACCTTGGTCATGTGTGCTTTGTTTGGTCTGTAGGGAGGATGTTTTAGGTGTCTTGTTGACCACATAGGGAGGCTTTCCTTTCTATGTTTTGGTCCGAGATGTTTGAAATATCTAAACTTCCTTTTGAACAAGGTTTCATGTGTCAGGTGTGAACAAGAGTACTCCTATCTGATTGTTGTGTCAAAGTCCATCACACTAGGTGCAATGCCATCCTGGTTCTTGATACCTTGATGCGTCATGCTTATGTGTATTATCAAACATAAGGTAAATGGCCCTTTTAAAGTCCCAATTCCTAGTAAGCAAATCATCATCATCATCTTTTGACTTGTTGGATTCTCTTCTTTCTTCTATCTTCTTTTCGCGCTAACATGGTACCATGATAGTCAATTATCGTCGTTATTGCATCCATCCTGCATCCACAAACCATCAGCATAATGCACATCATATCATGACATATAGGAAACACAGATCATCTCACATGCATTACAGTTCATCATTTGCATCATAATATAGATTGGTTATTCTAAGCATTTCACGAACCATACATTTTCATTCATTACATAAGCATAAAAGAACCATCACATAGGCATTAATAAATCATATCATATACATCATTAAAGCATCCATTGCATCATCATATATACATCATAACATCATTCATTTGCATCTGTTGCATAATCATATAACTTCACATACATATCATCCATTTACATCATCATATAAGCATTATCATACCATGTGCATCATATCATATCATATACATAGGCATCATCAATAAATACATCATCACATAGACATCATTATAAAAATGCATCATCAGATCATATCATGTGCATCATCATGACATCCATAAATGCATCACCATATCATACATGAGAAAGATAATGAAAAAGGAAAAGATTGCATCTCATACATTTTATCATCATCATCCATTAGGTGCATAATATAGATCTGTTAGTCTAAACATTTGCATATCATAAACATTCGCATTATCCATACATCATCATAAAAGTACATAGAAAAGATACTGAAAAAGAAATGCATCCATAAATCATTGCATCACATCATAACATCATACATCGCATTACATCACATAAGATAGAACCATTGCATCACATATAGACCATCGCATATGGAAATAAAATACATCCATCCATAATGCATAAATAAGATAGGACACATAATATATTGGATTGAATCATCTCATATCATCTCATATATCAATAAAATAATAATACAATGTCATGGTACAAAATCGGGATCAGGTGTGTATATCAATCAGTATAGTACAATCACCCACGAGGCTATAAAAAATGAGCCAAAGGATCTCAAAAGGAATAATGTCTGATAGTAAATAAGCTAGCCATGTTGGTTGCTCCCCTCGCCACCTAGCCTCTCCCCATGCTCCTTTGGAGACCTATATCCAGTCTACTATGAATAATTTGGGACCCGAGCCGCTTGAGGCATTGCTTAGTGATAATGCACCTGATAGTACTCGCCCTCTCTGATGGCCTCTGTATTACTGCATGGATACTGTGCTTTTGGAGGAGGATGCAACCATGCTCTCTAGCTGCTGTCGCTGACCCATCTCCTGTGTTTCTTGTAGCTCGACAGCCTATCATTGCTCGATAGCCTAGTCTCTCTCAGCTGTCAGGGCCAAGACCTACTATCTCACCTATTCCCTCTTTAGCATGAGCACCTAGATCTAAGCTTGTAACTATAAGATTTGACCATCTCTCGGGTCTAGCTGTGGTGGTGGCTAGTCCTAATGACCATCTCTCGGTGGGGTCTGCTACCTGTCCTTGTCCTGAGACCATCTATAGGCTAATCCTGGACATCCCTCTGGTCTCTTTGTTGCTCGGGTTGTTGCTCTGGGTATCGTTGAGGTGTGCCACCTCCTCATCTACCCCCTCCTCTACCCCTATGGCCATCCCTGTCACTGTCTCCATCACCATCCCCCAGCCTCCTCGGCTTTTCCCCCACCCTGCAGACCAGCCTTTGGGTCCCCTCTGCAGAAAAGTGCACCAGGTACTGTCAATCTCACTAGTGGAAAAAACCAATCCCTATAGATGCAAGTCATCCCTAGGTTTGTTGGTCCCTGATCATAAGGCCATGGCCTGGCCACCAGCTTCCTAAAACTCTATATTGCCTCATCTGCAGCAATGGTGCGACCCCATGTGGTCTCCCTCATAGTACTGCAAAGATGGCCATGTACTGGTCATTGGGACGGTCTTGTGCATCCCCAAACTGCCACGCTACCCTATCAGGAAGATATCTCTCGATCATCCTGTGCTCGCGGCCCTACATTAAATGGTCCTACCTAGTGAAAAATAACTATTGAACATCGTCATACTAGGCAGGCATGCCAAGATAAGGCCTCTAAGTGAAAATTGCCATCTCATCGATGACGCTCCTCCAATGGTGAATGCATGTTGCTCTTGTATGTGAGAAGGTCAGGGCCCCTCTGTATCTCCAAATGATTGGGTCATCTGGCTCCATGTCAACCGATGTAACTCTCACGGGGGTGGAGCACTACAATGTGCGCCTAGGCTCAAATATGCAACAATGTAACCCCTGATCCGATGGCCCAGCTATCACAATATGCGAACTCATGAAGATCATGGTATAGGGAGGCTAACATCACTGGCCCCCAGGAAAAGCACTCTCTTCGTCGGAGCATCCGCTCCCAGGAAAGACCCCATCTTGGGCTGAAATATCAGTCGCACCGATTTGGTGCCATGAGTCCTGAAATGATCACAACCACAATCAATTGGAAAGACAATACCTGGTCTCTATACACTCCAGCTTGATCTGTCCCTCTGAAAAAATGATCTCATCTAGGCCCATAATCTCGAAGAAGTTGTCTCTCCCAGCATCCACATCATAAATAACTCTCTCAGTATGGATCGATAATCGTAGAATGCGCCACACATCCTCTAAGGTCATTGTGGCCTCGCCTGTGGGGAAGTGAAATGAAGATGTCTCGCTATGCCAGCACTCTGCCAAAGTTGTCATCATGCCAAGGTGTGTCCTGATCACTAGGGCATAAGGAATGTGCCATAATCCAATTGCCCCCAAGTGCTCCTAGAGTACCTCGTGCAAAGGGGGATCCTGCGACAATCTGCTTAAAATAGAAGATCTATGCTCTCGTGAATGGACCAGCTCCAGGTCCTCCTGCATCAAGAAAGTCACAGTGTCAAGTTTTGTAAAAAACTAAGATCTTGTTTAAGGTTTGCACGACCAAAACAACAAATGTATTGTTGTTTGAAAGTTCCAAACTATGTTGCTGGAAGCCTAAAAGTTCCAAAATCTTCCTTCGCGGAGCAGTTTGACAACGATCTAAATTAACACCTGGACCTAAATTCCAAACAGGATTATCGCGGTGTTGTTTGCATGTGTGGCGTACTTTGCATCTAAACCCTAATTTCTAAAACTATGTCGTCGCGGCACAGTTTAGGCTCGCGCAACACCAATTTAAGGTTTTCAGTGGTGCTATATAGCACCGCTTGACTTGGTTGACCTCTAGACCCTAATTAATGCGCTCAAAAATTAAAAAAACAAAGGTCAGAACAAGATGGCTTACCGCTGGTCTGGTGTTAGGAAGCCTCTAGAACACTCACAGGAGCTTGGATATGTGTCGTGGAAGCACACGTTGCGCCATCTCGATCAATCCTTAGAGCTCAAATCGCAAGTGTCTAAAGGCTAGGTGTGCAAATGAATTGTAAGTGGCCCCTCAAGGCCTATTTAAGCCTAAAAGTTAGGGTTTTTTACTTTGTTTAGTTGTCCAGTTAGGGTTCTAGACCCCTGAACCCATTTTCGCCCAACTGAGGGTCGTTTTGCATCATTTTTTTGTGTTTTTGCATGTTTTTGGCATCCCGTAGCCTTTCTGGACCTGTCGGGCACCTTGTCCTCCTTTTTCGTGAGATCACCCAAAAAATCAAAAAATTTGTTCGATCTCTTAAGGGGGCAGTATATTAGCATGTTTCTTCTCATCGGGGCAGTAGTGGGGCATTTAAAAATTTGATTTTTTTTAAAATTTTGATCGTGAGGTTATTCTTTGAACCAACGTAGCAAGTACATTGCTTCAAAGAGAGGAAAATGTAGACATGGAAGATGTACCAATTGATCCTATACACCTGATCCTGATTTTACTAACACTGCTTCGTCTTGAATTATCTTCTTTGCTAATCATTTAATTGAATAATCTGTATTTGATTAAATCCACCACATTTTATCTCTTAATTAAATAAATCAGTATTTATCTGATTAAGTCATCATCTCCTGTTAATTAAATAGATCATTTTATTTAATTAATCTTGTAGTCTTCCTTTAATTAAATAATTCACTTTATTTAATTAATCTCTAAGGTCATTCTATTAAATTAAATACATCAATCTTTATTTAATTTAATCTAACATCATCTCCTTTTAATTAAATAAATCAAAATCTTTATTTAATTAAGCCTACATCACATTCCTCTCATTTTGATTTAAATTAATCCAAAAATCTAAATCAAAATGGTCAAATCAACTAATCTCCTTTTAAATTAATCAAATATTGATTAATCTTAATCTTAATCACCTAAATCCTTTAGATTTTGCAACTTGCTCATGAAAATCATTTTAATTGATTTATTAAATCTTAATTACTTTCAAAAAGGCATCAATGTGGGAATATTCTCCAAGTTTGAAAAATTCCTCCAAAAGGGTTTGTACATCCAACAAGTCATTTAAACCTCTTACATGTCCTTTTGCCTTGAGCCAAGTGGCATTAACTTCATTTTTTCCTCCCTCCAACATGTCATTTCATCAATTTGGAAATTCCACCTAATTGCATTTAATTGCACAATGACCAAAATGTGCTCCACCTTTGTCCACTCACATGTTGACAAGTGGCACTTGGTCATTGGTTGGTGTTTGATCCCACATTCATCCCTTTTGCCTCATTCTACATCACTCTCATCTATAAATAAGAGGCTCCTATTTGGATTTTGGATCCACAACTTCATGCAAAGACATTATCTTGAGATTTTGGATTTGCTTCATCCATTGTTCATCCATTTTCATAGTTTTTATTAAGTTTCATAGCTAGGTTATGTCAAAATTGCATCAAGGAGCTTCAATCTTCATCAATCATCACCAAGTTTGTAAGGAATTGGGAAAGGGTCATTTTCCACATCAAAATGGCACCAATTCCCCCATGGGATTGAGAGTTTGTTTGCATTAGATAGGATTTGATAGTTTTTGATTGTGTTCTTCATTTTCATTTTCTATTTTGTGCATTTCAAATGAATTCCATGGGGAATGTTGATTTAACTTGCATAATGATCTAATTGTGTGATTGTTTGTTGTGTTTGTGCAGGTTTAACATTGACGTTCACAAATATCATATAAATATTAAAATACAAACAATAAATTTATTAACATATATATTATAAATTTAATTAATTAATTTTTTTTATTATTATTTAAAAATATAAGAAAAGATATATAAAATATCTAGATTATATAATTATATGGTCAAAATAACTTTTCAAAATACAAGAATAATCTTAAAATAAATTATGTTCTCCAAAATATTTATAAAGTAAAAAAATATTAATATTTTAATTATTTCCATATATGTATATAATGAAAATTATGTTCTCCAAAATATTTATAAAGTAAAAAATATTAATATTTTAATTATTTCCATATATGTATATAATGAAAATTATGTTCTCCAAAATATTTATAAAGTAAAAAATATTAATATTTTAATTATTTCCATATATGTATATAATGGAAATTCATTTGACAACAATATTAATATTTTAATTATTTCCATATATGTAGCTCATAATGCTTTAGGTGATATACAATATTTCATAGGAAAAACATGTGCTCTTTATTCTTATTGTAAATTTTTCTACCTCCTTTGGGAGAAAAATAATAATTTGTCCAATGATATAGAGGAAAATTGATTATTATCTTATTATATTTAAAAAATGATCAATCATTAAAATATTTGAAACTTTACAAAAAAAAATTTAACAATATCTTCATGATTTTGATTGGTCTGAACTAGACAATTTAATTACCAGTTAAGCCAATTTAGATGATTGAGGGGCAATCTACGTTGACAGATCTATTTTAATGAATCTTATATCTTTGATTGATTCCTTTGTTCCTCTGTGGTGAGTTGAAAGGCTCGTGTGGTGGATTTATGTAGAGGTCATGATATTTTGTGTTGGTGTTGAAACTCATTGCTCAGGCATCTATTAGTATCTTCCTTAGGTTGTAAGGCTTTTTCATCTCTTTGCAAGCCATGTTTCATGTAAGGCATCACAAAACAAAAGAAGAGGGTCGATTTTGCACTTAATGGGTCACCCAAAAGCAATCTTGGCATCCAATCTTCATCCACTATACCCTATTTTGAGAGTGTCTTTCCTTTAACCAGGTGTATGAAGGCATGGATCCCTTATTGGTGTGTTGATCTAGAGAAGTTTGATCTATTTCATGGGGTTCATTGTATGTGATTGCATGCAATGAAGCATCCTGATCTGTGACCTAAGGCCTATAAAAGGCATCATAATCTTGGAAAATGACATCAATTTCCATCAACGAAGGGCTTGAGGAACCAACATAGAAGCAAGTGTTGTGCATGATTTTTTGCAAAGTTGGTACAAGGAAAGCGATATGTGGAAAGGAGGTGACTCTGTATTGTAGTCTATTTTCTTGACTTTGCAAGGGTTTTTCATAGTAGATCTTGCAAGCTACATGAGTCGTTCATTTCTCGCTATAAAATCTTTGTTGAAGGTGTTGATTTGTGTGCAGGTTTCTTTAACCTATGATGAACACCATTGTAGGTTGTCTAAAGTCTAGGAAATTTGTGGAGGTGTTGACACAATTGCTAAAATGGATTGAAACCCAAAGGTAGGGTGTCTAAATTGGTTTCTTCATGTTTGTAGAATATATTTATTTTGTAGGTTGAAGACATATATTTATTGCAAGTCAATCCATTCGTTGTGGCAGGCGAGTTGGTTCTTCATTGAAAGGAGGTTGAAAGGCATCTAAGGCAATGGAAAAAGACAAATGATATGTGATTTATCTTTGTAATTAATGCTTTTATTTTTCAATCATTGGTTGACATTTGTGTGTAGGTTGAGTACATCTCTCTTGTAGGATTTTGTAATTACATGTGTGCAAATTTTATTTGCATGGTAGGTCATGAAATTGTCTTTGTATGCACAACTTGATCTCACATAGGCCACACCGATATTTTATGTTATTAGCAATGATTTAATGTGATTCAATACTATTTATAGTAGGGTCATTTATGTCTTCTAGATTCATCTGATTGGGACCAATTTCTACTAGACATCTATTGTTTGTTTGTAGAGTCTCTCATTTCAAATCTAGATGACACTTTTGAAGATCTTATTTTTCCTCTTTGATGATAATTCTTTTGTCCTTGTACCTATTACTATTATGGAGTTCAAAGGGGCTTCACTAAGGGCTTCATAATATTATTAACAAGAGGGCATCTCATGGATTTACATTGTAGCCACACGACATGCATTAACATTCCACATCCATACATATGATTTCTGCAGACATTTCACTTGAGTAGGAATTCAACAGCTCAAGGTTTCTATTTCTTGAAAGGAAGTGGCATCATTTGTTGCAAAGGAACCTACTACAACATTTTCCATATAACATTTTGTGATGAATTTATTTCTATTCTTTGTGGATACATGCGCCCTATCTTACTAGAATTTTAGAACTATCATTTTTGGGTGATTTTTTGTGTTGTGTCTAGTAAAATTTTGCATATTTTCTCTTCTCTTTTTTTTTGGGGGGGGGGATTTATTTCATACTAATTTTTTTGAGCCCTTTCTCCACTTTATGAGAGATTGCATTGTACTTAGATACTTGATCAATCCTAGTCATCGGGACCTAGTTTCTTTATACTCACCTAAGCTATGCTTAAAGGGGGGTGTTAGTGTAGAAAATTCCTAAAATATTCCTTCTTCTAGAATATTCTTATTTCACATGGACTACTCATATTTGGGGATAAGCTTGGTAGAAGATAATATTGATAGGAGATTATCCTACTTAGGCATGTCTTTTTGCATGGAGATCACATAAAACTATTTCTAATGAAATTTTCTCTTCTTTGCTATACATATGTATATATCATTGTAAGATTAGTTCATTTGACTATTGTCTTTATCCATTCTTGTTTGTATTGCATAATTTCCTTTTTCTAACTCTTGTAGGAGCATTTGATTGTTCATATTTCATGGTTTGACCAAGTGCCATTATTCTTCCAGAAGATTTGTATTCTCAAAAAAACTACTTCAATCAACTAGCTAAAATTAAAAAAATAAGATTAGTTAGGGATTACATTTAGTAATACAAAATCTATCCTTGAGGGTAGATACGATCCAGATAAGAAATTGATGACTTATTTTTAGGTGGTCTTGGGGATCAAATCCAACATGAGGTACACATGTTTAATCCCTACTCTATATCTAAGTCTTTTATTTTAGCATGCAACATAAACCAGTAGTCAATTCCTAGAAAGCAAGGGGTTTATGGGATAAGAGAGAAAGTCTTGTAAGCACAATCATTCCCTTAGCCTACTAGATTGATATCACAATTGTAGATCGGGAGATTCTACACCCTCAAGATGACGAGTTCTAAAGGGGAAAATAGTCCTCAACTACCTCAGGGATCAAGGCTTAGGTGATGGGATAAAATGATAAAGAATTTTGATATATTTTATACAAAATTAAAGTGGGAGATTTTCAAAAATTAGAAGAGTGATTTGTAGAGGCCTTTTGGACAGACTAGCAAGCTCTCAAAAAAGGATGATATCAAGGTGTGCAGACATCCTTGCAATGTGTTAGTGTCTCATACAGACCAAAAATTTAGTTTATAATAGAAGACAGCTAGGAACCTACTAATAGTCTGATAGCTAAAATCTTGAAATGCACTAAAATGACCTGGAAAAGTAACAAAGATAAATATAAACTAGATTAAGTGAAATGGAAATGGTAAAATGAATAAGAGAAGAGAAATAACACGCATAAGAGGTCCAAGAATGAAGCCTCTAGCAATGATAAATCTTCAATACCTGCACACAGAGAAATGAGAGAAAATGTTGGAGTTGTTTTAGGGGCTTGCCTTAGTTAAAGCCCCATGTTGGTGTTTTCACCTCCACGAATAGACATATATGATTGAGATAGAAAATAGATGAGATAAAGAAAGATAGTGATGCAAGAGAACACAACTCTTTCCTTTCACCAATAACACCAAAATTTCTCACACGATAAAAGAAACCAAGATTGCAGCAAATGAAAAAATATTTCTTTTATTAAATTAGTTACATAATTGCGTAACAATGCAAAACCTATTAATTGCAAAGGAATCTCCCCCTTATCCCTGCACACTCAACCTTCATCACCCCCTCTATATCTGCATACATTTCTTATATAAATTCTATATTTTTTTTGGCTCCACATTACATCCAATGCAACCTCTCTGACAATTTGTGTCGTGCCCCCTTTATATTACTATAACATTTGCAAAAGAATTTACTCTTTCTCATATGTATGCAGCCTAGCATGATTTTGATCTGCAAATAATTGTATACCTATGCTTTCCACTCTTCCCCTGTTTCCAAATGCGACCCCCTTGCTCAATGTTTTTCAAGCCTTTTTTATAATTTTCACAACCCTTCATTGGCTTCTTGAAGGTGAAAAGGCACACATAAAAATGAGTTCCAAATTTTTTAATTAGATTCCAAGACTTTTCACTACCTCAGTTGAACAATTCACATGTTGGCCTATGCTTCCACATTTGCATAGATGTCGACCAAGGCAATTACAATGACAACGTCTGAAAAAATACCTTTAGGTTGCGATGGAAGACTACAAGGATGCTGATAAAGTTGTGGTACACCTGCCAATTTCACTTGCTAAAACCCCTTCAACAAATCCATTTTTCCCATATCCTATAATTAGCATTTCATTAAAGCATTCGATTAAACAATTTCATGCCTTGTCTATGTGTCTAAGTTTGCATATGTGTCTACTAAGACACTCAAGCTGCATATTTAAGGAGATTAGACACCAATCGATTACATTTGTTAAAGTCAATCTGCATTTTAAACTTTCCCTTTCACCTTTCATGGTTTCCCAGTTCATCATTAGAGCGAGGTTGAACACAGAGAGAATGAATTGTGCAAAGCTTAAAAAAAAGAGAGATGATAAACAAAACCAAGACAAACTAAAATTGTGGAAAACAAACCAACAATGTTTTTGGTTGGTGTTGATCACTAGTCTACCTGAATGCTTCTGCACTAGATAGACATGCTAGAATAATATGCTAACAAAATAAATAGACAATACAATATAGATAATGAAATAAAGGAACTACAATTACCCCCCCTTTAGCAAGTGAGAATGTTGAAAGGAAGAAGTTGCAGTTTCCAAGCTTGACAGAGTAGTGTGAAATGCCTTGTGAGGGTGAGAAAGTGTGACAAAGGTAATAGATAGAAGCTTCTTTGAGGTAGGAGAGAATAAAGAACTTGCTAAGAGTAAGAGAATGAATGAAAGAGTGAAAAGAGATTGAGTGAATAGAATGAGAGATTAAAAATGAGGTGTTTTTAAGAGGTATATGCATGCAAAGGGTCGTTCTAATGTGTGCATTTTTTAGAGGCATTACACTTGTGGATAGGTGGGAACTATAACGTCCAAATGACTACTAAAATCATGAATCTTTTAGGGATGTTCATGTAGTGTGTAGACATTTGTGCAACATGTGTTCATCTGCAACAAAAAATCATCTTAATGGTTGGGAATGAAAGGGTTAAGGATAAAATTAAGGGATATTGCATCATCAAATTTAATTTATCTAAAGGGGAGGTTTATGGAATGTGAAATTGCATAGGATGTACTTTATGACATTATATTTTTCCCCCACTTTAGCGAGCATCTGTATTCTAGAAAATGTGAGCTAAAGTAGAGAGAAATAGGTTGAAAAGAATATACCTAGGATGAAGAGGACACAAGTCTTCTATCTCGTATATGTGACTGAAAAGTTGAGCTAAGACATGAAGAGGACACGAGTCTTCTATCTTGCAAAGTTGATTGCAAATTCACCATAAACATGTTAGCTATAGACAAACATGTTAGGCAAAAAAGTGAAAAATAGACGTGATAAAATTTGATAAAATATAAGGACATTTGTTGATAGGTATGGCTATCAAGTTGTGTTATGCTAGAGACCATATAACAAGTGAATAGACATGTGGCTACTACAAACTACATTATAGGAGGGTCACAAAAAATATAAGTCTAGTTAGGTTGTCCTCGAGCTAGATGATGATATCAAGATAAAAGACAAGTCTAGTTAGACTGCCCCCAAGCTAGACAATGAGATCATAAGACATTGAGATTTTAAAGACATATTTGAAAAATAAGAATAATCAGATGTGATAGCCCCCCTTAGAATGATATGTGCTATGTGAAGGATCACAAGTCATTCTAAAGAGAAGAAAGATAGAGAGAGATGTTGTGTCATGACATACATAGTGAGATGTACCCATGGGATGTTATCATGTGAAGGATAACACATAGAATTCACAACATCAAGAAAAGGTAGAGAGATTGAAAGAACAGGGGGATCCAAGTATTCAAGGTCAGAACTAATCATAAATATATATATTTCTAGTGTAAATTATATGAAGTGTCATCACCCCCTAAATAGATTGGAACAAGAAGAAGAGCACATGAAGACAAATAAAAAGTTGGGTCAACATGGAAGAGGCCTAAATGCATCGTCCCAAATGTGAAAAATAAATTTTATGACAAATAGAAGAATGGTGAAACATATAGAAGAATTTTGATGACAAATTTTCTCTCCTATTTCCAAGTACCTACAAGGGTATTAGGGGTCCTCAAGGGAGAGCACAAATATAAATAAACAAGTATAGGGTAACACAAGCAAACACACAAATCTAATCTAAATATAAGAAGGGGTACTAATCTATTCCAACACTTTTATGTTCAAGTCATCCTCCTCCCAATCTAGATCATTATAAGGGGAGGGAAAATGAGCCTATAGAGGGAGGACAATCAGAGCAGTGCCAGGTGACTCACCTGCAACAAGAGCCAAGGAGGAGGTTACCTAAATGTCCTCATCTATGAGTTCTTATGAGGCTAATTTCATTGACTTATCAAAGATGGATGATAGAGTTAGGATGCCCTCCATCGAGTTGAACATGCACTTCTCTGGGGAGTGCAGTGATTGAGCAGAAGGAGGTGGATGAATTGGGGAGTCATTTCCTACTTTTAGAGAAGAGACGATGACAAACTCTAGAGAAGCAAGCGACTCTTTCATCATAAGAATGGAATAGAATAGACTAGGAAAAGATGAAGAAGACTTTTTATAATTGTCCTTCAAGGCAAGGACATCCTCTCATTTGTGCTTAAGAGGAGGATGTGGAATCCCCTCATCAAAAGTGGAAGAAGTGGAAGGAGCCATAGTAAATACGACCTTTGTGTGAGGCATATTCACAGGCTCAGGAAAAGGAGGAAGATTTGGTAGAGAAGTGATCAAGGGAGGCTTTGAAGAAGGAGCAATGAACACCTGTACCCGCTTGGGGTGAGGTTCATTGGGATCCATTGAGGAAGTTGAAAAATAACTAAAGCAATAAGAATAGAAGTTGAGATGAAAATACAACTAATAGAGATAGAAACAGGAACAAGAACAAAGATAGAAGGCTCACCCTCGATCTTCTACAAGGTATCGTATTCTGGGAAAATGGTCGTCGATGATGCTTACACTCAAACACAAGTCATTTTTGACGGTTATGACTACTAAGAATAGAGGCCTAAGAAGATTCTAGGGTGTAGATTGTTCCATCAGAGGAGTAATCTTCACAATCATTACCAAAAGAAGAGTAGGCTCTTGAGGAGAGACAAGAGGTGTTGCAAAAATAGATACTTGAGTCTCGACCATGGGCTCCTTTCCTTTTTTGATTTAGAAATAGATGGAGGAATGGGAGGAGGCCTCAGGGGTTGAGCTGTAGGAGCAACAAAAGAAGAGACAACTCTAGTTGCATGCTTTCCCTTATCATACAAGGTGGGGTGGGGAATTGTGGGTAAAAATAGAAGTTGGAAGACCTAAGGCTTAGATTTCATCAACACTGGTGCCTTTCCTTTTCATGTTCCTGGCACACTAAGAGGAATAGAGGACACCACTGCAAGTTGTGAAATCATAGTCGATGAAGGTCTATGTGTGGGAGTGTGCTTGTTTGTAGCCTTTGAGGAGGAAGTTGTACAAGACAAGTCATGTTGTTGTGTATGCATAGATTCCTTCATGGAGATTACATGAGATGAAGGGAAAAAACAACACTAGGAGCTGCATCTCTTGTCTTGTACTTAAAGTAGGCTCTATAGAACAAGTCTCCATGGGGTGGTAAAGGTTTGACAATAGTATGCCAAAAATGATCTAGGGAAAATCCCCCATGTGACACAAGTGATTTGTATCCAAAGTCATGAAGAGTATGCACTATGTCATCATGAGGGAATTTCAAACATTTGTGGACTACTAATGCGACTGCATTTATGGAGACTAGCCATGGAATGCTTAGTCTTACTTTGAATAGGTCAAATTCAGGAATCATGACAAAAGGAACATCAACTGAATTAGGTCCAACTAGGACCAACAAAGATATAGAACCAATGGGAGGTTCAAAGAAGCCATCATGAGTATGGATCATCACCTTCGATTCCTCATATTTTTTCTTGTACAAGTTGTTAATAAAAAGTGTCTCCTTTGTGATAACATTGACCTAACTGGTAGGGTCAACCATAACACTGGTTACGATATTGTTGTTGACTTGAGCCAAGATGTAAAGAGGAGAAGGTTCCCTGTTGAGGGGAAGATCTATCGTGTAAAGACTATATCAAGAATATTATCCACATGATTCACAGAAGGAATAAGAGTGAATGATACTGTGTTCACATATACTCACAATGACTAGGTCCAGAAGAAGTGGAAGTAGATGTGATTTGATTGGTAAATGAGAAGGAAAGGTATCTATGTAAATTTGTAGTTGGTTGTTAGCCTTGGCTACAGATTTATTTGAGTTTTTCTTTCTATAATCAAGTTGCATGGCATTGTTATCTATGTGGTCTTGGACTACATGACAAAGATGCACACAACATTTAGTGTCATGGCCTAGGACTTGGTGATATTGGCAAAAAAAATTTGCATCATAACTGCTAGGATATGGTTTTTCATCGAGTAACAATCTTATTTTTAGGAGAGTGATTAATCCATATTTTAATAATTTTTTAAGAACACTAGCATAAGATTCATATAATTTCGTGAAAATTTTGTTACAACTAGTGGTGTTCTTTTCAACAAGAAGGGAAACTACATTTTTTATTACCTTATTCTTTTTGGACTATCCGAAAATAGACATGGCCATTTGACTATCATGACCAGAGGATGAGGAGGAACCATTGTACTATGTCACTGTATGTTGGTAGTCTCTAAGCATCGTACACAAATGGGAAAAAGATGGATATTTCATTATGAGGACTTTTTCTCTCAATGTCGGTTGTAGATTCCCCATGAACACTCATTAGACATTATAATTAGGTAGCACATAAGAGATTTGAGAAAACAAAGATTAGCAGCGAGCAATAAAATTAGTCACCTTCTTCTGAGCTCCTTGCTTATAGTGGATGAGATCGGTAAAGGTGACCTTCAACCCAATGTTAGCTTGGAGCTATTATAAGAATAGATTGACCAATTTCTCGAGGGTGAAGATGGAATTATTGAGAAGAGAGAAAAAATATTCCAACGTGGTGTCTTTAAGGGACTATGGAAATAGTTTGGCTAACAACACATCCTAATAGAGGAAGTCACTACACATGGCAGTGAATGATGAGACATGAGTTTGTGGGTCACCTCGGCCATTGTACTTATCAAATTTTAGAATTTCCATCCCTTTGGGAATGAGAACATTTAAAATATTTAGGGCTAGGGGACTGTAGATGTAGTAGGGTTGCAATGTGTATTGGGAAGTAGTGTTGGATAAGTTATCTAGTTATGATTGTATTCAACCCATATTTTGCAATAAGGTATTTAAGATGGGATTGGATGGAGAAGGTGGGGGAGGATGACTAGTCATAGTAGCGAAGGTTCAAGATGTGGATTCAAGAATCTCATAGCCCAAAGGAATGTGATTCACATTGACTCCAGGATTAAAAAGAGTCACAATTTTTGTGTTATTAGCAAAAATGAGAGAAGGTATAGAGGGATTAGTATCCACCATGTGCACAGACACCTCTGACATTGGAAGATTCAACTATGTACCAGTGATCTTCAATTGGTATCATGAGGGTGGCTCAACATTGTCGTGTATGAGGGTACATGAGTCTCTACTATTTTAGTTATTCCATGAAGCAACTCAAGACCCTAACAGTTTAAGATAAGTAGATTCCTTAGATCACAAACGATAGGAGCAACTTGAGTACAAAAATATTTATTTAGAAATTCCTCGAATTCCTTAAGTCTTTCTTCCAAAGACTAAACCTACTCAAAGGATACCCTAAGAGAAGATTCATGGTCTATGGGAAACAATGTTCTAGAAGGATTACTTGGTTGGGAACTTGTTTGAACATTTGTAGATAGATGGATAGAAACACAAGGAGGTGTATAGCCAGGTGACAAACCTATGGTGAATTGATCAAATTCAAGATCTTGATGGGTTGGATTAAAATGACTTCCTACCTCAGGGATCAAGGCTCAAGTGTCGACATAAAATGATAAAGAAGTTTGTTTATATTCTTGCAAAATTAAAGTGGGAGAATTTCAAAAATTAGAAGAGTGGGTTGCAAAGGTCTTTTGGACAAACTAGCATGCTCTCAGCCAAGGACAACAATGTGACGCATGGACGTCCCTGTAGTGTGTTGGTGTCTTGTATGGACCGAAAACTAAGTTTATGACAGAAGACAACTATCCTACCTACTAACAGACTGATAGTTGAAATCTTGAAATGCACTAAAATGGTAGAGAAGTAATAGAGATAAACATAAAATAGATTAAGTGAAAAGGAAATGGTAAAATGAACAATAGAAGAGAAAGAAAACTCACAAGAGGTCCAAGAATGAAGCCTCCATCAATGATAAATCTTCAATACTTGTACACATAGAAATGAGAGAAAATATTGGGGTTGTTTTAGGGGCTTGCCTTAGTCAAACCCCTGCATTGGTGTTTCCACCTCCATGGGTAGCCAGATATGATTGAGATAGAAAATAGATGAGATGAAGAAAGATAGACGTGCTAGAATAATGTGCTAACAAAATAATTACACAATATAACATAGATAATGCAATAAAGGAGCTACAGTTACCACCCTTTAGCAAGTGAGAATGTTGAAAGGAAGATGTTGTAGTCTCCAACCTTGAAAGAGCAGCATGAAATACCTTATGAGGGTGAGAAAGTGTGACAAAGGTGATAGAATGAAGTTTTTGTGATGTAGGAGAGAATAGAGAACTTTCTAAGAGAGAGAATGAATGAAAGAGTGAAAAAAGATTGAGTGAATAGAATGAGAGATAAAAAGTGAGGTGTTTTTGAGAGGTATATGCATGTAAAGGACCATCCTGACATGTCTACAAGATGTAGAGGCATTACACTCGCGGATAGGTAGGAAATGTAATATCCAAATAGCTACTCCAGTCGTGAATCTTTCAGGGACGTCAGCACAACACGTGTTCATCTGTGACAAAAAAATATCGTAACAACCAGGAACGAAAGGGTTAAGGATAAAATTAAGGGGATATTGCATCGTCAAATTTAATTTATCTAAAGGGGGGGTTTATGGAATGTGAAATCACATAGGATGCAATTTATGACATTACAACAAGTTAAAGAGAAGAGGGGAAAAGGTTATGTTTCAATTGTGATATAAAGTATAGTTGAGGATATAAATATAGTGAAAATAAATTATTCTATACTGAAGATCCAAATGAGGAAGAAGAGAGGAACCAATATTAGAGGGTGACAAGGAGTTAGATGAGGAATCACAAGGTCCTCAACCAATCATTTCTTGTCATGCACTCTCAAGTTTTAGCACATCACAAATTCTCAAGGTAGTGAGTTTTTCAAATAAGGTAAGAGTTACATTGTTGATAGACTTGAGAAACACTCATAACTTCATCAACACAAAGCTGAATACTTGTTTAAATTGCTTTATATATCTATCTCTAGAATTTTAGGTCTTGATTGTAGATGGGGGTATTTTTATTTGTTTTAGAAAATGTCATAGTATTAAATTATCCATGGGATATTATCACCTTTATTTCTCGATGTTTGTTAACTCCATGGGTGTAGCATATATTAGTTTGGGAGTATAATGGCTTAATAATTTAAGAATAATTTAGATGAACTTTGAGGAACTATTCATGCACTTTCACTTAGAGGCAAGGATAATAGAAATAAGAGGGTTGTGAGAAAATTCTCCACAAATGGTAATCTCTCAAAAAATGAAACATTTGCTTAAGAAGGGAGCAGATGAATTTGTGTCCCAATCATTTTCATTAGAAGCGTATCAATCAAATCCTTCTACACCACTATTTTGCGAGATCTAAGGTGTCAGGGGCAAAATATTAAATGTATGTATTGGTTTTCTACATGTAATTTATTGATAAATACTTAAATGGCCCACAAAATGCATAATTTGGGATATTAAGTGTACAATTAGGTCCAATTGCTTAAGGGGGAGCAAAACATAGTGTGAAATTATCACGGGTAACAATTTACAACACTACAAAAAAAAAATGTTATTGATAATAGTTATAATTCTCAATAGAACGATGGGTTAGTAAACCTAATACAAACTATGATAATGTAGTAGTTAATGGCCATATTTAAGTTTTAGTGTTCATTGGATTACATTAACATGTATGATTAACACTAAAACATAGATTAGGTAAGATAATAGTTGCCACATGTTTAGAATTTATAGGTTTTATGTATGCATTCATACTTTAGAACTGGGTGATAATTCAAAATTGAAATGGATAACATGTTTTAATATTAGAGTGCTTAGTTCCTCTTATAGGGAGGGATATGGAAAGCACCAACTTCTATCCTTGTTTTAATTATATTTTTTTAAGAATAATAACTAAAACAACATTCCTAAAAGAACATGGGTAAATATGAGAATATTACATTATTCACAATTATAACTTGTTAATCCATACAATGTCCATGACCATATTAATCAATTTAACAACGTGTTGAGATCTTTCTTCAAGCAAATTGCATAGCTCCAAAAAGTGAATTGTGTTTTAAGGTAGATATTTCCTTAAAAGAATAAGGGTTTGATTGACTCGTAAAGTTCTCACATAGTACTCTTAGTTTCTTTAAGAATCATTCTTCTCTAATAAAATAATTAAATAGTATTAAAAGGAGAATATTTTAAAGAAACTTTCTTTCCATAAATCTAACCATGCGTGTTATCATGCATTTTATTTACTAGATATAGTGTATATTTGATGGTAAAGTTAAAAAATATATATTCCTTTTGTGTGGTTGACATTAGAAAAAATTTTAGGGCATGAAAGATTGTATGTGCTCAAAGATATTTAAATTACACTCACTTCCTAAGCATTGCATACTTGGCTTAAGACACAAATTACAAGTCTGTAGATTTTTATCTTAGAGATGATTTTCATTCCAAGCTAAGGATAAAGTTCCATATGCTTTATGATTGTGTGGATTCCACTTAAAACCTCCTCATATACCTTGAAATCTAAGCAAAATTGAAATGCTAGATTCAAAAAATAAGTAGCTATATATATAAGGTCCTACGAAGTTGACGGTGTCACTTTCAATAAGTGGTCCTATATGCAATGATATTTATATTTAACTCCACCATATATAGATCTAATTGTAACAACCCTAGTGTTCTTCACGGTAAAATTTCCAATATTTTCACCCTAAGTGAATAAATCATGGCGCTATGACATAGCAATAAATTTTTTCTTCCAATAATGTAAATTACATGCATAATTGAAATAACACAAATTCCAATTTGTCATTGCAATCAAAAGTAATTTTATGAATCTCCCCAAAACATATATTTAATATTGAACAAAGATGTCATACATTATTCAATAAGGATTCCTTTCCAATATAATAATTTCACAAATTACAATATTCCAAGAATGTACACAAATACAAACATAGCTCCACCGAGCTTCTTAGCATAAGATATAGATAGTCCAACAATTTTCCTTTCAAAACCTTGGTCTTTTGTCGCCTACTGAGGAGGAGAAGCATCACTCAAGCACTTTTTCTCCAACCACATAATCATATGCGGTCCCTTGTGCATCTATCAATGATAGATGGCCCTACCCTTTGATGAAGAGATTGGTTGGGTAACCCCGTACAACATACCACTATGAGCTTAGTGTTGTGCCCTACATGACTAGGATTTATAACCTACGCTAGGTAACCCTCATGCATTTAAATGGACATGGTGAACTAACAGTGGAGCCCCAGGAAATCACACTACTTTGGCTAAAGTATTCTCACTTAGTACTTCGAGTGATGGTCTACCATTCATTTACACTATAGCAAGCTCGTTTTGACTTAAGGCCATTATATATATACTTAGGCAATCCCTCTCCACAGGAAAATTACTCCCCAGGATAACCTATCTCATTAACACAACCTAAGGTAACACAACTCATTAAGCAAAGGACTAGTTCCCTCCCTTCACTAAATATCAATCCCAAGAGTAACCTACTAGCCATCTAGCATAATTAAATATCTAGCTATCAGTGTCCCTTAAGCTACCCATGTTTAATCATATCTAGTATAATAACAATGCTTATGACAAACAATCTCTCCTTCACGGAGTAATTACAAACATTAGACAAATAGAGTAAATAGTTACCGCTTTTCTTTCAAAGCAAACATTACTTTTCCCTATATGCAAGTAACTATAATAGACTAGTTTAAATAATCAAGTAGAAAATCATTCAAAACTAATACAAAGAAGGGAAGAATATCCTCATGTGTCTATGATAAGCTTTCTAATCGACTGGCTGCAAACACAACACTTCCAAAACAACAACTAGCCTGGTATCGATCCTCCAACAAAGTCTCAATAACCACTATCTCACAAGTTGGAAAATACTTCTCTCAAAATAGTAAAAACTCTCTCTATGCTCAAAGCTCTCACTCACTGTAATAGTCAGAATAATGCAGAAAGGTATGCAATAAAATGCAAAAAATTGCTCAAGGAATGTGTCCCAAACAAGTGCACTAGCTTCACTATTTATACAGTAATCAGGTCACTACTCGTCCTATAGTTTAGGAATGAGTTTTGACAACAGCTAGCATGCATAGAAACACATATATCACAACTAAAAGGTGGCGAACATGTAAGCACTTACTCAACTAAAATAGCTACAGATCGACCTTGTTGATTGGAAGCAATTAGAGACTAATTCAAATCTCCACATGATAGAATTTGGTTTGCATTTCATAATGGACATCTACATGTATAAGGATTCAAAGGTGGAACCAAGAGCATCATTATTCACTCTCAAAGTTGGCGCGGTTTCCTTCTTATTTGAAATAGTCAACATCAGATTTGCAACATCAAGCTTGCATTGACTAAATCTTGGTATGAGTCGATTCACATAATAAATCGGTTTGACAAAGTCATCGACTTGTATACACGCCTTTACATATGTTGGTCTATGCATAATAACATGGCACTTAAAGTTTACTAAGTCCATAGGCTTTCCACAAAAGGCATCAAATTATTCTTTCATCATACATCGACTTAATGGTTACTCATTATTTGTAGATTACAAACTCTTCATACACAAACAACAAGAGTAATATGCAGCCATAGAATAAAGTCACAAATATTACCTATTCAACCTCTGGTTTGATTAATAAATCAACCTCAAAGCTTGCTAATGGTAATTGAATCCCAAGTAATAGAGAATCGGTTTCAAAAGCCTCCTATAACTATGCACTGTCTTCTATTGAATACTCAACAATCTAAGACTATCTATATCTCTAAGCGCTACTCAATACTCACGTGCTTTATGCTTAAGCATTTCCATTCATTGAGCTAAGCACTTACCTTTGTGAATCGATCTCTATATGGCCACGCCTTCAAAGCATCTCATATACCTATATACCTATAATATATACACACACCATGTCCACCTAGTAAGAGTACATTTTGTATTTAAATGAATACAAACAAGATAGCAATCATATTGTAATAATATATATTATATATGATCTATATATACACATACACACTCCTTTATTAAGCATTACTACTTATGTGTGTATTTGTTTATTTATACAAACATATATATATATATACCCATTAAACAATATGCATGCACTCTTACCTACACGTATACACTTATACGTATGTACATACATATATAATATGTTTTTACACACACACACACATATATATATCAGGTTACCCTTTCTTATCTTATTCTCATTGATACACACATTTGTTAAGTGTATATATATATTCACATATATAATTGATCCCTCATGTGAGTATGTTTGTAAGTATTTATACTTACACATACATGCATATGATTATGCTCTTACACACGGATCAATGTATGTATATACTCATACACATGCATACTTTTGATGTAGATATGTATCAACGAAAATCTCAAAGACACATAGCATCATAATAACATTTATATACATATATGCATGTCTATACATATTTCGTCACACTCGTATGGACATCCCATTATATCCATCGTACACATATGCTAACATATGTATATATGCATATATCCCAAATACTCATTCAACCATACAATCAAGCACAGTAAGATAAGGAAGCTACTCACAAGCTCAAATAGATAACATCACCCTATAGTGCATTCAATAGTAATCAAGACCCTTACCAATGTAGACACGTCAAACTTGGGATGACTTACCTACTTCCTACATAATAACTCGACTCAATTAATCTACTATGAGTGTGTGAATAAGCTCAGATAGGTTACGTTATTGGTTACCCGACCAAGATCTTCTCCTGAGTGATACTTCCCCTCTGCCTGGAGGAATGAACATTTACCTACATCTAACTATCACAAGCACATGGTAGTTAGTTATTCATAAAACATGCATTACACATAATACATCTCCATATTTAGAATATTAATTCAATAACCATCCATTTCACACACATGCATTTCTTATAACATTAAATGAAATAACGTTAATTCATAATGCATTCATAACAAAGTGCAAGCACATTTTATTCACCATCAGAATACAAATTACATTCACATTTACCCTACATAGTAATAGTAAATAGTAATTACATATTTAGGGTGTAACACTAATAACCTCATTGCCCCTAGATCCATGCTCTCATATACATAAGCCCGTTGTGGGCTTCTCATATCAATGAATATATATAATCATTATTAAATATTAACATAAATAAGTATGAACAAAAATAAACAAATATAATGAAAATATATATAATAAATTACATCTATGATCACCTTTGTCAAAAGCTAGAATTTCTACTCTTTAAAAATGTTATCGACCATGGCAATGTCTTTAATTGTCTTAGCATATGAAGATGTAGACCACTTCTTGCTCACAAATATAGATCTCAATGCAACATTTGCTTGAAGCAACAAATTTAAGGTGATGCAATTTATTATAAAGTGGGCTATTCTAAGAGGAGCCAACACCTACTTGAAGGTGTATTTTATCCTTAACTTTATGACCCAAGCATGACTATATATTTATAAATACTATTTTCCATGGTCTACACATGTTTTGATCCATGAGATTTTACCAGATTCTTCAATATATGGGGTTGAGACAACAAGTAATACACAAAGTCCAAAATAAGGATGGGTACCTATTCATGAGAAGGTTATCCATAGCAACATAATTTGTTGCATTGTCTATAATTATTTGTAGACAACATTCTCATCAACCACCTTGACCAAATCTTTTTTTTTTAAATCACAAAATAAATCATTTTTGTCTTTATTGAAACATCATTGAACTTGAATAAAACTACCTCTCGAGGACGAAACAATGAAATTGAAGTACTAATGTTAATCACTAAAGTAGAAGTTAAAATTGTAATCACTAAATCAATAGATTTTAAGAAGTATAGCCACTTTGGGAAGAAAAAATAAAATTCAATGATATTTTATTCCTTCTATCAGTCCAACCATTAGCGAGAGGAGGGAAAAGAAAGAGAGATAGAGGGGGAGACAATTATATATAGAGAGAGGCACATATATAAAGAAAGAGAAAATCAAAAGATAGAGATGAGATAAAGAGAGATTTAGATAGACAGATAGATAGTGAGAGAGAGATCTAGGTAAAAAGGAAAGAGGGAGAGAGAGAAATAGAGAGATAGAAACAAAGAGATGTAGAGGTAGAGAGATAAAGAGGGATAGAGATATATATAGAAATTGAGAGATATACATGGAGATAGAGATTAAAAGAGAGGAATAGGCAGAGAGATAGAGCATGCGAGAGATATATAAGAGATACAAAGGGAAAGAGAAATGAAAAGAGAAAGAGAGAAGAGGAGAGAGACATAGATAGAGATAAAGTCACATCAAGAGAGGGAGAGATATAGATAAAGAGAGAAATAAAGGTATATATATATATACATAAATATGTATGCATATGTATATATGTATACATATATACATATACATACATACATGTATATATGTATGTATGTATATATACATACATACATGTATATATGTGTATACCTTGGAATTCTTTACCGCTCTAAAAGTGCAAATCTAACTAAGAAACATGAATAACAAAATGCCAAGGACACCTCAAGATTAGCCAAAAGAGTGGTTCAACGAAAAGGAATGCAAATAAAATGAAACACAAATATTTTTACCTCCCTTGTTGTTGATACCTCTTTGATTGGCCCTTGCTTGGATTGGTTGTGTGCTCCTTAGATGATAGTTTGAATGTCTAAAATGCAAGCTTCAATATGCAAGATGATGAGCAAAAATAGCTAAATGATTGAAAAGGCTTGAGGATTCAAATGGACAGCATGTAGTTATCAAAATGCAAAAGTGTTGAGAAGGAAAATGGGCAGCATGTAGTTGCTTAAATCAAAAGTGTTGGAAATGCCCTTGAGGAGGGGGTATTTATAGGAGAATTTGAATTCTCTAGAGAATTCAACGGTCAAGATTGCTCCAACAAGGTCAAGATGAAGGGCTATGGTGGGTTGAGAACCCACAAGCCCTCACATCTTGACATGTGGAGGGTGAAGTGGACAAGGGGATATGAGGTGGAGGTGAGGTGTCAAGAAGGTACATGAGGTGGAAAAAGGACATTCACCTTGGGGAGTGAGGAGATTTCCTCAAAAAGGGATTCATTGTCCCCAAGTGGGAGTGAAAGGGAAATTTGAGGAATTTTGGAATTCTTCAAAAATATACATGTAGAAAAGGAAAGGTGGTTGGGGATATAAAAATTCACATTCATAGGATAATCTAGAGGATAAAGGACCTTAAAAAGTGGGATCAATACATGTGGAGATTGTGACAAGTCCAAGGTTGGTCACATGTGGAGATTTCTCAGGACAAGTCCAAGGGTTCAGGAAGGCCTTTGGAGGATGGAATGAATTAAAAATTCACATATAAAAGAGGGGAATCTAGAATAAAAAGGAATTAAAAATCTTTGAGAATGATTAGGGCTTAATTAATTAGTAATTAGAGGATAATTAGGCTAATAGGATTAAAAGCCAACTTGTAAAAGTTAGAGGATGTGACACATCCTAATCGCAAGGATTAGGCATGCAATATCCTTAATGATGAGATTAGAAAATGGATTAAGATAAGATAAAAATGACGCGGAGGAATTAAATAAATGTAATATTTATTTAATTCTTTTGGATGAAAGGATGATTGTAAGAGGTAAATGCATTTAATTATTAATTAAATACCTTAAGGATTTGGCAGAATTAAAGATATTAATTAAATAATAGTAATATTATTTAATTAACTAGGATAAGAGGATGTTTAGACGAAAAGTGATAAATTTGGATAAATTAAGTGTCCAAATTTGGATGTCTACAAGTTCATAGAACAATACTGTTGATTGTGTAAATTTTATGTCTTTAATCTATACCTACATTATGTATAGGTGGATGCTTGGAAATCATATATTAATGCATCAAGATATTTGTTCATGTTATTGATATTAATTTTTCTTATCTTTATTTACATCATTTAACTCAAAGTAACTTCATGTTGCCTTCAATACATGCACCTTTCAAATAAGAGTGAGAATTCCTTTGTGGTATAAGTCTAACTTTCTATTCCAATTTATAGGAACAATAAAACTAAAACAAAAAAAAACTCATTCCAAGCTTGTTTAACATTTGAAATGGTGAAAAATAGGTTGGTGTGTTGGGTTAAAGTGTGTGTTATAAGGGGGTTCACCAAATATGGACCCGTTTTCCTTTATTTCATTAGGAAATGATATCCACACAAAGAAGTGACTTGCAACCCTTAGGTGAGTCAACTCAATGAGAGAATATACTAATTTCCTTTTGATTGAGGATGAGGGTATTAGCCTAAACAACACTTTTGGGAGAAAAACTAAAAATAGTAAATCTACTCAATTATGCTCATTCAAGCTTGAAACAACAATTTGAAGTTCAATACTAATAGAAACAACAAAATTTCTGTAGATTTGAGAAGGGTAAAACACCGTGTACCAAAAGACATTTTCGAGAGGAAAATTGGGACTTATTCGCCCATGGGAGAAAGGGTCTTTGCTTAGGGTTTTCAAACAACTTTCAGGAGCCTTTGATGTCAATTTGTAGCTTCTATTTGATCCAGGTTTCAGTGTTGAAAAGTTGAAAATCAGATTTGTAGGTGAGTTTCCATGAATTAACGACAACTTTGACAACTTTTGCAACTTTGACAATTTTTCTAATTTTGCTCTTCAAGAGATCTTCAATCCTTCAACCTAAGATCTACAATACAAACACAAGGGGGGGAAATTGTTTATTTTTTGTGAATGGGGGTTTTCCTTGGTCAAACCTCATTTGGGTAATTAAACCTTGAATTGAAATAATGAAACATGGAAAGGGATGATGAATGAACAAAGCTATGTTGCAACTCACCAAACCCTTGAATAAACCTTTGAAAGTCTGCAATATTGATCTTGATCTTGTATGAAATGGCGTCAATAGATATGGATCTTGATGATTGAAATATGACTTGAATACTTTGACTTGTATCTTGAAACCTATATCACAATGTTACCTCCAAAAACATGCATCATGCTTAGACTTTGACATGATGCTTGAGATCTTGATTGCTACAATAAATCACTAATAAATCTACTCTTGAATGCTCTTGATCATAAGCTTTTCTATAGTTTTTCTCACTTCAAAATGCTAGGAAAATCTTAGACTTGGCTTGATAAAAAGACCTTGTATTTATAGGTATGTATCCTTAATTTCTCAAAAATTAAACATTACAAGCTGACATCAAAATTTGAATTTAGAGACATTAAAATACTACCAAAAACATAATTTAAATTTAGGTTCAAAGGCCTAGGGAGGACCCATTCACCCATGGGAAAATGGGTCTCGGGAACCTATTCCTAGAACACACATTGCTCAAGGTAAAGCATTTTGTGTTGGCATTAATTATTGTTGGGTTTTCTCTTTGAAAAATGTAATTTATTAGGCTTGTAGATGTAAAATAGGGCTTATTAAGGCATAATTAAGTCCATTTTAATTAAGAGGGCCCAAACAAAGTGTGGAAATGTAAAGTAGTACATTTTTCTACACTACAACATTTAAGCAAAGGAATTAAGGATTACATTCCAATCAAAATTAAATTTGTCTCAAAACATTCCTTTGAAATTGATTATAAACAAATATGTAATGTGAGCATATTTCAAATGTGATAGAGGATATTATATGCATTTCAAAGTTGTATTACTAAATGGGCATGTGCACCAAGATGGGGCACAAAAAAGTGGTGAAATGCACAAAAATGAGTAAAACACATTTGTGTTTTGAAGAAATTCAAATAACATGCTCATACCATAACATAAGTGCATTATTTGAAAGAAAAATATGCATGCACTTTTATGAAAGAAAAACACATTCACATTTTTATGAAAACAAAATGTGTCCACGTGTTATGGAGACAAAACATGTGCACATTTTTTTTAGATTACAGGAATTGGTCGAGTATCTGTCCCCCTATAAACTACAGTGTGCCTAGTAAAGTTTTTTCACATGACTGGTGATGTTGGCATGGCATGCCCTCCGGTACCATGGGGATGTTGGGGAGACTAGACCTCGTGACCTCTTTCCTACAACAAGATGCTTTAACCAATCGAGCTAGACCCACCACCCATGTGCACATTTTTATGAATAATATATTATTTTGAGTTGAACCCCATACAAAATTAGAGAAAACAAAAAAAATAAAGTGCATGCCCTAAAGATTAGGGGTGCCAAGAAGCAAAAACAATGCTTTTAGATCTCAAATTTCTTACAAACAAAAAATTTTGAGTACTAGCCCAAATTTTGGCTTGCCTCAGATCCACTCCTAGCTTCTAAGTTTATCCCTTTTATTGTTGTTAAAGTCATATGGTGTTTGTCAGAGGAGGCAGTTTTTTTCCTCTTAACCTCTTGGTGGAACTTGTAAGAAAAAATTGTTTGGTTCTAGCCCTTTATCCCAAATTCTGAACTTCTTGGTAATTTTTCAATGGGTGGGGTTTATCAAAAGTATGTCTAGGGTTTTCCTTTTAAACCATTTTGAAACCTAACTCATGAACACTTTTGATCCTTTGGTCTATTTCCTTGTTGACCTGTTGAGTTCGTTTCTGATCTTTAAAGTTGTAACTTAAGTCTTATTAAGTCATTTGGCAACCGCCCATGTCTACCTTGTATTACCAGTCGATCTGATGCCTTTGATATTCATAAAGTTACCTCATGCAAGTATTTGAAATATTTCAAGTTAAAATCCCTAAGAAAACTTATTGAATTGTTGAAATATTTGTTTTAAAATCCTAAGTCTGAAGTATACTTATAGACATCTAAATTTGGCCACTTATGTTTGGTCAAATTTATCCTTTTTTCATCTAGATATCCTCGTATCTGCATTAATTAAGTAATATTACTATTATTTAATTAATGCCCCTAAAATTCCTCTAAATCCCTAAGATATTTAGTTAAATAATTAAATACCTTACCCTTTATTCCCCTTTTCCTCAAATAATTAAATAAATAATTCCTCACATGTCACATCCTCCATCACTTTTTTCTAATCCTAATTCACCTCCTAATCCCATCATTAGGGGTGTGCACATGTCTAATCCATGATTAGGATGTATCACATCCTCCAACTTTTGCAAGTTGGCTCTTAATCTTCATTAATCACCTAATTGTCTTCTAATCATTGATTAGCTAGTCTAATCAACCCTTTAGTCAAATCTCCCCATCTCCCAAGAAAATTTTAATTCTTTTTTGTCTTCCCAAGGTCCTCTCATGGAATTTTAATTCCATTTACAATCCCCATGTCCTTCCCAATGGAATTTTAAATTCAATTTATTCATCCAAGGTTTCTAAGGAATTTTTAATTCCTTTTATCATCCCCATGCACATTAAAAAAGGAATTTTCAATTCCTTTGGTCAACTCTTTGATCTCAGCCCTTGATCTTTTGTCCTCTTTCAATCTCCATCATCCATTTCATCTCCCTTGGCTAAATGACTAACACAACCATTTTTGGGACCCTAACTCTCTCAACCACATTCTCAAGAACCCTAACCATTCTCAAGCATTCATCCTCTCAATCTCTCAAGCACACACTACCATCTTGCATCCATAGTCAAATCCACCATCTTTGCATCCAAATAAAGCTAAATCAAGTTGTTATGTTGTCAAAATCATTCTAGGAGCACACACACCAAGCTATCAACGAGGACAAACAAATTCTCCAAGCTCAAACAAGGTAAAATTGGTTTTATTGTCATTTTAAGTTTGAGTTTTATCTTAAGCTCAATCTTGAGGTGTTGTGTTTCCCTTGCTTGCATTCCGTTTTGTTTTGAATTTTAGACTAGGAGAAAAATGCTGCACACAAAACCATCGCTTTTATTTAGCCTTAAATCCCATAATGCCTTGATGAGGTCCCTCTTTTAAGAATAACTTATTGATCACATGCATAAATCATCACTTAAGTTCTTGGCCCCTACTCTGCTCAAGCCATGTAGTATCTTCTCATTCCATCACATGCATCCTTCACATCGCAATTTGTTTCTCCATCTCTTAATCCTTTAACATGATGTGTTATAGCTTAAAAGCTTTATAGTCGATGGACAGGTGTCAAAATTCTATTTCATCGCTACATCCCTTCGCATCGAATTCTCAATGAGGAGCAAGGTAAACTTGTAGAAAGATGGGGAGCCAAAAAGGGGTCTTGAGTGGCCACTTTTTTCTAAAATCAGGAAATACTAACCTTGGATGAGAAATTGAGGATAGTTACACTCCAAATTTTACGATGCAACAAAAACAAGGATCGTAGTGCTCTAAGTCTAATTTCTAAATTACTATTTATTTTTGAAAATGGTAGAGATTAAGAGGTTCAAAAAAGGGAGCCACAAAAATTGGTTCTATTTTAATCAAAAAAACATAACATAACATCTTTTGTGGCTCCCTCAAAAGGTTAACTTTTTTTTGGTATTTTTAAAATCTCTTCAGTGAGAAATTAGCTAACAAAAGTAGTTTATGCCCAATTTTTCTAATAATTTTTTAATGAATATATATTTTTTTACTAATTTTCAAAGTGGGCACATCTTGAAAAATAGAAATTTGATCATGCTACCTCTATAATTTTTGAAAACTAATCGAAAATCATTTTTTTAATATGTGTAGGATGGAGTCTAGTTTATAAAAATGTAATTTATTTAACATTTCAATGAACGATTAAAAAATAAAGTAAAAAATACCAAACATTGCTTTTTGACAAAAAAATAGACACACAAACAAAATAAATTAAATATGAAAGCCTTAACATAGTCAAAATGTACATTGGAGTTGCATTCTTATGATGGAGCACACAGGCACGAAAGGAAGTTGTGCAGGTTAGAAAGGAAGCTACACAAGCAGTTTGAAATCTTCTGAGGCAAATGGCAATTATGGAGCAGAGGATGAAGATGATGATGCAGATTATGCTTCTCCTACATTTTATTTCCTTGTTCCTATTGTGTCTAGGCGTTCTTGGTGTTTTTTCAGTGGCATGGTTGGCCATGCTTTTTTCCATTTCGGCGCTTCCCTGGTGCTTTTTGCATCTTGCGGAGGTTGTTTCTATGCTTTCGTTATGTTTGGGTTGCTTTGATGGTGCTTATGAGGTTGATGAGGCAGATTGTTGTTTGCCTTAGGGGTCTTCTCTCTCGGTGTTAGAAGTTGTCTATGTTGTGTTTCTGGTAGACCCTAGTCTTTCTATTGGTGCAGATGGTTTCTTTGGTGGGTCTATTCTTCTGGCCATTTCCTGTGATGGGGATGTGCTACCTGGTTTGTTTTGGACTGGTTGCTCTTGCTCCCGGTGTGGTGTGAGGGGTTTTGTGGGTTTTGGAACCTCTTATGTGCTTGACCAATTTAGATTGGTGGGTTTTCTTTTTTTTTCTTTGGTTGTGTAATGTCGCAAAATTGCACCCCTTGCAATTTCACATACATTCTTGCATCTACTTTAGTGTCCACTCTCTTAGCATTTGTGTAGGCTCATTTTAGCCCCTACATCAGCCTTTTTCCCTTCTCAAGATGCTTTAGACACCTTTTCAGTAGCTACCCTCGTGCGTCAACTCTGTGTTAAACCTTGTGTTTTTCCTATTTGTGTCATTTTGTAGCATGATGTGTCTAGGCACTAGCACACCATGTGGACATCTGCATGTTGTGCTAGTGTCTTACGATGTTCTAACATTCAAACGACTGTTTCCAAGCATATTTGTCACTTGTCATCTAATTTTGTCGATGGTAACAACTTGTGATGCCTTGTAACTGCTCGAGAAGCTTCTTTTTGCTTCTCTTCTCTCCTTAAAATCTATATTTTCAAATCATTTTGGCAGCTAGCTTCTTTCCAGCCTTGGCTCCGACACTTTCTCTCTTGTTATTTTACTTGCACAGATCCATACAGCTTGTTATAGTAGCACTCTCAAGCTTTTACAACACTCTTTTCTCCCTCCCTTTGGCTCCCTTAAGCCTTGGAGATCTATCTTCAAAATCTTGTGCTTGCGAGCATCCTGGGATTCCATTTCCCCTATCTATTGCAACCTACATTTTGTGATACAGGTTCTCCTCCTCGAGCAGGGATTGCTTTTATCACCTAAAATTTGTGATATGGGTTCTCCTCCTCGAGTAGGGTTTGCTTTTATCACATTGCACTTGCATACTCTATTTCTCTTTATCTATCTGGCTATCCATGGAGGTGGGAACACCAAAACCTGGGTCTGACTGAGGCAAACCCCTATACAGCCCCAACAATTTCTCCAGATCTTACACATGTACGTATTGAAGACATTCATTTGTTGGAGGCTTCATCACTTGGGTGGTTGTAAGTTTTTTCCTTTCTATCTCTTATTCTCTTTATCATCTACTTTACTTTATTTCAGTTCTATTACATTATGTCATTTTCCCGCATTCTAGAAGTTCTTAGCAATTAGAGTAGAAGTAGCCACTAAATTATTTTTTGAGATATTCTTGACTTTCAGTCCATATGAGATGCTAGCGCACCCCTGGGATGCCAATGCGTCCCATTGTCATATGTATCCTACACTGACATCCTTTGGCTGAGAGCTTGTCAATTTATCCAAAAAATCTCTATGACTTGCTCTTTCTGATTTTGGCGTTGTTCCTTGAGGTAGTTTAGGGCAATTCGCGCCGTGAGGCTCTTTGAATGAAGAGAACTCGTGAGCTGTGAATCTCCCTTCTCTATAGGTTGTGGGGTGGCATTTTTCCCTCTGGTGCTTTGCTTTCATAGCTTTTCCCTACTGTTGTTGTGTTAGGAAAAGGTGTGTTGTACACCTTGCATACTGTTTATAATGTAATCATTTATTTATTATGTGTGTGGTGCATTTAGGGAGTCTAGAAGGATGTGCATCACTAGGAGTTAATTTTCTTGGGGCCACTTTATGTTGTATGTAACATTGGGACATAAGTTAAGTTACTAAAATGTAATTATTTAATATTGAGGAAAATAATTTAAAGAAAGTACCCAGTATTAAATGTGGGGACATGGTTTTGTAATCTCGTCCAGTTTTAGTCACATGGTTTTATGTAATACCACTTAGTGGTTTTGTGGGAGTTTGTTTCTATAAAAGCAACCACAAGGGTAGTTGTTTAAGGTTGGTCAATTGGCAGGTTAGCTCTTGTTAGCATTTGTGAGGGTTTGAAGCATGGCATGGGATGTGCGGTTACATGCTTGTTCACATGGATTGCTTGGAGAGGGCTTGATGCTTCAATGGTGTTCATGGAGACTCTGAAGATGTATTGTAATCTTTATTGCTGAATAATACATGAGTGATGGATGCTTTTGGAGGCTAGGTTTTTCCCTCTTGAGGGTTTTTCCAAGGTATATATTGTTTCATATTTTTATGGGTATGTTGTCTATTCTCTTGCATGTGGATTTTGAATACTTAGTTGCATAGATTTCTCTTTTGGGTTACGTGAAAATTGTCATTAGATGGCTACAAGTTTCCTTTAATTTGGTATCAGAGCCATGGTTGTGGTTGGATAACCTTTGGTTGAGAAAGATCTTGTTTGAGTTTGATTCGATGCATTGCATGAAAGAATGAAAGACATGGAAAGATATGAGGGTTTTGAAGGTTGTTTATTATAAATCTAAGGGTTTTGGGTTTTCTGTTATAATGGGTAGTTTATAGATTTGGGGTGAAAAATTTTGGGCAAAAAGGGTTTTTTGGTTGTACATTCAAATGGGGGTTTTGTGGGGGAATTTTGTAAATGACCTCTTGGGATAAAACATACCTTGTGGTTGGAATCAAGTTGGTCGAGAGATGAAGATTGATATTAAATTTGATATATTTTGGTGTCTGTGAAAAAAATGGAGATTTTTTACCCTCCTACCCCTGTTCGGCCATACAGATGTTGACGATACAGTTCACAAAAAAAAATAAAAATTTCATCATTGGTCTTCAAAAAATTCGTCGTGCAAAATATAAAAAATAAAAAAACTAAAAATCATATTAAAACGAGCCCATAGAAAATTTATATTTAAAAAAAGTTTAAAAATAATCATAATAAATATATTTAAAAGGGGGCGGACAGGGCCACCCCCGTACCCACCCACCTACCATGGCTGGTACAACTAGACAACAATGTCTATTGTTGGTGGTATTGTTAGTCAGCAGTGGGTAGGTCCCCCGCCACCACACCCCTTTATGGGGTTTAAAACCAATTAATTTTTTTTTCCTATGTTTTTAAATACCGCCCGGAGAATAAATTTAATGGGGCCTAATAAAAATTTGATATATGTGAAATTTAATTTCATTTTATAATACCTTTGGGTCTTCCACCGGTGCGCCGCCTAAGGCGCCACCACCACTAGTGGCTCTGCTTAGGGGTCACCCCTGTTATGCATTTATAGCCAAATTGTGCAACGTTTTTCCAGAGGGCATAACTTTTTCCTAGGTGGTCCATTTTTTCTCTTCTTGGACTCGTTGGAAATCTAACTCAATGCTCTATGTTGTGATGCTAATGATTCTATGAGATTTTATAGTTTGGATATTTTTTTCTTACTGGAAGTTAGGTGTTTGTTTTGAGCTTTGAGAGGGCATATCTTGTGCCTACAAAGTCGGTTTTTGGACTTCAAATAGTCAACAAAAGACTTGTTTAGAGCACTATATATTGAATCAGGTTTGGAGTTGTTTTGGCATGGTTTATTTTTTGTTTTCCTTATTTGAGTTGTTTATGGGTTACTTTGACTATGGTGAACTATGAGTTTATGGTTGATCAGATCTTGGAGATTTGATGTTGGATTCATTCTATACTCGATTCTATACTTACCTGTTGCATTTATGACTTGGATATGGGATGTCTATACCCATATATATTTCAGTGTTGATGCATTTTTTAGTTTGGTGGCTTGGTTTAGTCACTTGGTTTGCTAGTTTTGTTGTCATGTTGAGGAGTAGAGATGGTATTACTAGGTAGATTCGTGATGTGAGAGCTATGTAGTTGACTATGTTATGTGGATATATGGACACAATTGGATTCTTAGTTGCTGGTACATTTGGTGGTGATCATGGTGTCATGGATGTTTCTTGTGATCTAGAGGATTTGGTATGTCATGATTGATTATGCAGATGCATTATTGGTGGTGTTTTGGTGGTGTTATGAGGTTGTTTCTTATCTCGTAGATGCTTATTTGGTTCCTTGAATATGGTACTTAGATGTGGACATGTTTGGAAAATTAGATCAGAGGTTGATTTGGTGTTTGAGTTATTTGGTCTACATGGCTATTCTCTTGGATATCTTCATTTGTAGTTTATTGATGTGATGTTGAGTTTGCATGTTTTAGTGATTGGATCGATAAGTCATGCAGGTTATGGATTAGCTACTCGTTTACTTGTAGTGCCAGGATGACTTGGTTGTGGATTATCTTTATTCACCAGGTTTGATTCATTGTTGTTGCAGACTTTGACAGTTGGCCTTGTTCTTGGTCATTTGTATATTGGTATGTGTGCTTAGAGATGAGAGGATGGATATTTCTTATATTACCTAGATAGTTTTTTTTTGGGACTTGTAGCATGTGGTTCATCATGATTTCATGGATAACTTGGCTACACTTTTCAATGGGAGGTTTAGACAGTGATGGATTGACGGTGATGGATATGTTTATGATGGTTTGGCAGTTGTATGTATCTTCTTGGCTTGGAGATCTTGGTTTCACTTGTATGTTATTGATATTGCAATTGAGTGTGTGTAGACTTGGATGATCTTCATGGAGAGGATGGTAGTCATGATTCCGTATGTAGTTTGTACCACAATTCAATGGGAGTTGTTAGCAATGACATGGATGCATCATTGGGTATGATTATCTTCATGTGATTGGGGATATGTATTCTTGGTTTAGAGTGTTTGCTATTATGTCATGATTTACTCTTGATACCGACTTAGAGTTTGGCATGGTACTTGTTCTCTTGAGACTAGGATGTATATATGTTATGGTGCATGTGATCTCCTAGGAGGAGATGGTTAGATCATGTTGTCATGTTTATGTTCCTCATTCATGATAGGATCTTTGACATTGATCGTGGTAGTTCTCTTTGTATTGGGTACATTGATTATTTACTTGATTACTTCATGATGATTCCTTGTTGCATTTGAATTTTGGAATGGATTGATTGGTTATAGGTACTCATGGATACTTGGAGAAATAGGTGAGGCTATAGATCTCTTGTGATTAAAGACATGTGTGGAGATGGTTACTCTTGATGAGATTTCAGCAGGAAGTCCAAGGAGCCTACACCTTGGTTGGACATGATTTCAACATGGACCTATGAGAAAAGTGTTCTTGGATGAGTCATGATGACTTGGATGTCTTGGAGTAGCATTCATGTTCCCCACTCTTGTTCTACTTGACAGTTTCTCTTGATAGGTATTGCCCATTATTTATTTCAGGTGCATTATGATTTATGCTTTGTCTTCTCATGCATATGGATTTTGAGCTATGGATATATGGTTTTGGAGGGTTCATTTGAGGAGTGTTGGCATGTTTATCTCCTTATGAATTATGATTACATTCATTGATGTTGAGTTTAGGAGATGTATTGGGATTATTTCCTTCATTGGGAATGGATTTAGTTTGATATTCTTTAGATTAAGAGGCTTACATCCATGTTGGTTACATGATTATATATATATATATATATATAATGTTTGATCTTGGTGATTGAATGGTTGGGTGTTGTTATGGATTTTCTTTTGGGGTGTTGTGGAGGAGATCATACATGACATAGTTGGAATTTAGAAGTGTATGTAGGAGGATGATTTTCTATAGGTATATGATGTGTAGAGTTTCTCCATTTAGTCTTGGTTATCTTCTTGGATGTTTGGTTTCACATTACATCGGTTTGAGGTTTGGATGGAGCTATTGTGATCACTAGCTTGTGGTCATGTTTTTTCACGTATGTTCTTGGGTGATGGCGGAGGTTCCTTTATCTCTTTCCTTTGTTGGGTGTGGAGAACTTGGGAGAGCTATGGAGACTTGTGACGAGAGTTGTTCTTACAGGTTATTGGTTTATAGGTTTTGCATATCATTATGGATGATTCCTTGGTACTACATGATGTTTTTTACACTCTCTATATGATGCTATTAGTAGAATTTTTATGCCTTGATCATTTTAAGATTTTCATTACCCATGCAGTGGGAGCTCTTGGATGTGTATGCCATTCTTTGACAAGTTTGCACATGGAGTTTATGATTGCAGCTTATGGTTGTATATGTTGATGGCATGAGTTTACTATGTTTAGTATACCTTGGAGGTATGGATAGTTGGATGTGTTGGCACTTGTTGTGGGTGTTATTTCAGCTATGGTTTGTATATCTTGACAACTATTGGTGCATATTGATACCTTTGGATTGAGTGTTTGTGTTTGAGATTTTAGTTGAGGCAGGACTTACGGTTCATTGTGACAAATTATGTGGCTTCTCTTTGGATGGATTCTTATATTTGTGCATTGGAATGATGGAGGATGAGATAATTCATGCTTGGGATGGTTGTCACTTTGATTCTTTTTGTAGGTATCTTGATGGAGCACATGGAGCACTTTTGATTCCTTGATGGTATATGTGGCTATATGGATTGTTCATTTGATTCATGTTTGAGGTTACTTGTTCCCCTTATGCAATGTATACAACAAGTGGAAGAATGTTAGGAAAAGGTGTGTTGTACACCTTGTATAATGTTCATAATGTAATTATTTATTTATTATGTGTGTGGTGCACCTAGGGACTCTAGAAGTGTGTGCATCACTAGGAGTTAATATTCTTGGGATCACTTTATGTTGTATGTAACATTGGGATATAAGTTAAGTTGCTAAAATGAAATTATTTAATATTACAGAAAATAATTTAAATAAAGTACCTGATATTAAATGTGGGGAAATTGTTTTGTAATCTCACGGTTTTAGTCACATGGTTTTATGTAATACCACTTAGTGGTTTTGTGGGAGCTTGTTTCTATAAAAGCAACCACAAGGGTAGTTGTTGAAGGTTGGTCAGTTGGTAGGTTAGCTCTTGTTAATATTTGTGAGGGTTTGAAGCATGGCTGAGATGTGTGGTTACATGCTTGTTCACATGGATTTCTTGGAGAGGGCTTGATGCTTCAATGGTGTTCAGGGAGACTCTAAAGATGTATTGTAATCTTTATTTCTGAATAATACATGAGTGATGGATGCTTTTGGAGTTTAGGTTTTTTGCCTCTTAAGGGTTTTCCCAGGGTATATCTTGTGTCATATTTTCATGGGTATGTTGTTTATTCTCTTGCATGTGGATTCTGAATCCTTAGTTGCATATATTTCTGTTTTGGGTTATGTGGAAATTGTCATTAGATGGCTGCAAGTTTCCTTTCATGCTAGAAGTGTTTAGATGGAAAGAACCCCCTTATGGTTTATAATTCTCTCTTTGTGGAAGGGGTGTGTGTTTTTTTTAGAGGAAATTTGTCTTTTGTTCTCTGTGTTTGTTCTCTTGGATAGGTGGTATCCTATGATCTATTTCATGACTCGATTTCTCATGAAGCTTAAGGGAGACTCTGCTATTTTGGTGGAAGAGTTCCTATTTGTTGAGATGGTGTTGGAACAAAATGTTTCGATTGATATTTTTCTACTGAAGTTATTCTTGGTTGTCTTGGATTTGCTGCTAGCTAGGTGGTATTCTGAGAGCTTTTTGAAGACCCAAGTGCTTGTGTTGCCTATGGAAGCTAAGTTCATTCTTTTAACTATAGTATTTGTCTTCGCTTTGGATATTGGGTCTTCTCTTGAGGTGGAGACCTCTCCTATGGAGGTGGAGTCATCTCCTTTTGTGGTGGAGGCGTGTTTTGAGGCTGAATACTCTCTCTTGCATCTCTCATTAAGGCATAGCCCATTCCTATTTAGGTGGAGTGTTGGTTTGCAGGAGACTTGTGGCTATTGTGACAAGGATGAGCTTGGTTTCTTCTCCTATAGAGGTGGAGAGAATAGCTAGATGATGCGGGGAACAAATAGAGTTTTGAGTTTCCATGACAATCTCTCCTATAGAGGTGGAGAGGGGGTGTTGATGGGCTCTGTTGTTCATTTGGTTTACTGTGACTTGGTTGGTTCAGCCAGTGGTATGAAGAGCTTGGTGGGTGCTGATGCTAAGTGTTATGTTGTAGTCTGGCTGTTACAGGCTGATGGTTGCTTGGTTGTCTTATGCAGTTCTTTTTTCTTCCTAAGTGACTGCCTTGTTGTTTCTTGGCTAATGTAGGTGGTGTCTATGGGTTCAAGGTCCCTGCCATAACCTAGTTGTAAAGGGTTTAAGGTCCCTTCAAAACCTATGGGTTCTAGGTCCCTGTAAAATCTTAGCTTAGGGTTTGACGTTCCTTCAAAACCTATTTGTTGCAACATGTGTTGACTTGTTTTTATGTGTTTGGTTCTTGCTGATGAGTTGTGGTTTGGTTAGCTAATTATTTTTCTTGCAACATCTTTTCCTTGTATAGGGTTTTAGGTCCCTTCAAAACCTTCTTGTAATGGATTTCAGGTCCCATCAAAACCCGCTTTTCCCTATAAAAAATATAGTCAAAATGTGAAAAAATATACATCATTAAATAGCTAAGAAAGAGCCTAACATTACCCAAGTGTTCTATTTACTTGAACTTGGAACATGTGCAAACTTGACGATTAGCATGAACAAGATTATGTGAAATTTTGTAAAATATGCAAAAAAATGTCTTTGGATCTGTTGGGAAGGCATTCCAAGCCTTTGGGTTGGAAATCCAAAGTAATTCCAAGCCAAAGGCTTGGGGATTCCCAAAGCAAGAAAAAATGTGAGCATGTTATAATGTGCTCACGTTATTTGAATGCATTGATAAAATGCGAGCACATTATAACACACTTGCATTTTGGTCTACATTGAAAAAAAATTCTTCTCTTTTTTTTTCTTTCTTCTTGTTATCTTTCAGGGAAACTATACAAATTGACATTTACAGATGGTCATTTAATTTATTATACTTTAAATTATATTTCATGTATATAGTTTCAGGATTTTTGAGAGTGGTTCCAGATCTCTAGGAGTTATAATGCAAATTCTAGTTTTTGGAAGATCTCACAAATTTTTAGACTTAGTAAAATTTTAGTAATCAGCGTGTCAAATTTCAGTAATCAACAAGTTGGATTATTTCTCTCTCTCTCTCTCTTAGTCATTGTTTATCCCTTACACTCTAGACCTCTCTCTCACTGTCTCCATCCCTTTATCTGACTCTCTCCCTTGAGCTCAAGAACTACCTCTCAACCTATCCATCCTTCTCTCTCTCCTCCCCCCTCTAATTCTCTCTATACCACTTCTCCTTCCCTGCCTCCCTGCCTCCCTCCCTCTCACTCTCTCTCTCTCTCCCTCCATCCCTCCCTCCCTATCTACTTATCTACCTCCCCTCTCCCTCTCTCTACCTACCTATTCCTCCATCACTCTCTACCACTCTCTCTATTTCTCTCTATCTCACCTCTCTCTCACCTCCATCTCTTTCCCTCCATACTTCTCTCTCCTCTTCTTCCTTATCTACTCTCTGTCTCCCAATCCCTCTCTCTACCTACCTCTCCATCCATAACACCCTACCACTCTCTCTGCACCTCTCTACCTCACCTTTCTCTCCCTCCCTACCTCTCCTCACTTCCTCATTCCATCTCTACTTCTCTACATCTCTCCTCTCTCTCTACTTCTCCTTCCCTATCTAATATTTATATTCTCTCTCCCTCTACCTAACTCTTCATCCATCACTCCCTACCACTCTCTCTCTATTGCTCTCTATCTCACCTCACTCTCACCTCCCACTCTCTCCATCCATACCTCTCCCTCTTCTTCAATCTCTACCTACCTCTCCATCCATCACTCCCTACCACTCTCTCTACACCTCTATATCTCACTTCTCTCCCTCTCTCCCTCATTCCCTCTCTCTATCTCTATCTCCACTCTCCCTCTCTCTACCTACCTCCCCCTCCATAACTCTCTGCCACTCTCTATTTCTCTCTATCTCACCTCTCTCACCTCCCTCCCTCCCTCTCTCTCCATAATTCTCTCTCCCTCTCTTCTTCCCTATCCACTCCCTATCTCTCAATCCATCTCTCTACCTACATTTTCATCCATCAACCCCTACCACACACTCTCTCTACACCTCTCTATCTCACCTCTCCCACCTCCCTCCCTCTCTCTCTCTCAATAATTCTCTCTCCCTCTCTTCTACCCTATCCACTCTCTATCTCTCAATCCATCTCTCTACCTACATTTTCATCCATCACACCCTATCACACTTTCTCTCTACACCTCTCTATCTCACTTTTCTCTCCCTCCCTCCCTACCCCTCCCTCCCTCCCCCTCCCTCATTCCCTCTCTACTTCTTTGTATCTCTCCTCTCTCTACCTCTCTTTCTCTCTCTACTTATCTTTATCTCCTCCCTCCCTCTCTCTACCTACCTCTTCCTCCATCAATCTCTCCATTTATCTCTATCTCACCTCTCTCCCTCCCTCTCTACCTACCTCTCCTTCCATCACTCCCTACCACTCTCTCTACATCTCTCTATCTCACTTCTCTCCATCCCTCCCCCTTTCCCTCTACTTCTCTCTATCTCTCTCTACCTCTCCTTCGCTCTCTAATTATCTTTATATTCCCTCTCCCTCTCTCTATCTACCTCTCCCTCCATCACTCTCTCTCACCTATGTCTCCTTCCCTACCTCTTTTCCTATCTAATCTCTATCTCTTCTCTCCATCCCTCTCCCTCTCTCTTTCACACTCTCCCCCTCCTCTCTCCCCCTCTTTCTCTCTCACCATTCTCTCTTTCCCTTTCTCTAAATCTCTCCTTCTCTGTCCTCTCTATCTCACCATTCTCTCTCTACTTATCTTTATCTAACCTATCCATGTTCACCTCTCCCTTCTTCCCCTCTCTCTCCCACCCTCCCTCCTTCCCCCTATCTCTATCTCTCTATACTTCTCTCTATCTCACCTATCCCTCAATTACTCCCTACCACACTCTCTCTATTGCTCTCTATCTCATCTCTCTCTCGCTTCTCTCTCACCTTCCTCTCTTCTTTCTCTCTATCTCTCCTTCCCTCTCTACTTATCTTTATCTCCCCTTTCCCTCTCTCTCTCTCTCTCCCTACCCCTCTTTCTCTCTCACTCTCTTCTTCCCTCTCTACTCTTTATCTATCATCCTCTCTCTCCCTGAATATAGGTTATGGGGATGATGGTTGAGGGTTTAGGGTTTAAGGTATAGGGTCAAGGGTTAAGGGATAGTATTTAATGTTGATGGTATAGGGTATAGGGATTAGGGTTTAGGATATCTATTATAAGGTTTGGGAGATTGAGAGAGAGGGAGAGATAATGGTGAGATAGAGAGTAGAGAAGGAAGGAGAGAGTGAGAGAGAAAGATAGGGAAGGGCGAGAGAGAAATATAGAGGGAAAGAGTAAGGTTGGGAGATTGAGAGAGAGGGAGAGAGGAAGAGAGGGAGAGAGAGAGAGAGAGGGAAGGAGGGAGAGGTAGAGACGGAGTGAGAGATAGAGAGAGGAGGAAGGCTGGGATATTGAGAGAGAGGGAAGGAGGGAAGGAGAGGTAGAGATGGAGAGAGAGATATAAAGAGAAGTATATAAGGAAGGAGAGATAGGGAGGGAGGAAGGGATATGTAGGGAGAGAATGGTGAGATAGATAGTAGAGAGGGAAGGAGAGAGTGAGGGAGAAAGATGGGGAGTTTGAGAGAGAGAAAGAGAGAGGGTGTCATGTCTCCACTTTTACTTACATTTAATAATATGATAAGTTATTTAAATATTTTTGGAAAAAATAAAATTCATTAGTTTTGACTTGTGATAAATTTAAGATTTCAACATCATTTGAAATTTTTATCCATGTAAACTTTTTGATTGAATATGAAGGATGAATGTTATGATGTAGTAATGGAATCATTTCATTTTGAGCATTAGTTAAAGGTTATTGATGAAACTTTGTAAGTGCAATAGTGTGAATGTAGGAATAGGTTGAAGAACAAGAACATGGTTGAGGTAGGAGTACTTAGTTGGATGATGATCTGCAAGCATGAATGGAATTAGGATCACACATAGACACAAAAAAACCAAAGTATCTACATTTGAAATATGAACTTGGTGTGAATGTCTTGTGTTTTCTTAAAAGAATAAGGAAATATGTGTTGATGATCAAATAGGTAGAGTAGTGGAAAAAGAATTATTAGTTCATTATCTCTTTACCTTGTGTATTTAATATTTCTTTGAAATTCAAAAAGATGCATATTGTTGGAAGACTAAAATCACTGAGAGGGGGGTGAATCAATGATTTATAAAATTCACAAATTTTTCAAAAATAGGAATCTATGTTTGCTTTTGAACCAAGAAGACAGTTTTTGAAGCAAACTTGACTTGAGCATTAAACATGAATTAGGAATATGAATAAAATATTGACATGAATTGAGACATAGACTGAACCAAATGAATACTTTTATACTTTCTCTTGTATCAGAGTTCACAACAATAACAAAACATTTGTGCATGACATTTTGATATAAACATTTGCAACATTGAAGAAAAACAAAAAGACCAAATGACTGTTTATAGAGAAGATTTTACTAGTGCTAAACATTATTGTATTTGCATTAACCATGAATCAAATAAACATATTATCAATAAAGACTGAAGTCAAGATGTTTTACAAATTCACATGTATCAGAGCCCACAATAGAACCTTTTATGCATGATATGTTGACTTAAACATCGATAGAGATGCAAGACTGAAACATAACAACTTTTAATGCAATTGATGACATATTGAGATCAAACAAATAAGAACAATCAGACACAAAATCATCACATAACACATTATTTTGTCTTGAGTGGAAAACCCTCTTGGGGAATAAAAACCACTCAAATAATCTCTCTTTATTCACTTAGAGCACCAACTCCACAAAGTATATGAGCACCAACTCCACAAAAATTTAGAAGCACCAACTTCATGAGATACAGGAGCAGCAACTCCTTTACAATGCAACACAATTACAATTATCAGAACCCTAGAAGTGCAATTTGTAGTCCTAGAATTTCAATAGAAGACTATAAAATTTTTCAATAAGCACATTGAAGAATGTTGTATGAGAATGACAACATCTTCCTTAAGCACAATAATTTGAGTAGCAATATAAAGATTTTCAATGCAATACAAATTTTGTACAATATATCTAAAACATCATATTCCTCTTTCAAAATCCAGAAAAATGCTTGAAAGCTATCTTTTAAAGTCATTGAAAATAATAATCTATGTGCATGTTTTAGATTCAAAAAATGTGATACTGTTTGAAAGCTATAGATGTTTTTCAATCATCCCATAAATTAGGACTTTAGTCGTAATTCAAATAGAAAATGAATAATAATTATTTATTAAATTCAAAGTAAATCATATTTTATATTGGTGGAAAGCTGAGAATCTCCTTTAAAAACCCTTTTCGTTTCATCAATGTTGGGTAAAATATAGTCGTCAGCTACATACCCTACACATACCCATCATATCACCACTTTTTGGACCATCATGATCCTGCACATACCCCCATGCTTTCTTCATCTTCACTTTAGGTTTCTTGAACACTTGGAAAAGGTAGTTGAACTTGTCAATATAAGCCTGTCCCCCATTTGCATCTCTACCTTGTAATTGATCCCTTTTTCCTTGATGGATGTCATGTATGCCAATAGTACCTTGTTTCATTTTCACCTTAGGTTTCTTGTCTCTCAAGTTTGCAATCTCATCAAGAGCACTTTGTCTTCTCTCTTTGTCTCTGACCATCATGTTAGCAAGTATGGATTCTTGATTAGTGTTACTGATCTCTTCTAAAAGAAGTATATCATAACTTTAACCTTGGTACCTTTAGAATTATAGTCACTGACATTTGCAACTCTCTTTGGCTTCTCCACTTGTAGTGGATGCTTGTCTAACTATCCATCTTCCATCTGCAACTCATTTTTCTCATTGTGCTACTCCATACTTCCTTTTCCCCTCAAACATTGCTTGCTTAACTTTGCAATCTCATTCACAACAATCCTCTTGTCTTTAGCATCAAAATTACTTTCACTAGCAACCTTCCAAACAAGTACATCATTTGTGTTGACACCACCTCTTTCTTTAGATGCATTACATTTTGTAATTTTTTTCCCATAGGCTACTGTGTATGCTAGAACAACCCCTAGTACAAAAGCCATATAGTGACTAGCATCCCTCCTTGGAAGAAAAAAGTCAGAAAATTTATTTACCACTATGTCCACATGATCCTTCAATACCTCCTGAACTTCCCAAGGTAATTCTTCAATGCTTGTTGATGTCAGAACAATCCTAGGCTTTCTCACCATTGTATTACCTACCTCTTCCTCATTTATTGGCTTTAAAAACTCCTTTGTACCCATTTTCATCACTCTAGACTCCACTTGTAGGTTTTGGATTTCATCTTGCAATGGTTTAAGGGTGTAGGAAACTCCATCTTTTTCTATAACATAGGTGTTTTATTTGCCATAATATTTGGAACTCTTATCATACTACCAAGGCCTCCCCAAAATAAAATGACACACACTCATTGGCATTATATAAAAAAAAACCTTATCTTTGTATCCCCCTATATGAAAATCAACATTTCAACCCAACTTTGTTCATTTACAACTACTTGTTACCCTTTGTTAAGCCAAGAAACTGTATATGGAGTGGTATGAGAGATTATTTTCAACTTAAGCTTTTCAACCATCTCAATTGAAACCAAATTATCAGTGCTACCTGAATCAATTAAAAATTTGCAACATTTACCTAAACACTTACATGTGGTTCTAAAAAGAGACTTCCTCTATGGCAGCTCTTTCTCCACTGGTACCTTGATCAAAGTTCTTCTCACCATGAGAGACTCGCCAACTTCTAGATCAACATTATGTGATGAATAATGCACACTTTCATTGTCCTCTCCTTGTACAAACTAATTTCTTCTTTCTCCTCTAAATGAAGTAGTGGACTGGTTTTTAGTGCATTGTCATGCTTGATGGCCTACAAATTTATTGCATTGATAACATCTCCCAATAAAGCCACTTGAACCTCCTCTTTGGCTTCCAAATCTACCCCTAGAATCTGATCTACCTTCTCTAAATCCACCTCTTGAATCTACAGCTTGTTCTTGGACTCTACTTGCCTCTCCTTAACTCTCATTTGATTGTCCTACATCAACAAATGTTCCTCTTCCTCTAGAATTTCTGCCTCTACCCGTACTTTGCTTTTCTTTCCTTCTCAACTTATCTTAAGCCTTGATGGCCAATTGATAACACTCCACCATTCTTGGATTGGTGAGGCTTAATTCATCTTGAAGGTCGTATCTCAACCCATTGAGGTATCTTGCCACTTTTTCCTCATTATCTTCTACATGACTTGCCCTTATGCTCAATTTATAGAACTCCTCAGTATAGGCACTCACATCCATCTCTTTTTGCTTGAGGTTTTGAAGCCTTTTGAACAACTGAATGTTATAGTCACTTGGTAGGAATTTTCCCTTCAGTTTAGCAACCATCCTATTCCAAGAGGTGATTTTAGACTTTCCCTTCTTTCTCCTTTCACTTTGTACATAATCCCACCAAAGAAAGGCATGGCCCTTCAACTTTGTCTTGGCCAACTTCACCCTTTGCTCCTCTGGCACATCTTCATAATCAAAGTAGTTACCCATTGATCCTATCCAATCTAGGAGTTCTTCACTGTCCAACTTTCCTCCATACATGGGTAAATCCATCTTGATCTTAGGACCTTCTCCCTTGGTTTCCTTCAACAACTTTTCCATCCTCAAGTCATCAGGATCCATCTCTTCCTTAGACCCTTGGGAAATTTCCTCTTCCCTTTCTTCTTCTTCTTCTTCTTCTTCTCAGTCACTAAAGTCCCCTATGACCATTTGTCTTTTCTAACTTGTTTCAATAGTAGCAAGCTTGGCTTGAAGGGCTTCTTGAATCTCCTTCATTTGTCTCATATCTCTTGCATGTTTCTCCTTTATTTCATTTATCTCTCTAGCTAGTGGATTTCCTTCTGGAGGCATCTTGTTTCTTCTTCTCTTCAAAATTTTCCCTTTTCAGATCAAACCTATGTTCTGATACCAATTTGATGCAAATCAGGGGTAGCAACTAGACAATTGATACCATATTTCACAACAAATGGATTCATTCCTTTCTCAAAATTCAAGGCAATCATATAAGGGAAGAATTCTTCACAAAGGTAGACATTTGGTCTTCAAAACAACAAACCATTCAAGGATATACACAACTCACAATCACCCACAAGGACCCTCTGGTCTCTAATCTATCAAAAACACTTAGAAAACCACTTACAAGGGCTCTCACACATCAATCTTGAATGAACTTTATTTTACAAACTGCCCCTTTACCTTAGTAGCCCTTCAAAACTGGTGTTTCAGACATAACTTGCAGGGAAGGCATGACCTTCAAAATGTAAAGACACTTATAGATATCCTTTTCCCATTTACAAACATACCTAAAAACTAGGGCAAGGTCCTTTGGACCAAATCCTTCAAAAATTGTTTGTCCTCTTGTTGTATCTAGGCCTAATTGACACCTAGGCATGCACTAGATGGGTTCAAGGCTTCAAGATCTCTCAAACCTTGTTCCAACACCTCAAACATGTCATATGGGGTCTCAAATACCTAATCCAATCACAAGGATCATCCTCCAATACTCTTGCAAACAATTTCTTCAATTCACTAGGGTTCTAGGGCCTGCTACATGAAAATTTGGACTGTAGCAATAACTTCACACATGCCAAATAAACTCCCCTATCTTTGCAATTTATGGAATCAAATTTCATGTTATCACAAGACATTCCACTGAGTTTGAGGCCTTTTCATTGCTGGAATGACATTCTATGCATTTATTTCAGTCACTGGTTACCCTACCTAGGGTTTAGACCAGTCTACAGAAAAAGGAACACAACTTGCTTGAAATGTAATGAAATCACATGAAACTGGTGGAAAAAAAAAAGAAAATTCAGTATACCATCATCCAAAATTGGTCTGAGGTTACCATAGGATCATACAGATCCATACAACACTAAAGAACAACAAAGAACGTTAGGAAAATGTAGAAAAACAAAGTTTTTTTATTACTTTCTCTTCAAAACTTCATCAATCCAACTTACTTTGACCACACAAAGCCTTTTACACACCTTCCAACATGTTTCCCAATGTTCATAACCATATTTCAACTTCCAATGGTTCACCTTCCAATTTGACAACAAAATGCAAAGTTGCTTGGACAACATTTGTAGCTTTTTGCAACATTTACAATTTCTTAGCACCTTAACTCCTAGGACCCTAACAAGACACCTATAAACATGAAATGGTATAAGAATACCTTATTACATGAAGACAACTCAAAATAAAACAAAATTTCCACTTTGACCACTTTGAGGCATGAAAGCCTATGGTACCCTTGCACCAAATCCTTACACTCCTGCTAATGGTTTGAGTACACCTAAAGAGATCAAAGCACATGAAGTGACCAATAAGGAAAATTACATCTTGAAGAATAGTCTAGTACATTTCAAATTGATTAAGGTTCAAAATTTGAAGATGGTTAAAGAAGTCTGGGATGCTTTGGAAAGAGTGCATGATGGTGATGAAAGAGCCAAAGAGGTGAAATTATAGAACTTGGAAACACAGTTTGATCTTCTACATATGTCTAAATATGAGAATGTTAAAGCTTATGTATAGAGATTGGATGAGATAGTGGACAATATGCAAGGACTTGGTGCTACTATAGATGAAACCATGATAGTAAAGAAGATTATCAAAACTCTTCCTGATGCTTACAGTGAGAAGGTGAGTGTTATTGAGTAGACTATGAATTATAAGACTTGTACTAAGGATCTAAGCTGTTAGGATTTTTGACATCTTATGAGATGAGGAAGCCGAGTCTAAGGAATAGGTGAAAATTAGAGACTACTTTTAAAGCTACAAAAGCTGAAGATCTAGATGAAGAAAACTTTGATGAAATAGAAGCTAACTTTGTAAGAAGAATGAGGAAAGGCTCTGATAAGTATGAAGGTAAGTTAAGTGCTTTAGTTATGGAGAAATAGCTCATTATGCTACAAAGTGTCCCAAAAGAGCTAAAATAAATAAACAAAGATATGAGAAAGAAAAGAAAGGAAAGAATAATAGCAAAGCTTACTATGTGAATGATAATGCTAGTCTATCTGATGAGGATTTAGAATATGAAGATCTTGATGACAATGAATGCTTGTTCTTGGTGATTACAAATGAACCTACTTCTGCTAATTCTTTAAAATAGGTAAAAGAAAGCCCTCCAAAGAAGGAGAAAAATGAAGGTATTGTTATCTCTTCCCTACATGCTAAACAAGAGAAGAATTACTAGGTAGTTGATAGTGGTTGTTCACATCACGTGACTCATGATAAAAGTAAGTTTGTTAAGCTTGAAAAATATGATGGAGGCTTGGTTATGTTTGGAGATAATATTGGTGCTAAAATTTGTGGGATAGGTTCAGTGAGTTTTGATGGCAAGCATCATACTGATGATGTCTACTATGTTAAGGGTTTAAGGCATAATCTATTGAGTGTTGTTCAAATGTGTAGAAAAGCATATGATCTTGTGTTTAAGGATGAGATATGTGAGATCTGAAAAGGATTCGAAACATTGATTGCTATAGGAAAGAAATCTAAAGGGAATATCTATCAACTTAAGGTGTTGATGGACGATGTTTTATGACTTAGATTAATGATAGGGTGAACCCACAATAGTGGGTTACACTTTTGTGGACAAAGGAAAATTAAAAAATCCCATTAAAAAATAACTAAAGGGCTTTGAATGAAGAGGGGGCTTCAAATTAAGGGGGTTCTGTTGAAGTACCACCCCTTCTATCGAAGCAAGTGTTTGAATGAACCACCTCAGGTTCATGAATGTTTTAAAGTTTTATAATTTTTTAAATAGTATCCCTTCAATTGAACCACTCCTTCGATCAAATGCATTTTCCCCCCTCTAAATTTAGAGACGAGATTAACATTCTATCATTTTGAGCGAGGTCATTTTCATGAGCAAGGCAAAGGGTGAGGTCATTTTGGCATTTCTAGTGAGGTTGTTTTCATGAACAGGGTGAAGATCATTTCTGGCATTTTCAGAGGGAGAGGTGAAGGATTGCAAAGGTTGCACAACCAAAAATAGGTGCATGAAAATAATTATCTTTATCATTGTTAATAGCGGGGTCTTACACTATTTCAATATTCCCATTTTTGGCATAAGTTTAGTCACATGAACAACTTTATGTCATTTTCATGCAAACGTGAAGGTGAGAGGATGCAAACATCTAAAGTTTGTCATTTTCATGCACAGGTGAAGGCGAACATCAGAGGTCAAAACACACCAAAAAATAGGTGCACATCAATCAACCCAAAATTTCTTTTTTCCTCTCTCTTGATTTATGCTTAAATGGATCTCAAGCATAAAATTCCTAGGGTAAATATGTATCCTGAATATTGTTGTTCGGTTATAAAGAGGGGCCATTAATGTCTAGCTTTCGGTGTCATCATAGTTTTTCTATGCTAATTTTGGGTTCCTATTTTGCTGATGTTCTGAGAAAATTGATTACTTCTTCTATGACTTCTTGCTTCTAGATTCATTGTCCTTCATGTTCTCAGTTTCTTGAGAAAGGAGAAAATTCCATTTATTTATAGATCCCAGAGTCAACACATTCTTTTCCTACTTCAAATTTATCAAGATAGATTGTATTGAGTCAATTGCAATCCCCACAAATTCATGAGCATCTTCTTGTTTTTGTTTTATTTTCACCAAAGATCTTGAGAAATGAATACAAAATCTCAATTGTTTCAACATGTCTTCAATGGCCTAGAGTTATTTGTAGGATTTTTTTGTGTGTGTGAAAATGTTTTTAGTTCTAAGGTTAATGAGTGATTGTTTTGTGCCATGGTGTGTAAGGGTACATGTATAGTGGGTGAAATTTCTCAAGATGAAGAACTCATTAAATTATTCGACATCAAGATACAAGTCAAGGGTAAGAGGATTGATGCATTGTTTGATAAATGCTCACAAGCAAAACTAATGTCCCAAAGTTGTAAGGTGAGCTTGGGTTGAATACCTTAGGCCATCCTTATCTGTATTCATTATAATGGCTAATACAAGGAGTAGCCATATGAGTCAGAAGGTAATGTAAGTTGACATATGGGTTTAATCTAGAGTTTAAGAATGAAGTGCTTATTGATGTGATATCTCTAGATGTTTATGGCATCTTTCATGTAAGCCCCTATCTCCACGTGAGAGGTGAAATCTACTTTAAAGTAAAAAAAAGCATATGAATTAGAATGATTAAGACTTTTCTTTGAACTCATATGTTGGAAGGTTTATGATCTACATGATTAGGGTTTCTTGAGCCAAGAGACTCATTGATGTAATTGGAAAGTTTTCCTTTTTGTTTCTATATGGAAAGAAAAGCATTTGGAGGTTGGGATAAAGAATTTCATGGCTGCATACTCATCAAGAATAGTGAGAAATCGGTCAGTTGGTAAACTGATTCTTAGAGTTGTTCTTGAAGCCCAAGGAACTGCCCCTAGGAAACTATAGATTATAATATTCAATTGTTTCATGTTGGTAAAAAGAAGGGCGACAACAAAAAAATCAAAATTGTTGCTTCTTTGGGATTTCTTCAAGTAGGGCAGTAAGGGGTTATTAGCAGCACAACACGACATGACAATCCTCAATCCTTAACACCATGGCTATACTCCAAAAATTTGAAATGATTTTTCCAATCAAGCCTAGGAATGTATTCCACTTGGTACTCCCTTAGCAGGAAGGAGGTTGCGGGTTGAGACAACAAGTGATGCCTCTCCAAGTCCATGGTGCGAAAGTCAATGAGAAAGGGAAGCTAAGACATCGCCTCCCCAAAGTCAATGTGCCTACAAACATCCATGGCACTCAGGATGCCACCACTAGGGACAACCACTTGCACAATCTCATCGAGCCCATCCAAGTATGCTGAATCAAACATAGCATGACATAGTTCAATAATCCAGGGCTTGGAGATGTCCAAATCTAGCAAGGAGGCCATGAATCAAGAGATGACATTGGTGTTGCACCGTGGCTAGTTTTCATCCTTCACATAATCTTTGACAAGCACCCATTTGATCACCACGATGATGAGGTGGTCATTCTTCCTTACTAGGTGTTTGATTCTATTGCTAATAACTTTTCCCATGAAGGAATTGTTGTAGCTTTTGGCTCAAAAGTTGAATGGGGGTACCTAGGGCAGCCATGATAGCAATGATCAAGCTAAAAGCTAGTGGAATGAAAAATACAATGGGAAAAGCTTACTAACTAAAAGCTAATTCAATGAGTTTTTCGCTAAGTTGATATTTCTATTTATAGAAAAAGTGCACTGGTGAGCTCGACGAACGAAAAAATCCATCTCCTGTTAGTTAGTAATGGAAAATTATCAAGGAGATAGCTTGGTGAGGAATAACCATACAGAAGATCTAAAACAAGCCTTAAGAAATTAATTCAGGTGTTGGGAGTAAATGCTCGCGTGTATTGATTATTGCCATGTGTCTGTTAGAATCATCAATGCCAACCTGTTTGCTCATGCGAAAAGACATTTCTTAAAGCTCTAAACCCTGCAAAATTAAATGTAAATGTCTTTTTGAAGTACCTTTTCAATCAATCAAAACACACTTTCCATTGCTCCAAGCATCCTTCCCATCGCATAAGGCTCATTTGTGAAAAGGGTGGTGGAGGGAACACACTAATTACATTCTCATGGTAGAATTGGAATTCCTAAGGGATATGGAACCCACTCCACACATATCACCTCGCCGGTAGCACTTAGTGGCCTAACAGTAATGGAAATTCTTTATTGTATGTTTGTATAAGAAAATTAAATGCACCCAATTTTTTTTTTTTTGTTAAGTATTGAAAACCTCTAGCAATTGCTACTTTGTAAAAGCTTTCTACAAATCCTTTAATGCAAAAATGGCAAAGACATCATCTTTTGGTCGATAGGTTGGAGTCTCTTCTACTAGACTAAGCTACACCAACATATTTGGGAAGGATTCATATGATAATGCCCCAACATCAAAAGAGTGGAGTTTTTCTCATACTAAAACCATATAGGTAGGAAACCCTATTAAGTAGGAGGAGGTTAAAGATTTTGTAGACAATATTTTTGACCCAAATTTGCATATAAACCCTAAAAACCTTAGGGGGGGAGAAATGCAGAGAATGGTCACCCAAGGAGAAATTGAAGGCTTTGCGACATGACTCTGGTATTATGGTTTGCCGCAATTCATGTTTCCTTCCATACACCGATGTCCAGAACTAGTGGATGCATGCGCAAGGAGGCTAGACAAAGCAACAAAGATCATTAGTGGTAACAAGTTGAGGGTTGAAATCAACATAGTGGTCATCCGAGATATGTTGTGCATCCCTGTAAACTATAGTGCCAAAAGGTTCAAAAATAGAAAGATGGAAGATTTCTGGAAGACCAGAGGCAAACAATTAAATTTTTATGTGGATGAAACAAATGAGAAGTCAGAAGGCAATTGGCTCATCTTCCCACTAGTATGTAGAAAGTTCAAATCTAATGTGTAAGCCATTTTCATGATGTTAGCTTGTATCTATGGATTTGAAGAGGACAAAAAGGTTTATGCTTTTTAGGAAGGCTTGGATTTTATGCTCAGAAAATAGAAGAGCTAGAAGTATTTTGATTTTGTAGATGCAGTGGCCAAAAAGATGTCGAATCATTAAGAAATTATGGTACTACTTTTCAATTCAAGTATTCTTCTTTTGTGGCACATTAGATTTTACATCAAAATTCTATATTTTTTGAAGGATGTTTGTCGCTCTTTAAGTTTGATACAAAGGGTTTATACCAACCAATTTTGGTCTGGACCCATGTGCTTTCCAAGAAAACATATTATTACTCGTTTATGGATTATTTCCTACAACCAATACTCTTAGAATTATCTCTGTGCCCTCCAGGTCGGTTTTCCCCTGAAGCCTTAGAATGGATGAAAAGCCACCAAACCCCGATGGATTATTGTTTGGGAGCCAAATTTTCCTTCATCAAATTACATGGTTTTATTGAGGAGCTTGTTAGGCTCCCTAAGTTTGTAATAGATAGGACCTTTACTTTGAGGCATGCCATCAAGAAACTATTACTGACAAAGCCTATGGAAATGAGAGACAAAAAGGTGCTTTACCCAATTACCCTCACCATTTCCAATAGCCAGGTAACACTTGTGAAAAGAGAAGAGTGGGAAGTATTGACTATAAAATTGGCTCACCTAGGCCTAGTCTTCATTTGTGATGTATGGAGATACAATCCTATGGGACATCTCCTAACTATAAGACATGAAAGGTGGGAGTACTTTGAGTCAAGAATGAACCCAACCGAGGAGAGGGTAGAGGCATACATCAACCTAGATTTTATACCATTTTACTGGCCACCATGGATCAATTTCTATGTTCAATTGGTGGAGTTTCAGCTGAGCATCCCAATGGCCCAGTCCCTCAACACAGTTAAAACATCTGAGATGTTGGAAAGAAAGAAGGCATATTTTAGAGGTTTTGACAAGAAATCAAGATCTTTAGTGCCATTTATGGAGACGTTAAGCCACACAATGAGAAGTTTGACCAAATCTATGATAAAGAGGCTGAAACCAATGATAGTAATCCTAAATCTGATCGAGAGATTAGACCGGAGGAACTTCCACTCTACACCTCCTAGCCTAAGGGTCCCAACATAGTAAAAGGAAAAGGGAAGGGTTTGAAACAAAATGGCTCATAGATCACATCTTCCAGCAGCGCCCTACCGAAGGGAAAAAGAATTTGATGGTCCCCAAAGAGATTTGTTGTAGCTATAGGAGCCCAAGCTTTGGTGGGATCAGTCGCTAAGGAATCTAAATCCACCAGTTCCACCCGGATGAAGAAGAGATGATTCCAAGGCCTAGGTGAACTAGGCATATCGAGAAAAGGAGAAGAAGAGTTTGAGTACGCTCTGCCAATATATTTGGCTTCGGCAAACCAAGTAAGTTTTGTGCATGCCCTTCTCTCTTCTTCTATATCTTTAGTTGTTCCTCCCCCCAATCTATTGAAAAGAATCCTCCGTATGTGGGTTTTGATGTCCTAAATATAAATACACCCTTGACCATATTCGATAAGGAACCCCATGAGGAAACCCCATGTGTCAAATGAGCATCATCTATGTTGATCATGATTGATTATTTAATCACCCTATTAATGACACCCAGTGAAAACACTAATGCATCCATGCTACCAGTTTCACCAAACCCGTCTGCTACCAAGAAAATGCCTCTTTTTCCACCTGCTTCCCTTTTCACTCTGATGGGTATCCCTCCTTCTCAACCCACATATGGTATCCTGCCTTTTTCCATGATAACACTTCCCTTTGCCTCTCTGCAACCTCAGACAGTCAAAGCCTCTCCTTTCATCACCATTTTCACTCTCCCTCTAGGTTCTTTGATTGTTGCGCAAAGTATTGACACCCCACAAAGTCTTCAGAGCTATATGGACGTAACAAAGTAGGCCCGACAGGTAAGAAAAAAAACTATAGGTAAAGGTCGTAGTGAAACCAGCTACTTAGAAGATTGAAGGATATTTTGATGAAGATTATAATTCTCTATTGATCGCTACTATGAGGATGCTAATGTCCAATCCAGAAGGAGAAATGCAGTTAGAAGATTATGACATCTGAGCTATGAGCCTCGATTTGAGTGAAACTCTCCCACATGAAAAAGTGGTTCTAGCTAAAGCCACTCAGAAGGTGGTCTACATCAACTATGAAAAGCTAGACAAAAGGTTGAAGAAGCACAAGGCAAGTTGGTAAATGTAAAAGTCATGATGGATAGGCTGCAAGAAAAAATCAAAGGAAAATATGTTGAAATAGCTCACTTGAGGTAGTTATAGGGTTAGTAGGGTGAAGCAACTAAGTTGCTTGAAGAGGCCTAGAGTGAGAAGGATCAGCTTCATGCTGAGATAGAGAAATTGAAATGTGAGATCATGGTTGAATGTGAGACAAACAAAAAGCATCAACAAAGGAAGAAAAAGTTGGACAAAGATATAGCCAAAATGAATGTTGTATTTGATGGGCTATAAAAATAGCTATTGAAAATGGATAAACAAAAGGAGGACATGTAGAGTGAATTGGATAGCATCCAATCTCAAGCCTCTGACAATCTTTAGAAGGCCCATATGGAGACAGAAAGGGAGAAACAAGAGAAGCAAAGGGAGAAACAAGAGAAGCAAGGTATGGAGTCTATTTTGTAGACTCATGACAAGGAGATTAGGACATTGCGCTCTGAGCTTACAAACACCCTCTAGGAGAAAAATCAATTGGAAGAAGGCATGAGAGCAAGAGAGTCCCAATTCTAGCAAGAATTGGCTATGATGTTGGGATTTGAGATCCTTTTAATATTGAAGAATCTAATATCTACTCATTGGGAGAGGATTGTAGTTGCAATTGCAGCCCTTAAACACGTCTTGTAGTTTCTAAAGGATGCTCAAGAATTAAATGTGAAGGTTAGCCTAGTGATCGACCAAATTATCTACACATTCACCCCTCGAGCAGAAGAATCAGGGAGCTTGATATCAAAGTTATGTAAGGAAACTGAAGAAGCCTTGAGGGATGCCAAAATTCATAACCAAAGAGCAACTACAAGGAAAGCAAATGAATTCATCGCCTTCCATCATGTTGCAATAAAAAGTAAAGGTTTCTAGGCAACATTGAATACAAAGGTCGGCGTGATCATGGAGGAGTTCAAAATTCTGCTCCAATATGGTTTTCTTGCTCTTTTCTCAACCTGGATGGAGGAGTGTTAACAATCAAGCAAATTGTGGGAGAAATCAAGCACAAGATCCAAACCTCTACATCATTCTAGGGTTTAAGCCCATCACCCATTGTCAAGGAGATCAAGAAGGAAATTCTTCCCCTTTCCCAACTGTACTATCACATCGGAATTGTTTCATCAAGGTGGGGAGGGGTTTCTTTTAAAGAAGTCCTTGATCTAGATCAAGCATATGAGATTTTACAAACCCTCATCCAACCCAATGATGTAGATTGGGAGACCCAACATGACACTTTCCTCAAACTCCAGGAATTATCAGAGATCTAGGTTCATGCCTCTGCAAGCAAAGGTCCCCTATGAGTCACCAAAAATATGGAGCAATTTTTCCTTTGAACATTTTTACTTTTTGGCATTTGTTTCCTTTTCACTTCGAGATGGACTTGCACTTGAAGGATGAAGAATACTCTCGCATGATGACACACAATGCATCATGTGGTGGTTGTGCGACTTTATATATATATCATTTTCCTTTCAAGCTTAAATTGAGACACGTTTCAACTTGGCAGGGTTTCTCTTCAAAATCATTCTCATAAAAAACAAAATCACCCACTCGCTTGACATGTCATCTACTTCATCAAGCAGTCTGTATCTTCTATGGAAAATATTTTTAGGTGGAGTTCTTCGAGGATCATGGCAGATGTCTTGCTTTCAGGGTGAAACCTTCGAGTTGGCATCATCAATCTCCATATCTGGTCGATTAGATTTTTCCAGGCTATGATAAAATCTAATTTCCTTCTGACAGTATATTGTCACTAAATATTTGAAACCATTAATAATGTAGTCAAGAATTAATGAGCGAAGATTGCTACGATCTAATCAAGATCTAGGATCGGATTGCGAGCTATGAGATTTAGGCGTCTGGTAGTTTCTTCTTCTAGATTGTTTATGGTGGTATCCTCTTCTTTTGGCTATAAATAAGGGTTGGTGGTAGTTAAAAAGGAGTTTTAAAGTTTTCTTCAAAAATATTTCAAGGAATATCGATACTATTTTAGGGAGCTCTATTTTCTCAGAAATAGAAGGGTCTTTGCAGAATACTGATTATTCTCTTTGGTATGTTATATTTAATTTAGACTATCATCGGATTGGCATCTGACCTCTATTTTCAATTTATCTATCATAAAATTTTGATCTATTTGGGAGAAATCCTTGAGATTGTGCATTCCATGACCTTTGTCAAATTTCTTTTTTATATTTCATCCATATTGAAAACATTGTGCTAAATTTTTTACGTTGATAGTCCAGATAATTAATTTACATGTTGTTAGATTCTATGTTTTATGCTATCTTTTAGAAATTGGATCATGTCCATTGTACTCTTTCATGTTCTGTAAAAGATATGTCATTTTTTCATATTATGCTGTAAAGGAGGAAGGATTCTATAGATATATGAATATTCCTGTTAGTCTTTAGAGTTTTCTTATATTTGATTGCACCTTAATGGGTGCTTCCCATGGGGAGATTTGAAAGACTACATTGTGCTTTTTCTAGCCTTTGTTACTTGTTCTAATCTCAACAATGAAGGGTCTGTGGCATTTTGTGTCTATTTTATCAGTTATAAGAAATAGTTAAGGTTTGAAATGTTGTAAAAGCTTTGGCACATCACCATCTTTATGTTTTATTTACATTTCTTTCTAACCCTCTTCCGCAAACAAAAAGAAGATCCATCTTTATTTAAAAATCTTAAAGGTCATTTAGTGAGGCGCAAATTGGTCCCCCACTCGTTGAATTTCCCATAAGGTTGTTTGGAGAGGCACAAGCTCTAATGATCAACATATACCCCCCTTAGGAGCACACACCAAACTATACCAAATCAACAACCACTACACAATGACAAGACACACTCTTCTGATTGTAACAGTTTGTGTAATGCTACTTCCTACTCCCCATGAGAGGTAGCCACCAACATTAGTCCAGATTAAAGGAGTCTTGAGTTCCACTGAACTGATGCATCTCCTTATGCATCTAGTTTAAGATAGGAGGGGAAATAACCCCCAACTTCTCTAGAGATACTCAAAAGTATCCTTAGGAAGAGCCTTAGCAAATATATTAGCAATATGATCCTTTATATGTACATATTCAAGCTTTACTTCATTCTCCAAAATCTTCTCTTAAAAAGTGGTATCTAATTGAAATATGTTTTTTCCTTGAATGCATTATTGAGTTTTTTGAAATATTGATTGCACTTGTGTTATAAAAAAAAATATAGAAATGGGCTCATCATACACTACTTTGATATCCTTCAATATTTACCTCATCCATAACACCTATGTGTAGCAAGATGCTACTACAATTTATTCAGCCACTGTAGTAGATGAAGATACTAAATCTTGTTTCTTGCTTAGCCATGATACCGGTCTACATCCAAGAAAGAATGCACCACCACTTGTACTTTTCCTATCATCGACACAACTAGCCCAATTTGCATCTATGTAAGTACTCAAAGTGAAGTTAGTATGATTTGGATACCACAAGCCATGATCCAAAGTTCCCTTTAAGTATCTGAATATCCTCAGATTTATTGTTGCAACATGTGAATTTATAGGATCTTGAAATCTTGCCACAAGACAAACTACATGCATGATATCTGGTCTAGTAGTAGTTAGGTATAAAATTCCACCAATCATAGATCTGTACTTGCCTTGATCAGCCTTGGGAGATTTATCATTCTCAGCTTGCAACCAATAACCATAGGAGTACATAGCAGTTTGGAGTAGATTCCATTTCAAACTTCTTCAACATTTCTTTCACATACATTGAACCCACAAACCCATAAAATCCGCAATAAGAAGAGCAACCAAATCCTGAAGAACAAAATCCTCAACAAGAAAATCAACCTCAACAACAACCTCCTCCACCAATCCCTCAACACCCTCCTGGCACTCAACAAAATTTAATGAATGAGATTGAGAACAACAAAAAACAAATTGAGGATTTCATTAGTAGGTTGAGTGATCCAAATGGTTCAACCACATAAAGAATGACCCTCACAAATTCATTGAAAGATATGTTAAAAAATGTAGATTCAACTAGCAAACAAATAACTAGATGGCAATTTAGGAGGTAGGCGGCTAGGGAATATTATGCAAATAAACTATCATATAAATAAGTAAAAGATTTAAAAATTACAAAAGGTGATTTGTGCTCATTATTCACTGACCCACACACAAATCAAAATCTTAGCCTCAATGTGAAGAGGTTTCCTATTCATTGGTGCCACCACCAAGAGATTAGGAACCATTTTTATGATAGGTGGTACATGGTCTTTGATGACCGACCGTGCAAAAATTGTGAAGTTCCCCAGTATTTTCTTAAGAAACTATATAGTGAGCTCATATTGAACAAAATCCCAAATTATTTTGATATGAGGGACTTCCAGGGGAGAGGTGGGGGGTCGGCTTAGGATAGGCCTGGTGCACAGCCAAATCCTATGTGGCAAGGCAGACAAGCTCTCGATAGGCCACCTCGTGAGCACGTTGTTATGATTCCCGTTGCGAAGGAGAGTGTTGACATAGAGATATTGCAGGCGATCAACACTTTGACCCAGAGTGTCATCCATCATACTAGCTGTATTCTATAATGCCATCCAAGGGAGTCTTTGAGTGGTGGCCTTCGAACCCATGTGTGTCAATCTTGTGGGGCGACTTGTTCATATGACCCATTGGCACTCAATAGGTTGTTGTGGAGGACCCGTATGCAGCTATGGAGATGGAGAGGGTGGTTGACATTTTGCATGATGCCTATGGAATTGATACTCAGGTAAAATTTAGCATGTTCATTGAATTTAATTTATTAAATTTTGATTTTGAAATGCAAGATTAACTAATTTAGTTTTATGATTTTAATAAAATTGTAGGGTCACAGTGTTGAGACTGGATACACCAGCCCTCCACCTACTTATTTATGTAGTACACCTATCGACAGGGTATGTAACTAGTAAACAATTATAAATTTATTACATGTTAATAGCATTGTTTTACAAATGGTATTTTAATATGTGATTTTAGATGTTGAACAAGGTAATATTAGAGGTTTTGAGGGAACACCTCCCAGTGCCAGTGGATTTACTCAAACCTTCACGCATGTAATAGAATAAAGAGTTTAACTAATGCATTGTACTTAATAGATTTGTTTAGTTTATATTCATATCGTTGGTTAGGTTGCATTGCACATCATTCAAACTCAAAGCATTACTTCACATTCCATAGCTAATAACTAGATGTTGATAGATGACAAAATTTCAACTACAATATAGTTGTTTAGAAAGTCAACATAAGCAGTGATGCAATTTCTTCACATGGAGGCATGTGCTTGCAAAGGTGCACTTGCACGACAAACTATGGATGCTTGGAAAAATATATGAAACCATAATAGTAAGCAATAACATAGACAAGGTAGTTAGTAATTTCAAAAAATGCCTCAAAGAAATGCGGTCTCATGGTGATGGAATTCCATTCCATCACCATGAGACCACATTTCTTCGAGGCATTTCTTTAAAATTCTCACCACCTTTTCTATGATAACGCATTTTTCATACATGTACACCAAAGCATTTTATCAAACTACTTGTGCTTCCTTACTGCTATGGATAAAAGCCTAAAATAGGTGCTTTCCAACAAACTATGGATGCTTGGAAAAATATCTATCAAAGCATAATAGAAAGCAATAATACCATAGAGAAGGCAATGAACTTTTTGAAAAAATACCTGAAAGAAATGCGTTCTTATGGTAATGGAATGCCATGATGTGCATTTGTTTGTAATGGCATTCCATCACCACGAGACCCCATTTCTTTTGAGGCATTTTTTCAAATAGTTCACTGTCTTCTCTATGCCACCACAATTATCGTACATGTTTATGAAAGCATTTAATCAAATGATTCAGCAGCTTGCTGCTATGGGTAAAATCCTAAAAACACGTCCTTTCAAACAAGATATGGATAGGAAAAATAGTAAGCATGATAATAAAAAATATATAGTTTAATAAGTACTCAAAATTTTGTTCATTAGATCTCATACACTATAAGTCATGACGTGGATCGCTATTGTAACTTTTTTGTGATTAAATAATTTGTTGTTTTATTTTTAGATGTTGGTTGTGGAAACACCTCCAAATGTTATGAGGGCAATGGATATCGGTGTTTCATCTGTTATACAATCCTGATGGCTTTGATAGGGGAGGTATGAGGAAAATTACTAAATTTCAATTTACATTCATTGTTATAGATGTTAGTTCAAGTGAAAAATCAAACCAAATTATGGATTCATAGTCTAATTTCTATTTGGATGGTTTATACAGGGCTTGAGCATGCCTCAACATTGACGTGAGAATATTTCCCTCCTGGAGAGTGATCGTGAGATGGCTGTAAGTGATTATTTTTCAAAATATATTATTTTTGATAATGTAATTTCTATATATTAATGTCTTTACTTCTTATTGTAACAGTTAAAACTTCACTAAGAACTTAATAGTAGTAGGAGGAGCAATAGGAGCACTCCTCAAGTGCAACAAAAATGAGTGATTAACCTATCGCCATCCGATCGACTAGCAAAGGACAAGAGTTTATTTTTAGAGCTTGGAGAGCAATGACTTTTGATTCCAGAGCCCTTTGTTGTATGCCTACATGACAGTTTTGTACATATTTTATATTGGACATATTTGACATTGTATGCCTATATGGCTATTTTTTACCTATATTTTATACTTATATTGACATATATTGATGTATGCGTACATGGCTATTTGGTTAATACAAATCTTTTTTATTGATGGTGTCCATATTTGCATGTTATAAATTCATGGTTCAATAGATATGAGTTACGTGTATTCAAGTGTATACTTTACAATGTGTGTGTATACTTTGTGACTTACGTGTGTTCCAATGTATACTTTGTGACTTACACATTTTCAGTATACCTTGTATTCGTGCATATACTTTGTTTTAAGTTGTGTATACTATGTATTTGTGTGTATACTTCAAGACATATGTGTTTGTGACTACTTGTGCTTCCCTTATTCACATGTACATGCTTGACTTATTCACATGTATACTTATTAATTGGTTAGCCATAACATTGATCATTTCTGCCCTTCATGGTTTGTCTTGAATAAATTAATTGATTGATGGTAAACAACTTTATCTAAAAGAAAAAAACACGTTTTCAATTGGTATTCTATGAAATGATTGATAAAAATATTCCAATATATTTAATCCTTTGATTGGAACAACTCAATTAAGCAAAGGATACATAAGACTTTTCCTTTTAGATTAGCAATGCATGGAAGTTTCAAAAAGTATCCTTGATATTACAAAAAGATATGTGTTTATACACTTCAATTGTGCAGTCACCCTTTGGTTCATTGAAAGAAAAATCTATCTATGCCATTGTTACACTGCATAGGTAAACCTAATTTTGTATTGTGGAGCTATATTAAGCTACCACTCTCAAGACCAATGTAACAATGATACAAAATAATGTTTGAGACTGCAAGAAGACATCAAAATGGCTAGTGTACTAAACAAATTCTTATGATTTATGAAGAATGTTGATAACTCTACTCAGCTGGCTTCTTTTTTTAAAATCATACAAATTGAACCCTAGCATCAATAGACTCGTATATCGAGCTACACAATTCAAGTTTCAATGATGAATATTTATCATGCATGTTTTAAATGACATTCAAGTTTATGGTGGTTTTTTTTTTATATGATGTTATGTGATATTCTAATCCTAATGCATGCTTCTAGGCTACATATATATTTATATTTTGTTTTTACATGATTTTTGTACCAACGAACCCAAACGAATTGAACCCCCCTCCAAAAAAATTTGGCTTGACTGGAAAATTGAACCCCCGAACCCAAACCCGAACCTTAAAACCTATTCCAACACTCTTCATTCTACCTGCACAAACTTAATTGACCACCAAATTATGCTGCCTCTTGACTTTACCCACTTTTACTCCCTCAAACATCTCTTTTTCATTCAAAACCCTTATTTTCCCAACTAGGGCATCATGCCATAACATAATTTTGACCTCCCCTGTCCTTGCAGACCTTTTGAACACATCAAACTCCACAACCTCACCCTATTTCCAACCTATTCTAACTTATTTTCAAGCAATTTCTTCTTTTCACTTCTTCTAGCCTTGCTTTTAAGGGGCCTCAATTTTGAATTTTCAATAGGGGAAACGTTAGTAATCTCTTCCAATGCCTTTACAATGCTATTTTCTTATTCCTACTCCCTATCCTACTTACATCAGGCCCATATCACCGAGACATAGCTTTGGACAATAGGTGGAATGGCCTATTTCAACATATTACACTCTAACCCTTAATGAATGTCGATATGGTTGGGCAGTAGCTTAGGTGATTCGGTGTGGGTGTTTGGGTGTGAAAGAGGACCATTCTAGTGTAAACATACATGATAAATGCATTGGAATATTAGTTTGTTGGTCACGAGTTACAAAATGAAAGTTGCACAGTTTGCTTTCCCTTTACTTTCATTGTTACTTTTCCATCAAGCTGAAAAATGGACACCCACGGAAAACCACTACGAGAGATAGCAAAAAAGATAAGAGGTTATTGTGAAAGGTCCAACATGATCCCAAAAGGATTAGACAAGTTTTCTAAGCATCCACGGTATCCAGAAACAACATGATAGAAGTTTACAGCCATTTTGCACTTTGGATTGCTTAAGGGATCGATCAGAGAATTGAGCGTAGTAGCTCAAAGTGATTTTCGCGTGTTTGGGTGCAAAGGGACCATTAAAAGCATAAAATACCTATTCGGATGTGTTGGAATATGATTCGTTTGGTCTACGGTTGTAGAACAAAGGTTGCACCACCTTGCAACTTTCCACTACTTACATTTGACACTTTTTCCATCAACTGAAAACTAGACACCATGGGAAAACCACTCCAAGATAATGAAAAATGAGAGAGGTTATTGTAGAGGGGCCAACATGATCTCATAGAATCAGATAGAGAAATTTCCTAAGTGTCATGGTATCAAGGTAACATCATGCTGAAGTTTTGACCATTTTACACTGGACCCTTAAAGGGATCGATTGATTGAATGTCTTGGCTGGGCGATTCCATGTTTGATGTGAAAGAAGGACCATACCTGAGTAAAATACCTGACCAGTGGACATGTTTAGGAATAGTTTTTAGGTCCTACGAGGAGTTACTTGAAGCAGAAAGTTGCACCCTTTACGGCTTTCATTTAGCTCCATTTGACCATTTTCCATCAGGCGAAGAATTGACACCGCCAGAGAAAACCACTGCGAGATAGCAAAACTGAGAGAGGTTATTGTGTAGAGACTAACATGATCCCATAGGCTTAGACGAGAAGTTTCTAAGCATCACGTTATCCAAGTAACAACATGCTGGAGTTTGCAGCCATTTTTGAACTTTGGACTCTTAAGGGATCGATTTGGTTGAACGTAGCTTAGGGTGATTCCACATGTTTGGGTGTGAAAGAGGACCATTAATAGCATAAAAATACCTATTCAGATGTGTTGTAATAGTTCATTTGGTCACATGAGTTGTAGAACGAAAGTTGCACCATTTTGCAACTTTCCACTACTTACATTTGACACTTTTTCCATCAACTGAAAAATGGACACTACAGGAAAACCACTCTGAGATAACAAAAACTGAGAGAGGTTATTGTAGAGAGGCCCAAGATGATCCCATGGGATTAGATGAGAAGTTTCTAAGTGTCATAGTATTCGAGTAACATGTTGAAGTTGGCAACCATTTTGCACTTTGGACCCTTAATGAATCGATTTGGTTGAACATAGCTCAGAGCGATTCCGCGTGTTTGGGTGCAAAAGAGGACCATGCTTAGCATAAGCATACCTATTTAGATGTGTTGGAACAGTTCATTTGGCCACACGAATTGTAGAACGAAAGTTGCACGACTTTGCAACTTTCCACTATTTGCATTTGACACTTTTTCCATCAACTAAAAACTGGACACTACAGGAAATCCACTCCAAGATAACAAAAACTGAGAGATGATATTGTAGAGGGGCCCAACAAAATCACATAGGATCAAACAAAAAATTTCTAAGTGTCACGGTATCTAAGTAACAACATGCTAAAGTTTGCAACCATTTTGCACTTTGGACCCTTAAGGGATCAATTCGGTTGAACATAGTTCAGAGTGATTTCATGTGTTTGGGTGCGATAAAGGACCATTCATAGTGTAAAAATACATATTTAGACACGTTGGAACAATTCGTTTGGTCACACGAGTTATAGAACGAAATTTGCACTACTTTGCAACTTTCCACTACTTCCATTTGACACTTTTTCCATCAACTGAAAAATGGACACCATAGGAAAACCACTTCGAGATAACAAAAACCAAGAGAGGTTATTGTAGAGGGGCCCAATGCTATCCTATAGAATTAGATGATAAGTTTCTAAGCATCACGGTCTCCGAGTAGCAGCATGCTAAAGTTTGTAGCCATTTTGCACTTTGGACCCTTAAGGGATTGATCCGGTTGAACGTAGCTTGGAGTGATTCCACGTGTTTGGGTACAAAAGAGGATCATGCCTAGCATAAAAATACCTATTCAAACATGTTGGAACAGTCGGTTTGGCCATACGAGTTGCAAATGAAAGTTACACCACTTTGCAACTTTCCACTACTTGCATTTGACACTTTTTCCATCAACTGAAAATTGGAAACCATGGGAAGACCACTTCGAGATAACAAAAACTGAGAGATTTTATTGTAGATGGCCCCAATGCGATCCCATAAGTTTAGACAAAGATTTCATAAGTGCCATGGTATCCGAGTAATACCCCATCAATGATTGCTACCCTTTTGCACTTTGGGATTTGATGTTTCATTGAATTGTACTGTTCCATACAGGGTGATTGTGCTCTCTTTTTGATGGAATTCGGTTGGAAACATACTTAACTCTGTTTTAGTTTTGGTTTGATTATATTTCAAATGATTTTGTGTATTTTAGAAGCCAATTATTGACGGTCAGTTTGTATACCTTGTTTAAAGGGTTTTGAGTGCATTAAAATGTCATATTAAGCCTTTCACCCATTGTATGCTTCTATAACTTGATGGAAAGGCTTAGTTATGGTTATAAAACATGTGTGCAAAGGTTTTTGCACAAGGGAGGAAAATAGAGGGTTTTTAGGTGATGCCCTAGATGTCAAATGATGCATTTTTGAGTGGAAAATGGTGGTTTACTGCTAGGGTTTGAAGTAATCTTTGGGGGTAGTGATATCTCTTGAAATTTTAATCTTGTATAGACCTTTTTGAAGGTGTTTTAAGTTTTTGTTGGCTGTGGGAAGGTTTTGAGTATGGGTTTTCAATAAACCCTTTCCTAACTTATAGTCTCCAAATCTCATCAAATGGGCTTATCTTTTAGAGAAGGTCATCCAATGGCCAACCAAACATCAATCAAGATTTAACACATACCCTAAGACAAATTTCCAAGAGATCATACCATGTTTCTTTGTACCATCATTAAGATCCAATAGACCACCTTGCATAAAGGCTACTAAATTAGCCCTATTTACAAAGAGACGACCTTTTAAACACTAGATCTTGACTCAAACTCCTCAAACAACAGTATGTTATGTGTCAAAACCTC
>VDFB02000003.1:219433329-219493800 GCA_007258455.2 Sequoia sempervirens | reverse complement strand
TTCCTAAATGTTAACCTATTGAATAAAAGTTCTATGCTAAGGGGCCTCTAATCTTGAAAGCAATAAATCATCTATCTAGAAAGTAGGAAAATGATTCAAACTAGGAAACAAAAAACTAAGAATCCAAAAAGCATGGAAATGGTTAATCTAAAAGAATGCATAAATTGCTAAAGAAGTAAAAGATGTAAAGAAATTAGGGAACATTTATCTAATGTAAAAGATAACAAGCCAACTGCTAATCATAAAATAATTTAACATAATCAACTGAAGAAAGGTGCTCCAGACATTCAAAAGTTAAGCTTAGAAACTATAGACTTAGTTGCAACTTGTAGGCTTGACACTGAAAACATAACGTATACTCATGAAAGTGAAATGCAATTCAATTGGTATCTACTAAAAGGAAATACATAATAAGAAATAGAATACTTATATATCTATCTATAACCCTCGAGTGGCCAGCTCTCGGGTGTGTCTATAGCTACCTCATATCACATGCACTAGAAATTCTCCAAGCTACTTCATACCAAAGACCCGTCCATATTACACAATAATTCAAAGAGTGACGGGAAAACTCATATTCATATGGCAGTTTTTACTCAAAAGACAAATTTTCAGCATAAGGATAATCTTCTTCCCTATTCATTATTTGTAACAATTACATATTTATATGAAAGATGACTAACAAAAATCCTATTTTCTAGTCAATAGAGTCTTTTTAACAAATTGCTAATAGCAGAGGGACTTTAAAACCCATGATATACAATATTAAAGAGGTTCGCATGAGCCATAAAGTTTTTGAAATTGAAAAATAATAGAATTATAAAGACTTGACCCAAAACGTGTGCTCCTGGAATTCCGGTGCTTGCTCACTTGTTTTCAAAAGTATGAAGATCCGCGTTCATTTCCCTTTTGATTGGAATGGTGATTGTGAGTGGAGTTGACTGGAGAAATACTCAAGACTATACCATTAAATCAACATAAGTTAGTTTCATTTGATTAACTTCAAGAAATAAAGTTTGCATGCTTATTCATAGAAAGAGAGCAATTATTTTTCCTAAAGGTAATCAATTGGCAGGGTAATTTGGGCTGAAGTGTCTAAATTTGCATATTGAGCCAATTATGTTGATGAGGTTATTTTTTACCTCATAATTTCCTCCCCTTCCTAAGTCCGAGCAGGTCCTCCTGCTCTTTGGTGTGTCCCTTGTCCATCATTCCTCCTATTAATTTCCTCATACTTAGCACTGAGATCATACACATCATTTGCCTCTATGTCCAACATCTCTATATTCCTCAAGAATCCCTGATGAAAAGTGACTCTTTTTTTCCACATGGAAAAGCTATCCTCACTTTGGTCCAGATTGGTATATATTGAAGGAGGTGGTGAAAGAAGCAAGGGAGGTTTGTACCTCATACCAATCCAGTTAATCTTTAATTCCTCTAGAATTTTGGCCAAAGCTACTACTCTTCTATAGGACCATCTAATATTGAGAGGTGAAATTATTTCCCTCTTCTTGAGATGCATAGGAAGAGGGGTATACCTCTCTTCACATGCATGCCATGCTGGTCCTATTAACTGTGGCCCTTGTTCCTGAAAGTGATCATGACATAGTTGAAGGTTGTTATTGTATTTGACTTATACTTCCTTTTTAAGTTTGACACCTAGAAATTGTTTCTTGAAAGAGAAAGGCTTCCTATGAGGGTACCTCATCTGCAACCCTACAGTCTTTTTTGCCTATGCATATTCTCTTGATCTATCCTACTAGTGAAGTTGATTTTTCATAGTGGATAGGAATGATCTCAATTCTACTTTTCCCACAAAGAAGTTAATAAAGAAATTTGTATACTTTTCTAAGAGAAAATTGTGAACAAAGAACTCACACAACAAATTTTGCTATTTAGGGAGTGAATCAACAAATACTTTTACAAATTCCTTGTCATTAGGGTCATGAGGTTGGTTTTGGAAAATTATTTGCAATTTCCATCTTAAAAGATGCTCATTAAGAAACATGGAGTACAACCTAGATGGTCTTCTGCAGGCTAATAGTAATTCACCAATTTCACAGGCATCCAGTTTTCCCCTATAAGCCCGATGTGAAGATTCTTTTAACATTACCAATTCCCTCTTTAACCTATTATTCTCAAATTCCACATCCTTCAAGAGGTAACAATGCTCTATCTACTTCATTAGTATTGGGGGAATGTGTACCTGGAACCAGTCTATAAAATAGGTTTAGTTTGTGTCCCCTTTGATTCCATGATTGGTTGAGTGTCACTCTCATGCAAACTTTGTTCTAGCTCCACAATTTTACTCATAGAGGCATTTAACTCAATTTACTGTCAATTCTTTTCTTCTTCAAAATCACTAAAGAATTGCATAAAATTACTTTTCAAATCTTGAATACACTTATCTTTTTCACACAGAGCAACTTGATGCTGCTTACCCTATTGATTCCATTGTTGGATCTAGTATTGCAACTGCTCAATAAGCTTGTCTTTTTCCTCCATTTGTGTAGTCAATTTGGAAAATTTCTAGTCTCTTTTATGTGCAATGGTAGTTTTCACCTCAATTTCATTTTTCTGCTAGTTAATTTGTACTTCGTCATCTTGCAACCTGGCTCTGAATCCCACAATTTCTGCCTTTAATTCTTCTAAATCCTCATTTTTTTGATTGGATTCTATATCCCCTGCATCCTTAGAGAAGGATGCATGAGGCATTTCCTCATCAGGATGAGGCACATTATCCTCCTTAGTGTCCTAAAGAAGGGATGAGTGAGGCACTTCTTCCACTTTTTCATCAACATGAGGTGCATTTTCTTCAACTTCTGGTATACTCCCTGTTCTATCAAGAAATGAAGAGAATCCTCCCATAGGCTCATCTTCATTCTACTCTGAATGTGGCGATTGTATCTTCTCCCCTTCCTATTCTTTAAGTTATAGGGTTTCCTCATTCTTTTCCCTAGGAATTTGATCCCTTTTCTTTTTTGTTTCATTTGTCTCCTCATTATCGGGTGGACTGTCAATTTCTACCGCCTTTGTTGGAGTCCTGGCCTTTTTCTGTTTTGAAGTACTGCCTACATCTTGGGGTTCAATTTCACTGGCCGCTGAAGATAACTGTTTACTCCTCTGTAGAGGAGGATTTTTTTGAAAAACAACTTTACTTCATTTCTTTTTCTTTCAAGGATGATCCTCCTCTTCTCTAGAATGCATAATTCCCACCTCCCCTTCTTGTCCTAGGGTTTGTAATTCATCTAGCAAGGTTTCTAGCACATCGTCGTTGGGAGCCATGGAGGTATGTTGGGATTCAGGGGCACCTAATGCCTATGAGGAGGGTTATTCTATAGACTACTCCTTTTGTTTAGAGGATTCTCCCTCTTCAAGTGACCTCCCTGGCTCCTCATTTTCAAATTTCCATAGAAACCTTTGCCACTTCTTTTCTGGATTTTTGTGAAAATGGTATTTACATATTAGCTGTACCAAACCATCATGTTTAAGGAGCCCCATCCCAACTTTATAATTTTCCATCATAAAGGTGACTGAATGGAAGAGAAAAGATGGTAAATTTACCCTAAGAGTAGGGTCCTCAATGTCATGGCGTAAATGAGTCAACAAACAAAAAGGGGGTCCAACAACTGTAGTCATTTGTCCCTCATAAGTGAAATATCTAATAATCCAGGCTACATCAAACCTCCAGGGTTCTAGAATAGACATTCTATGGATTTCCTTATTTTTCCCCCTGGTGTTTATGGTCATTATAGGTTGGGGTTTCCCTTCCCTTTGGAATAGTTCTCTTAAATTTTGATAGGGGACGTGGGTATTTTCATTCAAATGAATTCCTTTATTCTTAAGATCGAAAAGACGAGCAATGATTTTCGTACTTACCCAAAATTGTTTTCCACGCACCACAGTCTTCCCATTTGCAAAATTTTTGACGAATTCTTTCACCAACTGATTTGTGTGTCCTTCAAATTGTTTCATGAAGTCCAACCATCCATCTCTCTAGAATAATGCTGCTATATTTCTCAATACCAACAATGGCGATGTAGAAGTTGGCTCAAAATTCTTTTTAGTGCCTCCCATTTCCTTTATTTCTTGGCAAATTTTTGTAAAACTGTGGAATTCTTTCTTCACTGAATTATAGATGGAAAATGAGTTTTGTTTCAATATACTCAATGGGGAAGGAACTAATTACCAAATTTCTTGTCACCTTATTGCATAATGATGATGACATTTCATGGGGAATTAAAACTATTGTCGTACTCTTATTTATCGTGTAAAGGGAACAAGTTTCAAAATTACAAGGGGGACAGATCATGCCAATTAATTAACCTTTATTCAAAATAAGTAATAACCCTTTAAATAAATGAATTCACACATACCTTAAGTCCTGTCATTATATCAAACGTAACTCACTTGTGTTGACGTAATAGTCATATGGTTGGCAAGGGTGGTAACAAATAATAATGGCATGGATGGGATAGTTGAAGTGATGGCAAAAATTATTATAGCAAAAAGGTGGCATAATAATCTTATTTATTATGGAAAGATTTAATATAATGTGGTGAAATAATTATAAGGGAGCAGATCTCAAAGCAGCATTAAAGGATGGCATGCATGAAACTTAGGAAAAATTAGAAAAATTGGAAAGGAAAAATTTTATACCAAAAGTTTGGAGCATTACCAAGACTATCCAATTGAAGTAGAGAAGAAGAGAGTACCGGATCATCATAGAGAGATGTCATCGAAACATGCTGACCAAATTGAGGATTTCGAAGCATCACTAAAAAGATGCAGCCAGAGCAACAACCAAAATTTATAGAGCATCACTGAAAGATGCAGCTAGAGTAGCAACCAAAATTTTTAGAGCATCGCTGAAAGATGCAGCCGAAGCAACAACCAAAAAATTTGAAGCATCACTAAAAGATGCAATCGGAGCAGTAACCAAAATTTTTGGAGCATCCAAATAGAATTCCAGAGCATCTAAGGACTAGTGCATCACTGAAAAGATGCCGCTAGAGGAAATAATAGCAGAATTCCAGAGCATTGCTGAAAAGATGCGGCTAGAATGAAGAAACAACAGAATTCTGGAGCATCGCTGAAAAGATGCAGCCGGAATGAAGAAATAAAAAAATTCTGGAGCATCACTGAAAAGATGTAGTTGGAATGAAGAAAGTTGTGACATTTTGGGCTTGGCTTCCCCAAGCACCATTGAGTGATGCATTAGAATACATGATCAAAGTGATGAGTGACACCAGTCTGTTATGCAAATTCTGGAGCATCACAACAACAATTTACAGAGCATTGCAACAACCATGTTGACAGATTCCAAAGCATTGTAGTAAGGAACACCAAAATTGTGCTTGGCAAAAGGTGAAGTCCTGCAAAAGAGAGACAAAATTTTAGTCAAGTCCAAATGTCAAAATTGATGAAGAAATCAAAGAAACGTTCAAAAATGAGATATTTTTTTTGTTGTAGGGTTGAAAAAACTATATTGACCCTACCACAATAGAGTCAATGCAGTGGATTTCTCCTTGCGTTTCCACCATTTTTGTAAACTCTTCCTTATTAACAGGTTATGATAGAGGCATAATCGGTGCCCATTAACTAGGAGAGTTCAGGTATCGTCATTGATAGGTTTCAGCTGGACCAAACCGTTAGAAAACACTTCTAAAATTTTGTATGGTCCAAGACAGTGTGTCCTAAGTTTCCCTTGATGATCCTTGTATCTAGAATCGAACAATAGTGCCCAATCCCTGGTATGGAATTCTTTCTCTTTGATGTGTTTATCATGCTAGACCTTATGTTGTTGGTGGATCAATTCGATTTGATGGACGAAATCCAAATGGATTTCATCTAGTTCACTAACCTGTAAGACTCTCAATTTGGGCTCATTTAAGATCCATGCCCAATTCCATGGCTGTCCTAAGGGTTTGGAGTTCAAATTCAATGGGTAAGAGGGGCTTCTTCCCAAAGACTAACTCACAGGGACTATAACCAGTGGTTGATTTCCAAGTCGTGTTGTAGGCCCAAACAACTTCTGGTAGTTTCCTAGCCGAGTCTTTCCTTCCCGAAGAAACCAGTTTTGTCAAAATATTTTCTAGCTCCCTATTAGTGACCTCAACTTGTTCGTTTTCCTGTGGGTGGTAGGGTGAGGACGTCTTGTGACTTACTTGGAAGTGACTTGTGAATTCCAACAACACTTTGGACATAAATTGGGGGCCTTGGTCTGTGACAATTGTCCTTGGGGCTCCGAACTTGAGAAAAATTCTATTGTAGAGGAAATCAGCTACCTATTCCTCCCTAGAAATATGTAGGGCTTGCACTTCTGCCCACTTAGTTAGGTAGTCGACACAGACCAAAATATACTCTTTTCCTTGTGAAGGAGGGTCTATTGGCTCGATAAAATCTAATCCCCATTTTTTGAATGGTTCAAGGAATACTTAAGGCTATAGGGGCATTTCATTAGAAGTAGTTGGTCTACCTAATCTTTGACATTCATCACATTGGTGCACATATTTCTTGATGTACTTGTGCATTGGGGGCCAATAGTATCTGACTCCCAAAATCTTGTGAGCTATCCTTTTAGCAGAATAATTCCCTCTTGAAGGGTCATCATAATAGGCTCTGAGGATACTATAGGTCTCATCTACCCTCACACACTATCGTAAAACCATATTAGGTCCGCATCGAAACAAAATTTCATTTATCCATTTAAAAGGGGCACTTTCTTTAATGAGGCATTTATTTTGTTTTGATGAGAAATGAGGTGGCAGTTCTGTGGTGGCCAAATAATTTGCAATGTCAGGAAACCAAGGGGTTTTAATGGAGATAGAAAATAGATTTTCATTTGGAAACTCGTCTTGTACTGAAGCATAGTTGCCATCATGTTTAATCTGAGATAAAAAATTTGTGACCACATTGGCTTTCCTTGGTTTGTCAACAATTGTGACATTGAATTCCTGGAGAAGTAACCACCTAATTATCCTTGAGTTTACCACTAGTTTGTTCATGAGATACTAAATGGCCGAGTGATTTGTATGCACTATAAATTTATATCCCATGACATAATGTTGAAATTTATTGATGGCATGCACTACGACCAAGAATTATTTCTTTGTTGTGGTGTAATTATTTTCTGTTGATGTCAAGTTCTTGCTGATGAAGTATATAGCATATTTCCCTCCATTCTCATCTTCTTGCCCTAGAACCACTCCAATGGCATCATCAGACACATCAACATAAATATGGAATGAGAGATTCCAATTAGGCCCTCGAAGGACAAGGGAAGAGATGAGTTTCTCCTTGATTTAATTTCAAATGAGGATTGACACTAAGGCATCCAAATGAAGTCAACATTTTTCTGAAGGAGAGAAAACATCAGGGCTGCGATTTTGCTAAATTTTTCTATATGAATCTTCGATAGTACCCCACATGCCCTAAGAAGCTCTTGACATCAGTCTGTGTTTTTGGAACCTTGAGTTGTTGTATGACTTCAATTTTCTTAGGATCAACCTTGATCCCTTCAGCTGAAATGTGATGTCCCAACACTATTCCTTGTTCCACCATGATTAAGCATTTTTCGTGACTTAGGGACAACCGATGATCTTTACACCATTTTAACACCTTGTCTAGATTAATGAGGGCTTCATCAAAGGTTTAAGTGTATACAGTGACATCGTCCATGCAGACTTCCACGCACTCATTTACCAACTCAACAAATATAGCCAGGATGACCCTCTAAAACATGGCAAGAGCATTACACAACCCAAATGGAAGAAATCTATATGAAAATTTCCCCCAAGGGCAGGTGAAGGTTGTCTTATCTTGGTCTTCTGCTACTACCTATATCTAGTTGTATCCACTAAATCCGTCCAAGAATGAAAAATATTTCCTCCCTACCAAGTTATCCAACAATTAGTCCACGAATGGCAAGGGAAAATAATCTCTGCATTTCGCCTTGTTAAGCTCCCTATAATCTACACACACTCTCCACTTCTCATTCTTCTTTGGAACTACAACCAAGGGTGACACCCACTTGCTGTCAGAAATTGGGTAGATAAATCCTACCTGTAAGAGTTTCTCAATCTCAGTCTTAACGATGTCTTTGAGGGCAAGATTGAGCCTTCGTTGTGGTTGGTGAATAGGTCGAACATCCTCAGTATAGATATGATATGTGCACACACTGGGGGGTATTCCTCTCATATCTTTATAGTCCTAGGTGAACACTTTAGATTTACTCACCAGGGTGTCAAACAATCTTTGTTCTTTCGTTTCAGTCAACCAACTATTGATGTTCAAAGTTTTTCCTGGTAGCAACATAATGGTTTTGAATTTTGGATGGTTGGACATGATAGTGTACATAGACCTTATCAAGGTGTTTGGTGGACAACTATGCGGTACAATTTTATGAAGCTAAGCAACATTTGCAAAGAAATGGTAGGTTTTTGGAACTAAGCTCATCAAAGGAAAAGGTAGTCCAATAAAACTAGCACCATCAAATTCTACCTGATCTAAGTTAATCGGGTCTCCTAGGATTTCTTCTACATCTAACATCTCCTCACTGCTCGAATTAATGGAAAATTTTTCCATGTTGTCTTCCAATTCATCCTCCAACTCTTCATCATGCTGTTTAATAAATACCACGGCCAGTGAAGCCAAATTCTCCTATCCATTGAGGATTTTTGGTTCATCAACCCATACTTTGTTGTGTTCAGCAGGCTTGGCAGGAGGATATAAAAACAAATGTTTGCTATTAGATCCATGGGAGATGGTCATTCCTCACTCCCTAAAATCAATTTTGGCTGCAACTGTAGCTAGCCATGGTCATCCCAGAATTATTGGATAACTGTCTTTGGGTGTAAGGGATTCAATTATCTGGAAATCCAATGGATATTCCTATCCATCCACCTTAATGAGAACGTTTTCAATGATGTCTTTGGGAATAGCTATGGATTGGTTTTCCATCTGTAAGACTGTAGTTATGGGGCATAGATTAGTAAGTCCTAAATTTTCCATCACATCAAAATTTATTACGTTAATGGCTACTCCAAGGTCCACTGAAGTGTTAGGTATTGCTACCTCATTAACTGTTACCGTTACAAGTAGACTTCCTGGGTCATCATATTTTGGAGTAGTTACTGTTCCAGCTAACAAATCAACTAAGTACCCATTTATATGAATAGTGTTGATTTGTTTTGGCTTTCTCCCTAGGGTCTTAATGCACAACTATTTAATCAATTGGTTTCACTCAGGGATCTCCTTAATCACCTGTAACAAGGGAACTTCAATATGCAGTCGTTTAATTTCCTATATCAATGGAGTCTTAGTGGTTGAGATCGCTTCCAAAGCATCTTCCACATGAATTGGTTTTAGTTGCTCCAGAAAAGGTGCTTTGATTTTTGGAAGTTCAATTAGAGTCTAACCCCCCTCTTCCTGAGGTAGGTTAGAAACTCCAGCTGAAGATGGCGGGTCGAGCTCAGGTCCTACAGATGTAGGTGTTATGGAATTTTTCTCAGCAAACTTCATGATAGATTCATCAATGATTTCTTCAATAGTCAGTTGTGAAAGTGTTTTACTAGACCTCAAAGTGCAGGTTTCCATAGTGTATGGTGTTAAGGCCAATGACATTGTCCTGTTCAGTGGAATACACCAGAGTATGTGGGAAATTGTTCTTGGAGTTAGGAATTGGTTGCGTCAGAAGTGGTGGTTTGTTAACTTAGTTTGTGGAGTATTCTAGGGTGGTGGTAGGAGAGTCTATTGTTGGGTAGGCATCCTCTTGGGGCCAGTGTAAAATTGGTGCTAAGGTTGGTTCCATTGAGGAATGGGATTTTGAGGGTACCACTAAGATGGAGGCTGATTAGGCCACTGAGGGTTACCCCAAGGTTGGTTTGTCCATTTTTGTGGTCCCTAGGGATAGGTTCCCCAATTAGAGGGTATTGGAGGTGGTACTTGAGGCTAGGGTGCTACCTATTAGTTATTGTTCCAATTTGGTTGGGGCCACCAGTTAGGATTGGAATTCTGGCTGTAGGAAAAATTACCTCCATTTCTTTGGTTGACAATGTTCACTTCTTCCTTGATTGGGGTTGTTCTTTTCTTGGAATTTTTGATGGCGTTCAGTAGTTCACATTGGTCGGTGGGGTGATTTTTTTCACAAACTTGACAAACGTCAATCTTATCAACTTTTTCTAAGGGACATTCTCTTAGCAAATGTTTGTTTCGGCATCGAGGGCAATAGATAGATAATGTCTTAGAGTTTCATATTTTAGCCTGTATGCCATCTAAAGTGTTGTTTAACTAGACGAGAATGCCAATCTTGAAGTTGGTGAGTTCTTCACGAAGTTTGCTAGTGTCACTGGAACCTCTATAAAGGGTGGAATTCCTAATTCCTCCTCAAGTTCAAGAGAAGTTCTGACATAACTTCACAATCTCTTCCAGTCTCATTTGGGACACATCTCCTTTTCCCATTAAATCTAAACTCTTGCGAGCTTCGTCGTTGAGACCTTTGAGAAATAAGGTCTTCAAAATATCAAGATTTATAACTTATCCACCACATCTTTGGATAAAAAGATAAACCTATCTAGGTAATCCTCTAAACTTTCATCCTTGTTTTGCCTTATTTTAAACAGTTCTTCTTTCCTATCACTTACTTTGCAGTAACTTTGGTATTTCTCCAAAAAGACAGACTCCATTTCATCCCAAGAAGTTATCGACTGAGAAGCTAACCCCATAAACCAACGCATAGCCGAGTCTTTCAGAGTGGAAGAGAAGAGCTTTAGTTTCTGATTATCAATCTTATAGTCATATGTATGACACAAGAATTTAAATTTAAATAGAAACTGATTAGGGTCCCCAGTAGACAAACCTCAGAAGGTTGGAAAGAAGGTTGGTGAGATATTTTTCATTGTCCTGTCATCATCTGCATCAATCGTGATATGATAAGTGAATGTGCATGGTGGAGGGTTATCATTATTGTTATTATTGGACACATTTATATGGTCACCCATGATGTTGAAGAAAATATTCAATTTTCATCCCAAGTTCGTTCAGTTAGGTGCGGTTCAAGAGTTTGTAAAAGAATATGCTCCTCTTCAACTATAGGTTCTCTTTTTGGAGTATATAGGAAGGTCTTAGGTTGACCCTGTTTGGTCAATTCCTCTATAAGTTCTTGATTTGAGTTGCCTTACTCCCTACTTGTTGTTGGTACATCAATTGGGGGTTTTTTTTGGTATGAATCTTCCATGGGGGCCTCATTTCCCGACCTTGCAGAAAATAAGCCAAAGAGCTATTCCTATTGCTAAAAGAGGTATTCAAGATATCTCCTCCTAGCACTAGAAAAAGGCAGTTCCCTGGCAACAGCGCCAAAAACTGACAGGCTGTCATTAGGTCCTAACACTTTAGTGAATAATCACATCATTATATCGACCAGGCAGTGTCCAAAGGCTATTTGCAATAGAAGACATCTCAACTTCTCTCTCAAGTTTCCTAACTACTAACCTACTGAATAAAAGTTCTACGCTAAGGGGCCTCTAATCTTGAAAGCAATAAATCATCTATCTATCTAGAAAGAAAATGACTCAAACCAGGAAACAAAAAACTAAGAATCTGAAAAGCATTACCTCTAAACTAGAAAGCATGGAAACAATTAATCCAAAGAATGCATAAATTGTTGAAGAAGTAAAACATGTAAAGAAATTAGGGAACATTTATCTAATGTAAAAGATAGCAAGCCAACTACTAATCATAAAATAATTTAACATAATCAATTGAAGAAAGGTGCTCGGAACATTCAAATGTTAAGCTTAGAAACTACAGACTTAGTTGCAACTGGTAGGCTTGACACTAACATCATAACATATTCTCATGAAAGTGAAATGCAATTCAACTGTTATCTACTAAAAGGAAATACAAAATAAGAAATAGAATACTTATCTATCTATCTATAACCCTCAAGTAGCTAGCTCTCGGGTGTCTACAACTACCTTAGATCACATGCATTGGAAATTCTCTAAGCTACTTCATTCCAAAGACACATCCATATTACACAGTAATTCAAAGAGTGGTGAGAAAACTCATATTCATATGGCAGTTTTTACTCAAAAGACAAATTTGCAAAATAACGATAATCTTCTTCCCTATTCATTATTTGTAACAATTACATATTTATATGAAAGACTAACAAAAATCCTATTTTCTAGTCGATAGAGTCTTTTTAATAGATTTACAATAGTAGAGGGACTTTAAAGCCCATGATATACAATATTAAAGAGGCTCGCATGAGCCATACAATTTTTGAAACTGAAAAATAATAGAATTATAAAGACTCGGCCCAAAACGTGTTCTCTTGAAATTCTGGCGATCACTCGGTTGTATTCAAAAATATGAAGATCCGTGTTCATTTCCCTTTTGACTAGAATAGTGATTGGGAGTGGAGTTGACCTACAAAATACTTAAGACTAGACCATTAAATCAACATAAGTTAGTTTAATTCGATCAACTTCAAGAAATAAAGTTTGACACTTATTCATAGAAAGAGAGCAATTATTTTTCCTAAAGGTAATCAATTGGTAGGGTAATTTGGGCTGAAGTGTTTAAATTTGCATATTGAGCCCATTATGTTGATGAGGTTATTTTTAACCTCATTAGAAATCCTTTTGGTTTTTCCATGTAGACTTCTTCTAATTCTCCATTCAAGAAAGTATAATTCACATCCATTTGATAAACTTTGAAATCCTTGTCCATTGCAAAGGCCAAAAACATATTGATAGCTTCCATTCTTTCCATCGGATCAAATGTATCCTCAAAATCTATTCCTTCAACTTGTGAATATCCCTTACACACAAGCCTTGCTTTGTTCCTGACCACTTCTCCATTCTCATTTAGTTTTTCCTAAATACCTACTTAGTTCCAATTATGTTTTTGTTTGCAAGCCTTGGGACAAGTTCCCAAGTCTAATTTTTCTCAATCTATAGTAGTTATTCTTCCATAGCTTTCATCCAATGTTCACCTGTGCATGCTTCAATCACTATTTTAATTTCAACTTCATAAAGTAAACATTGATTCTCTTCTTCACCAACTTTCCTTCTTGTTAATACACCTTTTCTCTTGTATCCAATGATTTGTTATTCAAAATGATTCCTCTGCACATACTTAGGGGTTCTAGGGATCTTTTTCAGAGCTTCTTCCTCTTCAATCTACACTTCCTTTTCCTTAGCCTTTTCCTTTTCTCTATAATTAGGCTCATTTGATTAATATCCATCTATTACCACCAAGTTTTGAAAATATTCTTCAACCTTGACACTTGCACTTTCAACAATCTTTCTTAGTCTTTTGTTGTAGCACTGGTAGGATTTTCCTTTAGTAGAATATCCAAGGAAGATTCCTTCATTAGACCTTGTAGATAAAACTTTCCCAAGTTTTCTTCATCTCTTATGATATAACATTTGATTCCAAACACTCTGAAGTACTTGGCAATAGGTACCCTTCCATACCAAAACTCATAGGGAGTCTTTGTGTTGTTTTCTTTTGCTTGAACTCTATTAAGTATGTAAACAAAAGTATGAATTTATTCTCTCTAGTAGAATTTTGGTAGGTTAGCTTCTTTCATCATAGTCCTTGCAACTTCTTGAATAGTCTTGTTTTTCCTTTCAACCACTCCATTTTGCTGAGGACTCTTAGGGGGCAGACCAATTCCTCTTTATGCCATGATTTTGACAAAACATGTTAAATTCATTGGAGGTGAACTCTCCACCTTTGTTAGACCTCAAGCACTTGATCTTCGTATTCATTTCATTCTCAACCATAACTTTAAATGCTTTGAACTTATCTAGGGCTTCATATTTTTCTTTAAGAAAGGTAACCCATGTCATTATAGAATAATCATCAATCAAAAGCATGAAATACCTGTCACCTTGAAGACTTCTTATTATTGTAGGACCACAAAGATTTATATGCACCAATTCAAATAATCCAGTAGAAGATTATTCTTTTCCTTTGAAACTTCTTTTTGTCTTTCCAATATGGCAATCCTTGTATCTACATCATTGATAGGATTTGTAATCTTTGGTAGATCTCTTATTGCTTGAAATAAAATTATTCTTACTATATTATCAAAATTAATGTGACACATCCTCCCGTGTCATAACTAGCTTTCATTAACCAAAGTCATAAAGATAAGACCATAAACACCCTTAAGATGATAAACATGGATCTATCCTTCTTCCAACAACAATCATAGTTTCAAACCCTTTTTTATCTCACATGCATCATACTAAAACATAAGATTGTGTCCTTTTTTACACATTTGTCCAACACTCAATAGGTTATGCCTTAAACCCTTAAAATAGTAAACATCATTAGTATTATGCTTGCCATCAAAACTAATTGAACATATTCCACATATCTTAGCACCTAAATGATCACCAAATCTAACAAGTCCACCATCATAATTTTCAAGTTTAACAAAATTACTCTTGTCTATGGTCATATGGTTAGAGCATCCACTATCAATGATCCAATAATTCTTATCTTGTCTAGCATGAAAAGCAGATACTAAAGTACATTCAATCTTATCCTTCCTCTCCAAAGGGAATTCCTTCACACATCTTTTAGAGTTAGGCTCGAAACAAATTCATCTTTTTAAGCCATGAAAAAGAATTCATCATCATCATCATCTCCATAATGAGATTCATCATTAGAAATACTTGCATCTTCTCTAACATAGTATATTTTGTTAATCATTTTACCTTTGTTCTCCCTGTTTTTGTCATTCACAACTCTATTTGGACATCTTGAAGCATAGTGACCAATCTTTCCATGACTAATTTTTTTGAAAGGAAACTTACCTTTGTACTTACCAGTACCATTTTTTATCCTTCTCACAAAGTTAGCTTCCACATCATCAAGCTCATCTTGATTTGGTTCTTTAGTCTTCTCTAATTTTCTAGCCTTAAAAACAATCTCAACTTTTGCACCATTATTAGAACCAAATTCTCTCATTTCAAATGCAGTTAGAGAACCATAAAATTGATCTTTAGTATACTGATCTAGATTTTAAGATTCCTCAATAGCAAAAAGTTTATGCCTGTAAGCTTTAGGAAGGGTTGTAAGAATTTTCTTTACTACTTTTGATTCTTTGACTTTTCCACCAAGAACTTTGATGGCGCTGACCACTTCATCTACCCTTTGAATATAGCTTGTAATGTTTTCATCTTCAGACATCCATAGATTCACAAGTGTGATCTTTAAATTCTATCTTATGTTGCTTGACCAAATCATCTCCTTCATAAATACTTTCCATTTTTTCCCAAATTTCTTTATCAGTTTCTCAGATTTATAACTTTCACTAATTTTGAATTTGTAAGACTACTCAAGATATCATACCTTGATTTACTATTGCTTTCATAGGCCTTGAGTCTAGCTTCAATGATCAGACCATTTGTGGGAATAATATATCCATTCTGACTTAATTGTCAAAAACCATATTCCAAATAATCCGAAAATACTTAAATCTTTTTTTTCTAGAATGTATCTAATCTGTTCCATCAAATATATGGATCTCCTTCTTGTGTGCCATCCTAGATATACCTTATGTGATTAAGATTTCTTCTAAGGAACCTTGCTTTGATACCAATTGTTCAATGCACAAGACAATTGAGAGGCGAGGGTGAATTAGTTGTACCTTAAAACATCAAAACCCTCATTAACATTTAGATCCACATTCATTCATTAAATCCTTAAATATGCTATGATAATTTAGCATGAAAAAAATAATAGAAACTAAAAAAAATTAACACCATACATAAGAGAACACCAAATTTGCATGGAAAACCCAAGAAGGGAAAAACCAAGGTGAGGATTAGCTCACAATATAAGTAATATCAATACCAATACAATAGGGATCACTGCAAAGGGCTTCGCTACCCAAAGAAGAAAGGGTCACTACCAAAAGGCTCATTGACAGAATATAAAATAAGATAGAGAAGAAATATTACATAGAGAAAAGCATCTCAATGCAACATAGAATATACCACAATGACATCAACACCTTCATAGTTTGATTGAAGAATTGTATCCACCTTCTACTCACTACATCCAATAAACTAACACATGAAAGCTCACATTACACTTCTCAATTTCACACTCTACTACTCTGCACTTCAAATCATTCACATGATCTCTCACATCTATCTTATCATACCTCAACAACTCAACTAATACTTATACCATCTTCAACCTTGAAACCCTTCTCCAAGGTTGGCTATGTACCTCAAACATGTAAATTCAAATTAGGTTAGTACCAAAACACTTATGTGGTGGATAGAAGTGAAAGAGGACCACATAAAACCTTAATTGGGACTCAAATCTATAACCCCACACAACTAAATGTTTCTATAAACAATATCTATCCATCGCAAGTAGTGTAAACACAAGGTCGAATGTTACCCATGAAAAAACCTTTAAAATTTGAAGTACATGCTTTTTTGAACCCAAGGACAACTTGCGAACCACGCACCATGTTTGAACACGATCTAGAATATTCCTCAAATACCCTAAAATCTAACAAAATCCTTCGCAACAACTTCCACCTAAGGAATGTACTTACCTAGTACACTCAGACAACTCTGTCATACATTATTACTTGAAAAACTAATTTTCAAAGCACCAAACCTCAAACTACCTTAATTGAACAAGATATCAACACCATCAACACTCCTTCAAATTTGCAAGACCTGAAACATGACTAAGGAGAAATGTGGAGAAGAAACATTTCTCCCAAACACCTCTACAATACACAGATCACACACTAATGAACACAAATTCTTCTGTACAACAATCCAACACACCAACTCCTAAATATAACACCTTTGAACACCTCTCATCAATATATCTGAGTTGCACAAGTAGATCTTCAACCTAGAAGAAATGTGGAGCAAAAATATAACACAAAATTTTCACCCAGAATACCACTATAACACACTGTTTCCTATCATAAATAAGATTGTAACTCATTGGTAATTTTTTTCATCATTCTTGGAGACTATATAATCTGATCTAATTATATTTATTAGAGTTGTAAGCACTTGTGCAAGTTTTTAATATAAGAAAATACATCATAGTTGTTGATTTTTGCATTCCAAATTCATGTTGTTTGTGTTATGTGTTTGTGAGAGAGGGTATTGTGTATACCCCTCTTGCATCAGTGGTATCAGAGTAGAAGTTACAGAGTGGGAAAACAAAAATGTCAATTGGAGGTAGTTTTCACTAGGACTTGTGAGTGGTGGGTGGTAAAAATGCCTCTAAGAATGGACCAAATAGGTAGAGGTAGAGGTGAAGCTAGAAGCCATCCTGATGATGCCATGAGAGAAACACAAAGACATATTGAAGCCCTTTAGGGAGAGCTACACAAAGGTCTTGAGCAGAGGAGAAGATACCCAGAAAGTGATGAAGAATCAGGCACTTGAAGTCAATCTAGTGCTGGCTTCAATACTATAATAGTAGTTTCAAATGACCCTTTGATTGTTTCTTTGAAACATATTGGGAAGAGAAAAAATATGAAATTCTTAACCTTCAATGGGGGTTTGAATCTAGAAGAGTTAATTGATTGGATAAATGACATGGAAGATTTCTTTGATTTTGAAGAAGTTGAAGACCCTAACAGAGTTAAGTTTGCAAAAACAAAGTTGAAATGGTATGCTAGCATTTGGTGGAAGGAAATAAAACTTGAAAGAGGAAGAAGAGGAAATGATAAGATGTCTAGATGGGATATAAAGGTAGAGAAGATGAAAATACAATTCATTCCAGAAGATTATGAATTGGAGTTTCTTAAGAAGATGCAAAGTTTAATACAAGGAACATGAACTATGAAGGAGTACACTGAATAATTTCATAAAGTCCTTATAAAAACTAGATATGCCAAAGAAAACAATGAGAAAGTATCCCATTAAATCAATGGGTTAAAACCAAGCATACAAGAAGAACTGGCATTGGCGAGGATGTACACCATTGAGGATGTATATTAGTTTGCATTGAAGGTAGAAGAGAGATTGAACAAAAAGTTTGAGAAGAAGAAAAGTGGAAGAGGTCATGGTGGAAGAACCAGAGGAAGATCTTATGAAGGAAATTAGAAAAAATAGAAAATTGTAGACCAAGGCAGCAACAAAAATCAAAATTCAAAAAATTCTTTTAGCCCCAAAGAGAAAAATTTTAGAGGTAAATGAAGATCAAGTAGAGGATTCAAAAGAGGAAGCTTCCACAAAACCTATTTCTGATGTGGAGAAGAGGGGCATATATCATATGGCTGGCCTCACAATAATGAAAGAGCCAATAGGAGGCCTAAAATCCATGCTAGAGCAGTGAACATGAATTAGGAATATGTAGATTCATTAAACTCCACAGAAGCAGAAAGAGGAGAAACCTTAATGACTAGGTGAGTTCTATTGAATGAAGATAATAAACCAGTTCAGAGGAAGAGTTTTTTATAATGATATGAAAATGTGAAGGAAAATTGTGTAGCTTTATCATTGATAGCGGAAGTATTGATAACTTGGTTTCTAAAGATATGGTGAAAAAATTGAAGCTTGAGAGAAGAAGGTAGTCACATCCGTATCAAATTTTTTGATTTAGAATGATCAATAAATTTTGGTAAAGTTTAAGATCTAGAGATTATTTTGATGAGATTTTGTGTAAAAATATTCCTATGGATGCTTGTCTTGTTTTTTTAGGAAGAAATTGGAAATTTGAGAGGAAAGCAATGCATGGTGGGTATGCTAACACATACTCATTAATGAAGGATGGAGTGAGACATAAATTGAAACTATTGAGAGAGGAAATGGAAAAGGTTTGCAGCAATGTAAGGATTATCATAGTTGATGCCAAAAAGTTTTTAGATGGTTTGAAGAATGAGAATTTTTTTTATTTGATTGAAAAAACAAGCAAGAAAAAGTGGAATATGTTCTTGTGGAAGTTGCAGATATGTTGCATGAATTTCATGAGATTATTTTAGATAAAGAACAAAAAGTATTACCACCCATGAGAAGGATAATTCATTAAATTTATTTTATACCATGAGAAATTTTTCCTAAAAAGGAAGCCCACAGAATGTCCCTTATAGAGACTGAAGATTTGAATATACAAGTGCAAGAATTGTTGTAGAAAGGTTTGATTAGAGAGAGCCTAAGTCCATGTGCAAAATCTATTGTTTTGGGATTAAAGAGGGGTGGAGAATGGAGAATGTGCATGGATTCAAGGGCCATAAAAAAAATCACTATCAAGTACACATTTCCATTGCAGATGATATCATGGATTGCTTAAGTGGATCAGAGTACTTCACCAAGATTGATTTGAAGAGTGGATACTATCAAATCCAAGGGAGGGAGATGAATGGAAGACAACATTCAAGACTAAGGAAGGTTTTCATGAGTGGTTGTCCATGTCTTTTGGGCTAACCAATGCACCTAGTACATTTATGAGATTGATGAATGAGCTATTAAAAGAGTTTTTTGGTAGATTTGTTATTGTTTATCTTGATGAAAATTTGATATTTAGGAAGACATTAGAAGAGAAAATGTTGATGCATATCAAATTTATTTTTAAAAAGTTGAGAAAAGATCTAAGTTATTCATTAACTTGAAGAAGTGTAGATTTATGAAGAGAGTGTTAGTATAGTTGTGATTCGTTGTTTTAGGAGATGGATTCAAGATGAATCTATAAAAGGTGAAAGCTATCTTAGAATGGCCCACACCTAGGAGTGCTACAGAGTTGAGATCATTAAATTATGGTTTAGTAATATTTTACAGGAAGTTTATTTGAGGTTTTATAAGTAGTATTTATGCACCACTAACTAAGACCATGAGTAGGGAAAAAGGAGATTTCAAATGGGCTACAAGGGTAGCAAGGATTTTTGATTTTATGAAAACAAAAGTGATAGAGCAACCTATTTTAGCACTTCCAGATTTCAACAAGGTGTTTCAAGTAGATTGTGATGAAAGTGGTAATTCCATTGGAGCTGTTCTAAGTTAATAAGGCAAACCGATTGCTTATTTAGTTACAAGTTAAAATATGAAATGTAGAAATATTCAGTTTATGATTAGGAATTCTATGCTATGTTCAAGCATTGAAAAAGTGGAGACACTATATTTTGCCTAAGGAGTTTTTTTTGTTTACTAATCATCAAGCACTTCAATATTTGAATAGTCAAGGAAAGTTAAATAAAAAACACATGAAATGGGTAGAATTTTTGCAAAGTTATACATTTGTTTTGAAGCATATAATTGGGGAGTCTAATAGAGTTACAAATGCATTGAGTAGAAGATAGAGATTGCTAACTGAAATGTAGGCTAAGGTTGTTGGTTTTGAAATGAGTTGAAGGAATTGTATGAAGGAGATCTAGATTTTGGAGAGGCTTGGAGAAATTGAAAAGAACGTACTACAATAGATAGGACAAAGTGGTTGGATTATTTAATCCAATATGGTATGTTGTTTAGAGGTAATAAGTTTTGCATTCCTAGAAGGTCAATGAGAATAAATTTGATTAAAGAAAAATATAGTGGAAAAATTGCAAGACATTTTTGTTTTGATAAGACCATAACACTTGTTGGAGAGCAATATTTTTTGCCTCAGTTGCAAGATTTTTCAAGTGGCCAAAGGAAGTAGTCAGAACACTGGTCTATATCAGCCTTTACTTATACCAAGAGGCCATGGGAAGAGATTATTATGGACTTTATTCTTGGTTTACTGAGGAAACATAAGGGATATGATTCAACATTTGTGGTGGTAGATAGATTTTATAATATCGCACATTTCATTCTATGTAAAAATACTAGTGATGTTGTCCATGTTGCAATTTTTTTCAAGGAAATAGTGCCCCTACATGGCCTATTGAAGAGCGTAGTTTCAGTCAAAGATACTTAGTTTTTGCCAATTTTGGAGGATATTATGGAATAAGATAAGGATTGATTTAAATATATTTTTAATAAACCATACATAAATGGATGGGATAATAGAGGTGGTGAATAGAAGCTTGGGCAATTTGTTGATAATTTTAGTTGGAGACAAGCTAAAGGGGTGGGATTTGGTTCTACCTCAAGAAAAATTTGCATGCAAAAACTCCGTCAATAGGAGCATGATAAGAACACCATTTTTGATTTTCTATGACAAAAGCCCAAGGGATGTTACATATATGAAAAGGATAGACATAAGTGAGAAGAAAAGTTCAAAAGTAGAGGACTTTGCTAATCACATGAAGAGGTAAGAAAGCACATCATTAAAATGAATTTTGAAAGTGCAAGTCTAAAGCTGATTTGAAGAGGAGACATAAGGAATTTTATATTAGTGATGATGTAATGGTACACTTGAGAAAATAAATATTTCCAATTGGTACCTACAACAACTTGAAAATGAAGAAATTAGGGCCTTAGAAAATCATAAGCAAGTATGATTCAGGTAATGCATATAAAGTAGAGTTTCCTAGTGAGCTCAATATTTCACCTATATTTTATGTTTCATATCTATTAGATTTTCATCAAGGTGAAAATGATGAAGGTATAATAGGTGAATAGTTACATATACTAGCACCTACTTCAGAGAAGGAGGAGATAAAAGAAATCTTGGACAATAGGGTGAGTAGGAGCACAAGGTATAAACAATACTTTGAATACTTAGTGAAATGGATTGTAAGACCTATTGAGGACTCATCTTGGTTTTTAGAAGCTATGACTAATCATCATGGTTTTCCTCTTGAGAAGTGGAATGTCACTTTTCTTTCTACCATGGTTGTATGATGTAGGAGTATCCACAGTTGTTAGAAATCTTGCATCAACTAGAAAAAAATTGAATTTTGATGTTTTTGGTTTAAATAATGTTTTAAGGAATAATTTGATGATATTAGGCCAAAAATTAGATTTTAAGTGTATGGTCTAATTTGTGTTGCAATTGATGTAGTGGGAGATAGTACATAGGAGTGCATTTTAATGCCTAAAAAAAAAAAAATGAAAACATGGGCATTGGATTTTGGGAGTTATCATTAGAGGAATCTCATTCAAATCTCCTCAACAATAACATGCAAAAAGTTGGGAGCCCATGTTGTGTTGGAAATTGTTTTTCAAATTGGGTCCCTATTTGTGAGGAGTGGAGAATCCTTGTTGCAACTATTCTTGGCTTTTTCTCCTACGAGTAGCGGTTTGAACATGAAGTTTAATAATTAATATTTTATTTTATGATTTTTGGTTGGTTTTCTCCAAGTTGGGTTTAGCATTCTTGGGAATTACAAGTTTGGAGATGAAATGACATGTTGAAGGAAAAAATCTATAATTTGAGAGGTTATTATTGATGATTTAAATGGGGAGTCAGATAGAGGAGGCATGAAATTTCCTCATGGGAAAATGGAAGCCATTTTTTGTTGCAAGTTTGAATGTATTGTGACAACAATTGAAGATAAGAATCCATTGTTGAAGATTGGAATGGTTTTGAAGTCGAAGTTTATATTTGAAGGAGAAGGGGTTTTTTTTGCTGTTGCTTATCATTTTTCTATCATAAATCGAATTGTAACTCATTGGTATTGTTGTTCATCAATCTAGGAGATTGTATAATTTGATCTAATTAGATTTATTGGAGTTGTAAGCACTTGTGCAAGTTTAAAATATAAGAAAATGCATCATAGTTTTTGGTTTTAATATTCCAAATTCCTATTGTTTATGTTGTGTGTTTGTGAGAGAGGGTATTGTATAGAACCCTCTTGCATTGGATATTTGATCATTAAGAGCATAGTTAAAATGATTGACAATATAATATTTATCCTCCTAAGTTACTAGTTACGTTGATCTATAATATAGTCTCACATAGTTTTCTTTACATCTATTTATAGTTTAAAATGAACTAGTAAGTGAACATGTACCTATCATTTTACTTCGACATATTATAATTTGACATTAGTAAGTAGTTCTTAACGCTTATTTCATATTTTGATCATATAATATTCCTAGAAATTTATGATTTTATCTTTTAAGATGGAACTAACATTAGATGGAGTGTGTGCACATCACCATCCATATCTATATACTTCTAATATGTTATTTCCATTTACACTCATTCCCTCTTCTTTTATACGTTTTGTACCATCATAAATTGTCAACCTTGACAATTTCACTTTAGGTTTTTCTCCCTTACAAGTTCTTGGACCTAATCATGCTTCTAATTTCCTAAACTATGCATTCCGTGGCCCATTTTATCATTTATCAAAAAAATTAAATATGCAAGACCAAAGTATGCATTTAATATTTTTCCCTTGATACTTCAGATCCCAAAAAAGTGGATTTGGACATGGGCACTCCCCTTAAAATGGCCCCAAATTTAAATATGTTATCCATCAAGATTTAATTTTTAGGAAATTAGATTAATTGCATATAAATACATAGTATTTTCATAATTTCAGGAGGACATGAAGATCAAGAAGTATTGAAGAGAAATTATTATACTTTAAAATCAATTCAGGAGTAGTCAAGAGTAAAATGTATAATTATTGCAGTTCATTCAATCATTTGAAAGCATCATGTCAAGTTTTATGTGAGTTTTTTCATGTTTATGCATGTATTTTATTTTTGAGTATTAATTCTTGTATGTCTTCAAATTAAATCAATCGAAATTGTAATCAAGCCTTGAAGGTGGTGTGCATGACTTGAGTCCCTCAAGGAGATTAGATTTAACTCATGAGTTACACCGAGTTGTTGATTCATTACTCTATTACCATTTAGCCTCTATCCCTCAAAAGGATATGCTTTCTTTATCATCAATATTATCATTGTGGAGGTAGAATACCAACACGGGGTTTGATTGAGGTAAGTCCCTATATGGCACAACCCTTTCTCTCCTTTTGAATGAACATATTACATATTTGAAGAAGATTAAAAAGGGATTGAAGACAATTTTCTTATTTATGCATTCAAGCCCTACAACTTGACAAGATATCGAAACTCAATTATCTCAACAATAGATGAATATTCGACAAAAAGATATGAAATGAAGAAGCCATAGAGAAGGGATTTGAGGACCGTGAAAGAATATTTTAGTTTCAGATCCTTGGACTAGGGTGCCCTTGGCACCTTTATCCACTCAAATCAAGATGAAATTCAAACCAAAAGTGCATTCATATTTTCTCTATTCATTTCTAGACATCAAATTTTATTATTAGTTTCCAAGTTGTTTGCATTCATATCATAGTAGTGCATTTTCATAGTTAGCTAGTTGCACCATTACATTTCATCATAATTCCATTTTCAAATCTCCCAACTCCAACCCACCAAAATGGGAATTATAGATCAAGGATTGCTTCACTTGTATTTCAAATTGCAAGTTAATCTCATGTCCTTTTCCATCTTCGATTCCCCAATATTATGTTAGTGAAAGCTGATTAATCCTAGTTAAACCCTAGGGTCCATCACTTTTTCCGACTAAACACCTTTATATGAATGTTTGATGGTACTTTAATATAATTTAAAGTTGGAGAAAATCACAAGGAAGAAAAATACATATGTAACCAAGCTCTTTCTCATTCTTCTCATACTCACCTTGATGTTTTCTCCATAATGTAATAATATAGTGTATAAATAGCATATTTTTGTGCAAGGCTTGGCATTTGACCAATAGTTAGGATAAATTGATTCCAGATGCACCCAAGATCCTAACCCAACCTTCAAATTTTGTGTTTATGGCTTAGGTCAATTGCATGTTTGCAACCTTTAATCTAGTTTAAGACCTTGTCTACAATGTGTAATAAAGAATCCTAAAATTAAAATTCATGCTAGAACCAAGCCACACATGCTTCCAAACTAGTCCTTACCTATCAATTACAACACAACATATTCAATTTTTTCTTGATAGTGTTGCATAAAAGGATAAAATCCATCTTCTTTTAGTATAAAAGTCATAGAATTAACACACATTCATAAGTACATATCTAAGCATTGACATTATGCTTGGCATGTTTAATTCTCTTTTACTAATATGAGCTTATTTTAAAAAAAAGGTAAGAACCTAGTTGGTTTCACTATCCTAATGTCGAAAGTTTAAATGGTGCCTTTAAGATTATATTATTCTAAATTATTGTAGGTGGCCATGATTCTATAAAAACTAGAAAATAAAATGAAATCCATATTTCTAAGTTGAAGGTCAAATTCATTATTATTGAAACTCAACAAAGAACAGCTATTTTTATATTATATCAAAGCATGACATGCTTAATTCATTATCAAGATGAATCATAGAAAATATAGAGGAATATTTTCCATTATTTAAATGTTTGTTTGAATGCCATTTTTTATCTCAATTCTTTTATTCAAATTCATTGCTATAAAGATTACTTAATAAATACTTTATCTTAAATAATTTAAAAAAGAATGTTTTATTTATTTTCATAGTAATATACTTCATTAAGGAAGAAAACCATGACTAAACATAGGAAGCTTCAGATTTTAGTAGTGCCAATGGTTAAAAAGCATTCAAATCAGATGCATGGTTTCAATATAATCTTCTATGATCAACCAGGAAAAATCTAAATTTTACAAACGGCCCTTTTTTAAAATATAAATTGAGCACCCATGCCATTTACTTCAATCAACTAAGAATCTAGTATCGAATCTGAAGCGACGTTACATTTGAATTTATTTGCAGTAAATCATGAAAAGAACGTAGTAGGGAGGGAAGTTAATCTAGTCGGAAGGTAGTGGAATTTGATAATACCATCCAAGTCATCGGCCGATTGAAGGGTGATGATAGAATACCCACGAGCATATCTCAATTTCCCTGTTCCTCCCACAACAGACACCTCTACTCCAGAGGACTTCGTGAAGAGATCTGTTCCATGGAATTCAAGCGTACTCCCATTATATTTCGTGTTCTCAAACACAAGAGAGAACCCAAGGTGGATTGCATTGCCCTTCACATCTGAATTAGAATACAATCCTTTCGCCCTTCCCACAACAGTGGAAGACCGATCAGGCATTTCAGTCACCAGATCATCTATAACCAGCACCGTTCCAAAGCTTAAGAGATCTGAGGATGTTCCATTTACTCCAGCCACTACTATGGCTGTTGCATTGGGTTTACTCACTATGTCGTGCATGTAAAACACAATATTCTGTTTTCGCCATAACACCATGAACAAGATATTATTGCAAGGGAGATAACGAAAAGCAATAGCATTTGGGAAGCCATTGGAAATCTCAAAGGAGGATATGTGAATACACTGTGATCCGTTACTGATAGATCTCATTACTACTTATAATCATCAGATCCTGATCTCCTCAGTGGAAAGAGTCGGTCGAGAAATATCTAGCAGAACCATGTACCACTGACATTGCATACTACAACTTGCAAACATAGAAACAAAATAGTATTCTTCAAAGTCTTAACGCGGATCCAATTATATAAAATTGACTTCGTGGTCATGTTCCAGTGGGACCTTGCGTGAAGCATTGGTTGTGCCAAGAGCAATAGAATTACGAAGTCAACACAAAACATTAGCAGCATATAAAATTGAATTCTATTGATGCCACTATCGTATCAAATAATTAGGGCTTGGAAGGAGTTAAGATTTGATTGCTGTGAACAAAAGTTCTTGAAACACAAATATAAGCAATAGAAAAAAGTGAAACCGCCCGTTGGCATGGGTATTAAAAAAAATTATTGTACGCGTAGGCTACACCAGTAAACTACAAGAATCCATCATAACACCAAATTCAAAATGCTTTTGAAGTCAATCAGATGGAAGGGGCAAAAGTTAAAATGTTATGGCCTACTCAACTAAACCTATTTTGAACTTAGGACCCTCTCTTCACATTCTAATGGCTTTTGAAGTCAACCAGATGCAAGAGGCAAAAGTTAAAAATGTTATGGCCTACCAAGGAACCCTATTCTGAATTTGGGGCCATCTCTTCACATTCTAATGATTTTTGAGGTCAATCAGATGGAAGGGGCAAAAGTTTAAAATGGTATGGCCTACCCGACGAACTCTATTCTGAACTTGATAAGGTAGCATGATAAAATAAATCAATATAATAAAATAAATCAATATAATACCTTTTACGAGTGTACACATTAAAAATTGAATTAGATAACGAATGAATATAAAAAGTTTGATTGCATTCATGTAAAACATGGTATCCATGATCAATATCTTCTTGTAATCTCAAGTTCATATGGAATTTGATGTTCAAGAAGGAAGGGGTTTCTCCATCCTCATTACCATCAATATTATTATATTCTTAATATGTGAACCACTTATCGAGACTGGATAATACAAAATGTTGTATTGAAAATCTGTCATTTTACATCAAAAACATATTATGAGTCCTTAGTTTCATATTCAACGTTCACAATACCTCTTTTGCTAAGGAAATTATCTTGAGACATTTGTCCATCTAATTGTGAAATAACAATGTTTTATGTCAATTCAATGAACTACCAAAGCATTTATACAAGGAGAAAAATGCAGTTGAGTAACTGCATAACATAATTGCATAACCACTATGCAAATATTTATTAGACAATCTAATATTCTATGCTAGCATCCCCCCTTATTGCATTGATCTCATAAATGTATCCTCGACACAACACAAATTTCACCTTGTCAAGAGATCCCCGTAAGGTGTACATAACACAAATAAAACATATAACAAAACATGTTGATTACACAAAATAAATATGCATTCTTGAGAAGATTTTTCTTTGAAGAAATAAATCCTAAATTAGGTGGTACTCCATCAAGCTGCCTTGTAACCCTCAGAAGGGTGTAGCTTTGAGCTAAATTATCGAGTTCCTAGATTACCACTTACTCGAACTCCTAAATCATACACACCCACAATTATTGGATAATAAATCATGATGAGCTACACTCATAGAGCTCCATCAAGTTGTGTCACGACCTTGGGAAAGGTATAATTCTTGATCACAAACTTATGAACTATTTGGACAATAATTCATTTTGAGCTCACCAAATACCTTACCTATCTTCAAAAAAAAAACTTCACAATATATGCATTCTTCAAATTCATTAGCATAAAATATAACACATAAGAAAACACATACACAAGCTTATCATACAAGAAACCATCTTTAAGAAAGAAGCTCGATCGAGATGATGGAAAACCTCCTACCTCCAGTGCCTCCAACCTCCAATGAAAACATCTTTACATTGTAGGGTTTCACATGTTCAATTTAAATGGCTCTAGAACTAATTGCTTAACCAACTCATGTGCACTTGTATCTTCTAAGTATGGAAAAAAGTACTAGAACATGCAATCATAAGTGATATCAAGGTGATTTTCAAGTATACTATTATATTTAAGTTTCCCAACATCCTTCAAAGCTTTCAACCAAATACTATTTTCTTGTGATGTGGAAAAAGGGATCTAGGGTCTAAATCACACCTTGTCCTACATCACAATGGAAGTGATAGAGCAACAGACTCCCAAGAAGACCAATTTCATAGAAACCTTCCACTTAAGTCCCGATGGTGCTCATAACTTAAGTCCCGATGGCACTCATAACTTTATCTCTTATTGCTGATTTATTCTTAGGTCCACACCTTGAATTAGCGACGAGCAATGGAATGATGTTTTCCTTTGACATCGCTCATCGTTAATGGCTTTTGAGCCTTCAAAATTGTAATAGCAATGAGCGATGCTCCTGGATTTTTGTTCTTATCGCCCATCGTGGATGGTCATGAAAAGATAAACTTGAATTAGCGATGAATGATATGAAGTGATTTCCTTCATATCACGTGATTGCGGATATATTTTGAATGTAATTCTCACATTAGTGATACATGATGAACCTTATAAATGTTTTAAATCTTCTTGTTGCTAATTTCTTGTGAAATATATTAGGAGAATTAGCGATGAATGAAGGCCTTGTGTTATATTGTTTATCGCTCATCGCGGATTTATTTCAAAACTTGAGTTCTAAATTAGCGATAAGCAATGGGTGCCCTCTAAAGGGTTTTTCTCTCGCTAATTTGATATGATCCTACAAGCGATGTCTTTTGTTCCATTTACTTTGTGTAGGTTGTACGTGTCTAAAATCTGGTGCCTCCACAACATCTCTCGTCGCTGATAGGATCCTAGGAGCAAAGTTTGAATCAACAATGCGCAATGAAGAGATGAATGTGACCAAAGGTCAGGGCACTTGACCAGGGGCTAAGGATCATCACAAGGATGTTTACATCACTGATGGAGATGGGCTAGGATGAAGTAAATCAGCGACAAGCGATTACCATTAATGATAAGGGAAACGTGGTAGGATCCTAGGGATTCCGCGTAAAGCAAAATGGAAAGCAGTGAAAGGACTAGAGAACCGTTGATAAAGCTTTAAATCAGGATGATCCAATGGATTGCAAATTATCACACGAATAGCTTCATCGCTAATTGCACCTTGAAATTTGGGGAAGATCAGCGATGAAGCGATGAAGTGTATAAAGAAAGTTTCTCTCTAAGAAAAACTGGTCCTATGTACTTCGCTGATATTAATGAAAGGCATGGATTAGGTTGGCGATACATGCTAATTTTCATATCACATATGATTAATCAAGGTTAGAGATAGACGTGGCAACATTTGAGATAACATCATTGTTTTCAAGGAGCAAGTTGATAGTGGTAAAAAAACGATGCTCATGGCCACCTTAGATGAAATTTTAATTGCTCTAAGATGAATGGCCTAGATTTAGAGCCAAACTGATAAGTTACCAATTCGCTCGTGCAAGGAGTTCTGAATCATTAATTCTGCATGCTCAAATTTTCTATTTAATGCAGGTTGATCATTGTTTATTCACACTATCTTTTCAGTCTGCAGTAAGTGTGAGGAAAAGTGTGAAGTAGGGTAAAAGGTTACTGGTCTGTCTTAAGTTGAATTTTCTCGTCTTGATTAAGTTGGTTTGAAATTTGGTTCTTTGGTCTATTTAGGAATTTTTTTTCTTGAACTAGTTGTAATTACTGGGGTTGGGGTGATTCTCCTATGGATTTTGAGTCAAAAATCCTTTTAATTGTCACTTTGCTAGTTTTAAAGAAAATGGGAAAAGCTGGTGCAACAATTCCACCTATTAGGAGGTCTAGCCAGCTAAGTGTGTTTGAGTGTCATGGAGACATAGCTAAGTTGGAAACCATGGCTTCTCCTGAGATTTTGAAGTGAAAAAGGAGGGCTAGAGGCCATAAGAAGAAATCAATTGTGCAGAGTATTATCGCTTGAGGAATAGGACCCTTCCAAGAGAAGTGGTCGAGTGCAAAGGCAAGGAACTGGAACTGCTAGTGAAGAAGGCCAAGAAAAAGGACAAGAGCCATAGGGCCTGCCTGGGTAAACACAACTCTCCTATCATGCTTTCAGATACTCCTTCAGATGTTGAAGCTGATACTGACTCAAATTATGGCCAGTACCTCTGTTCTCTAGTGCCATATGGGAGCTCTGATGATGATGTACTGGTAATTCCTTCAATTGCATTGAGGACAAGGAGTTGTCGAGCATTTTTGGATGCTGATGACTCTGAATAGGGTCATTGCCTTGTTTTAGTTTTTGATGACACCATGGTCTTTGCATAGGAGGTATTTTTTTTCATGTGTCTATGATTTTTCATTTGCTTTTCCATGTTGATGTGGAAGTCCTTTGGAAGATATGAATGGAATCTTTTTTGTTTCAAAAAATGAACACTGTGACAACAACCACTGATATCCTGCACATGTTTTTTCTCCTTTTGTCCTCCCCTGTTCTCAAATGATTGCATATGAAACTGCCTAGGGATTTCTTTGAGGAGTCAGTTAGAATTAGGTTTTTGAAATGAACTCAAATGAAAGTGAAATTGTAATTTAGTCGAGTGCTTGTTGCTCCCCTACTTATATAAAGGGGATTTCATGGCTGAAAGAAGAGAGTTCAGAATGTTGAGTCTAGACACGGTCACAATAAATACTATGCTCTAAAAGTAGAATAGAATGTAAATGGATACTCTAGTAGATATATTAGAAGCAAGTTTAAGATAAAAGTTATACTGTATATGAATCTTAAATACAGTTTTACAAAGAAATATTAGAAATAAAGAAGAATTTTAGTTTCAAAATGTTTCTCTCCTATGTGTTTTCTTTCAAGTTATGAATGAGGTTGTTAATAACAGTCTCATTTTTCTTTTTTGTCATTTGCACAGAAATGGATGAATTTGTTTTATGCTTCAGTTCAATGAATTGATTAAATGCTAAAATGAGCTCATTAGTTTGTAAGAAAAGGATATAGGATTCAGTAAGGAAGTGATATTTTGTAGACACGGTGAGTTGAATGTTACAAAGTAACATTCTAATGGTCCATTAATTTTTGAAATTCAATCAAAATTGTATTATCGATTGATTACCAGTTGTAACTCTTTTCTTCCTTAGATAAAGCAATGATTGTTTTATTAGTTTATCTTGTAGTCAGTTGAGCAAGTGTTGAATTAGGCCTAGGATTAAAGATGAAGAATGATTCACAAAATACTTTAAACTACATTGCCTGAACTCTAAGTATGAAAACACACTCCTTGAAATAAGTAACACTTCTATCTAAGGTTTTCCAAGCCTTTGATAAGGTGATTTTCATGAAATAGTGCATCTGTGCAAAGAAATACTCTTGACCAAATGTGAGATATTATGAGTATGCATGGGATTACCCTCCCTAGGTCTCACAGATCCCAAAGAGAAGAAGTGAAGTACTAATTACTTTACTTAGGTGTTGGCCAATCCTCAACCTAGCTGATAATTGGGTTGTGGCAAGCTCATAGGTTAGGATTGAGATTAAGTTTCGTTCTAGAAAAATAATCAACACCTCCCTTAGGGGAGGAATGAAAAGAACCATAGGAGGTTGTTCAACCACTTTGTCTTTAACTTTGTAAACTTGTTTGATTTTAGGAGGCACAATGAGATTGCTTTGATTATCTCGTGGTCTCTTATAGGAAATGGACAGAGGATTTGTAATAGGATACTCTTGGATATTTGGAATGCCATTTGGTTCAATCATGGTTTCACAAGGATAGGTGGCTCAATCACGGGTTGAGGCATATTTCTAAGGGATAATTCTGTTATGCACTTTGCCCGAAACTTTTGATATGATTTGAAAAAGAAGTCTTTGTGGGGTCTAATAGGTTTGATGGGCTTGGGCCAAAAGAAATCCAATGAAAAATTCCCATGGGAGAACAAAAGATTAAAGCCACTATTGTGCACAATGAAGATCTCATTGCCAAAGGGAAACTTCAAACATTTATGTACAACTGACAAGACAAAATTCATTGAGCGTAGCCATGATTAGCCCAATGTCACACGAAACTAATCCAACGTTGGGATGATGGTGAATGAGACATTTAATGTTTTTGGACCAACCTTTAGAGGGAGATTTATTGAGCCAATTGTAGGGAAAGCAAAATAATTATGCATTTTTATGCATGCTTTCGATATTTCATATGTGTCTTGATAAAGAATATTTGCCATTATTTAAATGTATGTTTGAATGTCATTTTCGATCTCAAATTCTTTTATTTAAATTCATTGCTATATAGATTACTTAATTAATACTTTATCTTACATAATTTCAAAAATAATATTTTATTTATTTTCATAGTAATATACTTCATTAAGGAAAAAAACTATGCCTAAACATAGGGAGAGACTTCAGATTTTAGCAGTGCCAATGGTTAAAAAGCACTCAAATCAGATACATGGTTTCAATATAATCTTCTATGATTAACCAGGGAAAATCTAAATTTCACAAACGACCTTTTTTTAAAATATAAATGTAGCACCCATGCCATTTCCTTCAATCAACTAAGAATCTAGACTCGAATCTGAAGCGACGTTACATTGAATTATTTGCAGTAAATCATGGAAAGAACGTAGTAGGGAGGGAAGTTAATCTAGTCAAAAGGTAGTGTTGAATTTGATAATACCATCCAAGTCATCGGCCGATTAAAGAGTGATGATAGAGTACCCACAAGCATATCTCAATTTCCCTGTTCCTCCCACAACAGACACCTCTACTCCAGATGACTTCGTGAAGAGATATGTTCCATGGAATTCAAGCGTACTCCCATTATATTTCGTGTTCTCAAACACAAGAGAGAACCCAAAGTGAATTGCATTGCCCTTCACATCTGAATTAGAATACAATCCTTTCGCCCTTCCCACAACAGTGGAAGAGCGATCGGGCATTTCAGTCAGAAGATCATCTATAACAAGCACCGTTCCAAAGCTATGGGTTTACTCACTATGTCGTGAATGTAAAACACAATATTCTGCTCTTCGCCATAACACCACGAACAAGATATTATTGCAAGGGAGATAACGAAAAACAGTAGCATTTGGGAAGCCATTGGAAATCTCACAGGAGGATAAGTGAATACACTGTGATCTGTTACTGATAGACCTCATCACTACTTATAATCATCAGATCCTGATCTCCTCAGTGGAAAGAGTCGGTCAAGAGAAATATCTAGCAGAACCATGTACCACAGACATTGCATATTACAACTTGCAAATATAGAAACAAAATAGTGTTCTTCAAAGTCTTAACGCAGATCCAATTATATAAAATTGACTTCGTGGGCATGTTCCAGTGGGACCTTGTGTGAAGCATTGGTTGTGCCAAGATCAATATAATTACAAAGTCAACACAAAACATTAGCAGCATATAAAATTGAGTTCTTTTGATGGCACCGTCGTTTCAAATAATTAGGTGTTGGAAGGAGATAAGATTTGATTGCTGTGAACAAAAGTTCTTAGAACATAAATATAAACAATAGAAAAACGCATAGGTATTTAAAAAAATTGAAGTGTGCATAGGCTACACCAGTACACTACAAGAATCCATTAGAACACCAAAATCAAAATGGTTTTGAAGTCAACCAGATGGAGAGGCAAAAGTTAACATGTTATAGCCTACCCAATGAACCCTATTCTGAACTTGGGGCCCTCTCTTCACGTTCTAATGGATTTTGGTGCATTGTGTACAAGGTCATGATTGGATTGTCTGAACAACATTTGTCGCTCTTTTTGACTAATATGAATTGTCAACTCTATTGTTGATATCATAAAGATTGCAATGGACTTTATTATCCCAATGGGAACATGACTTTGCTTTTACATGCCATATGTTTGTCCTTCACGGCCTAACATGGTTTAATTATCCTTGATGAGCTGGATAATCTCTTGTTTTGATCTGAATATTACACTTCTTTTTCAACTACATGTCTTCATTACTATAACTTCGGTATGTGTATAGCTTATAAGATATGATTTTACGCATGCCTATGCATAGCTATTCAATTCTACATGGAATATTTTTTTACTTACATTATTTTATTTTATATTAAATGTATCTCTTTCTACATGTTCTTATATATCAATTGGATTATGATGGAATTTTTATTATCTTCAATATTGGAAAATATTGGTGGCATCTCTTTTTTTTTTTGGTACATGGAATTATATGATTATATTTTAGTAATTTATCTATTTTGTGAAATTGATGTTGTTTATGAAATATGATGATTGACTTTATTTCCTCTTGTTACATTATTATTTATATTAGAATATTATTTTTTATCATCAGTTATTCTCCATTTATGTAATCACTTACATAATTTTACTAAAACCATTTAGAGGGAACATATAATATCACTAATATTTTATACATATGATTATTGTAGCTCTCTAGGAATTTTTCTTCATATGATCATGGTTAGAGTGATAATTAATGATTTGATATCAAGTGGTTTGGCTATGTGTCTTGGTATAAATCCCAAAACATCTTTGATAATTAAGGGCATAGTTAAAATGTTTCACAATGTAATATTTGTCATCCGTTACTAGTTACATTGATCTATAATATGGTCCTACACAATTATCTTTATTACTTTTTATATATTTATAGTTTACACTTATCTAGTAAGTGAGCATGTACCTATCATTCTACTTCTACATATTATAATTTGACATTAGTAACTAGTTAATTCTTATTTCATATTTTGATGAGATAATACTCCTAGAATTTTATGATTTTAACTTTGAGGATGGAACTATGATGGGATGTGTGCACATGACCATCCATATCCATATCCTTCTAATATGTTATTTCCATTTACACTTATTCTCTCTTCTTTTTCACTTTTACATGAATGCTTGATCGTAATTTAATTAAAATTCAAAGTTGGGAGAAAATTATAAGGATGAAAACTGCATCCCTAACCAAGCTCCTTCTCATTCTTCTCATATTCACCTTGATGCTTTCTCCATAATGTAATAATATAATTTATAAATAACATATTTTTGTGCAAGGATTGGCATTTGACCAATAATTAGGCTAAATTGATTTCCCATGCATCCAAGGTCCTAACCCAACCTTCAAATTTTGTGTTTCATGGCTTAGGCCAATCCTATATTTGCAACCTTTGATCTAGTTTAAGACAATGTCTAGAATCTCTAGCATAAAATCCTAAATTTAAAATGTATGCTAGAACCAAACCACACATGCCACGAAACTAGTCCTTACCTATCAATTGAAACATAAATATTCATTTTTGTATTGATAAAGTGTTATATAAAAGGATAGAGTCTACCTTCATCTAGTAGAAATGTCATAGAATTAACATACATATCTAAGCATTGGTATTCTGCTTGACATGTTAACAAAATTGTTACTAATATGGGCTTATTTAAGAAGCAAGGTAAGAATCTAATTGGTTTCACTGCCCTTACTGTCCTAAATTATTGTAGGTAGCCACAATTCTAATAAAAAAGAGAGTAGAAAATAGGTTCAAACCCATATTTATATGTTGAAGGTCAAATTATGTTCCCTATTATTAAAACTCGACAAAGAACAACTATTTCAGTATTATATCAAAGCATGACATGTTTAATTGATTATTAAGATGAATCGTAGAAGACAATATACAAAAGAAAATTTGCCATACTTCACAGAAATTAATACATCCATCCTTCTTTGTCAAATTAACATTTATTTAAATATATGTTTGAATGTCATTTTTAACACAAATTCTTTTATTTAAATTCATTGCTATATAGATTACTTAACTAACACTTTTAACTTACATAATTTACAAAGGATATTTTATTTATTTTCATAGTAATATACTTCATTAATGAAAAAGACCATGCCTAAACATAGGAAGAGACTTAAGATTTTAGTAGTGCCAATGGTTAAAAAGCACTCAAATCAGATACATGGTTTCAATATAATCTTCTATGATCAACCAGGAATAATCTAAATTTTACAAACGGCCCATTTTTAAAATATAAATTGAGCACCCATGCCATTTACTTCAATCAACTAAGAATCTAGTCTCGAATCTGAAGCGACGCTACATTGAATTTATTTGCAGTAAATCATGGAAAGAACGTAGTAGGGAGGGAAGTTAATCTAGTCGGAAGGTAGTGTTGAATTTGATAATACCATCCAAGCCATCGGCCGATTGAAGAGTGATGATAGAATACCCACGAGCATATCTCAATTTCCCCGTTCCTCCCACCACAGACACCTCTACTCCAGAGGACTTCGTGAAGAGATCTGTTCCATGGAATTCAAGCGTACTCCCATTATATTTCGGTTCTCAAACACAAGAGAGAACCCAAAGTGAATTGCATTGCCCTTCACATCTGAATTAGAATACAATCCTTTCGCCCTTCCCACAACAGTGGAAGAGCGATCAGGCATTTCAGTCACAAGATCATCTATAACCAGCACCGTTCCAAAGCTTAAGAGATCTGAGGATGTTCCATTTACTCCAGCCACTACTATGGCTGTTGCATTGGGTTTACTCACTATGTCGTGCATGTAAAACACAATATTCTGCTCTTCGCCATAACACCACGAACAAGATATTATTGCAAGGGAGATAACGAAAAGCAATAGCATTTGGGAAGCCATTGGAAATCTCAAAGGAGGATATGTGAATACACTGTGATCCGTTACTGATAGATCTCATTACTACTTATAATCATCAGATCCTGATCTCCTCAGTGGAAAGAGTCGGTCGAGAAATATCTAGCAGAACCATGTACCACAGACATTGCATATTACAACTTGCAAACATAGAAACAAAATAGTGTTCTTCAAAGTCTTAACGCGGATCCAATTATATAAAATTGACTTCGTGGTCATGTTCCAGTGGGACCTTGCGTGAAGCATTGGTTGTGCCAAGAGCAATAGAATTACGAAGTCAACACAAAACATTAGCAGCATATAAAATTGAGTTCTTTTGATGACACCGTCGTTTCAAATAATTAGGTGTTGGAAGGAGATAAGATTTGATTGCTGTGAACAAAAGTTCTTACAACATAAATATAAACAATAGAAAATCGCATGGGTATTTAAAAAAATTGAAGTGCGCGTAGGCTACACCAGTTCGCTACAAGAATCCATCATAACACCAAACTCAAAATGGTTTTGAAGTCAACCAGATGGAGGGGCAAAAGTTAACATGTTATAGCCTACCCAATGAACCCTATTCTGAACTTGGGGCCCTCTCTTCACGTTCTAATGGCTTTTGGTGCATTGTGTATAAGGTCATGATTGGATTGTGTGAACAACATTTATCGCTCTTTTTGACTGATATGAATTGTCAACTCTATTGTTGATATCATAAAGATTGCAATGGACTTTATTATCCCAATGGGAACATGACTTTGATTTTACATGCCATATGTTTGTCCTTCACGGCCTAACATGGTTTAATTATCCTTGATGAGCTGGATAATCTCTTGTTTTGATCTGAATATTACATTTCTTTTTCAACTACATGTCTTCATTACTATAACTTCGGTATGTGTATAGCTTATAAGATATGATTTTACGCATGCCTATGCATAACTATTCAATTCTACATGGAATATTTTTTTACTTACATTATTTTATTTTATATTAAATGTATCTCTTTCTACATTTTCTTATATATCAATTCAATTGGACTATGATGGAATTTTTATTATCCTCAATATTGAAAAATATTGGTGGCATCTCATTTTCTTTTGGTACATGGAATTACATGATTATATTTTAGTAATTTATCTATTTTGTGAAATTGATGTTGTTTATGAAATATGATGATTGACTTTGATTCCTCTTGTTACATTCTTATTTATATTAGAATATTATATTTTTACCATCAGTTATTCTCTATTTATGTAATCACTTACATAATTTTACTAAAACTGTTTAGAGGGGACATATAGTATCGCTAATATTTTATACATATGATTATTGTAGCTCTCTAGGAATTTTTCTTCATATGATCATGGTTAGAGTGATAATTAACTATTTGATATCAAGTGGTTTGGCTATGTGTCTTGGTATAAATCCCAAAACATCTTTGATAATTAAGAGCATAGTTAAAATGTTTCACAATGTAATATTTTTCATCCTTTACTAGTTACATTGATCTATAATATGGTCCTACACAATTATCTTTATTACTTTTTATATATTTATAGTTTACAATTATCTAGTAAGTGAGCATGTCCCTGTCATTCTACTTCTACATATTATAATTTGACATTAGTAACTAATTAATTCTTATTTCATATTTTGATGAGATAATACTCCTAGAATTTTATGATTTTAACTTTGAGGATGGAACTATGATGGAATGTGTGCACATGACCATCCATATCCATATCCTTCTAATATGTTACTTCCATTTACACTCATTCTCTCTTCTTTTTCACCTTTACATGAATGCTTGATTGTAGTTTAATTAAAATTCAAAGTTGGGAGAAAATTATAAGGATGAAAACTACATCCCTAACCAAGCTCCTTTTCATTCTTCTCATATTCACCTTGATGCTTTCTCCATAATGTAATAATACAATTTATAAATAATATATTTTTGTGCAAGAATTGACATTTGACCAATAATTAGGCTAAATTGATTCCCCATGCATCCAAGGTCCTAACCCAACCTTCAAATTTTGTGTTTCATGGCTTGGGCCAATCCTATATATGCAACCTTTGATCTAGTTTAAGACAATGTCTAGAATCTCTAGCATAAAATCCTAAAATTAAAATGTATGCTAGAACCAAACCACACATGCCATGAAACTAGTCCTTACCTATCAATTGAAACATAAATATTCATTTTTGTATTGATAGAGTGTTATATAAAAGGATAAAGTCTACCTTCATCTAGTAGAAAAGTTATAGAATTAACATACATATTCATAAATACATATCTAAGCATTGGTATTCTTCTTGACATGTTAACAAAATTGTTACTAATATGGACTTATTTAAGAAGCAAGGTAAGAATCCAATTGGTTTCACTATCCTTACTGTCCTAAATTATTGTAGGTAGCCACAATTCTATTAAAAAAAGAGAGTAGAAAATAGGTTCAAACCCATATTTCTATGTGGAAGGTCAAATTATGTTCCCTATTATTAAAACTCAACAAACAACAACTATTTTAATATTATATCAAAGCATGACATGTTTAATTGATTATTAAGATGAATCGTAGAAGACAATATACAAAAGAAAATTTGCCATACTTCACAGAAATTAATACATCCATCCTTCTTTGTCGAATTAACATTTATTTAAATATATGTTTGAATGTCATTTTTAAAACAAATTCTTTTATTTAAATTCATTGCTATATAGATTACTTAACTAACACTTTTAACTTACATAATTTACAAAGGATATTTTATTTATTTTCATAGTAATATACTTCATTAAGGAAAAAGACCATGCCTAAACATAGGAAGAGGCTTCAGATTTTAGTAGTGCCAATGGTTAAAAAGCACTCAAATATACATGGTTTCAAATATAAATCTTCTATGGTTTTTGAACCAGGAATACCTAAATTTTACAGTTCTTTTTAAAATATAAATTGAGCACCCATGCCATTTACTTCAATCAACTAAGAATCTAGTCTCGAATCTGAAGCGACGTTACATTGAATTTTTTTGCAGTAAATCATGGAAAGAACGTAGTAGGGAGGGAAGTTAATCTAGTCGGAAGGTAGTGTTGAAAATAATACCATTTTATCGGTTTTGAAAGTGATGATAGAATACCACCAACATATCTCAATTTTCCCACCACAGACACCTCTCACAGAGGACTTCGTGAAGAGATCTGTTCCATGGAATTCAAGCGTACTCCCATTATATTTCGAGTTCTCAAACACAAGAGAGAACCCAAAGTGAATTGCATTGCCCTTCACATCTGAATTAGAATACAATCCTTTCGCCATTCCCACAACAGTGGAAGAGCGATCAGGCATTTCAGTCACAAGATCATCTATAACCAGCACCGTTCCAAAGCTTAAGAGATCTGAGGATGATCCATTTACTCCAGCCACTACTATGGCTGTTGCATTGGGTTTACTCACTATGTCGTGCATGTAAAACACAATATTCTGCTCTTCGCCATAACACCACGAACAAGATATTATTGCAAGGGAGATAACGAAAGGCAATAGCATTTGGGAAGCCATTGGAAATCTCAAAGGAGGATATGTGAATACACTGTGATCTGTTACTGATAGATCTCATACTACTTATAATCATCAGATCCTGATCTCCTCAGTGGAAAGAGTCGGTCGAGAAATATACCACAGACATTGCATATTACAACTTGCAAACATAGAAACAAAATAGTGTTCTTCAAAGTCTTAACGCGGATCCAATTATATAAAATTGAATTCGTGGTCATGTTCCAGTGGGACCTTGCGTGAAGCATTGGTTGTGCCAAGAGCAATAGAATTACGAACTCAACACAAAACATTAGCAGCATATAAAATTGAATTCTATTGATGCCACCATCGTATCAAATAATTAGGTGTTGGAAGGAGAGAAGATTTGATTGCTGAGAACAAAAGTTCTTGAAACACAAATATAAACAATAGAAAAAAGTGAAACCGCCCGTTGGCATGGGTATTAAAAAAAATTGTTGTACGCGTAGGCTACACCAGTACACTACAAAAATCCATCATAACACCAAATTCAAAATTCAAAATGCTTTTGAAGTCAATTAGATGGAAGGGGCAAAAGTTAAAATGTTATGGCCTACTCAACGAAATTTATTTTGAACTTAGGACCCTCTCTTCACATTCTAATGGTTTTTGAAGTCAACCAGATGCAAGAGGCAAAAGTTAAAAATGTTATGGCCTAACAAGGAACCCTATTCTGAACTTGGGGCCCTCTCTTCACATTCTAATGATTTTAGAGGTTAATCAGATGGAAGGGGCAAAAGTTAAAAATGGTATGGCCTACCCAACAAACTCTATTCTGAACTTGAGGCCTTCTCTTCACTTTCTAAAGACTTTTGAAGTCAACCAGATGAAAGAAGCAAAAGTTTTAAAATATTATGGCCTATCCAATGAACCCTGTTCTGAACTAATTGGGGTCCTCTTCATGTTCTAATGACTTTTGATGCATTGTGTGTAAGATCATACTTGGATTGTCTGGAGCGCATTTGTCACTCTTTTTGTCTGGTACGAATTGTGAACTCTATATTTGATATCATGAAGATTGCAATAAACTTTATTATCCAATGGGAACACGACTTTGATTTAACATGCCATATGTTTGTCCTTCATGGCCTAACATGGTTTGCTTATCCTTGATGAGCTGGATAAACTCTTGTTTTTACGGGCGATTTGAAGGTTTGGAGTGTTATAAACTATCGTCGGAGTATATGCTCATGCTTTCAAATTCCAATCCATTTATGCGTTGACTTGGCATGAATTTCACATGTACGTGTTTACATTTGGCCTGTATCGAGACGTTTTATTTGTTTCTACCGTGCCAATAGCATAAATGTTACACTTGGGCTTTCTGCATATTTTACACCCTGACTATGGTCACCTAGTTTCATCCATTGCAGACCTTGTTTGTATGTAATCAAGTGTTTATGGAATCTGGTGGACTCTTGGCCTTGTTACACTCAAGGGGATTTCATTTAGGCTTGTGCTTTCTCAGTTAAAATCCCTTTTGGTACACGGTACGTTCTATACATATAACCCATGCAATAGGCATCCCCACATGCTTATGTCAAATGCAAGCAATCTGTATAATAAAAACTACGATAAGGTAGCATGATAAAATAAATCAATATAACACCTTTTACGAGTGTACACATTAAAAATTGAATTAGATAACGAATGAATATAAAAGTTTGATTGCATTCATGTAAAACATGGAATCCATAATCAATATCTTCTTGTAATCTCAAGTTCATATGGAATTTGATGTTCAAGAAGGAAGAGGTTTCTCCATCCTCATTACCATCAATATTATTATATTCTTAATATGTGAACCACTTATCGAGACTGGATAATACAAAATGTTGTATTGAAAATGTGTCATTTTACATCAAAAACATATTATGAGTCCTTAGTTTCATATTCAACGTTCACAATACCTCTTTTGCTAAGGAAATTATCTTGAGATGTTTATCCATCTAATAGTGAAATAAAAATGTTTTATGTCTATTCAATGAACTACCAAAGCATTTATACAAGGAGAAAAATGCAGTTGAGTAACTGAATAACATAATTGCATAACCACTATGCAAATATTTATTAGATAATCTAATATTCTATGCTAGCATCCCCCCCTTATTGCATTGATCTTGTAAATGTATCCTCGACACAACACAAATTTCACCTTGTCAAGAGATCCCCCTAAGGTGTACATAACACAAATAAAACATATAACAAAACTAGTTGATTACACAAAATAAATATGCATTCTTGAGAAGATTTTTCTTTGAAGAAATAAATCCTAAATTAGGTGGTACTCCATCAAGCTTCCTTGTAACCCTTAGAAGGTTGTAGCTTTGAGCTAAATTATCGAGTTCCTACATTACCACTTACTCAAACTCCTAAATCATACACCCCCCCAATTACTGGATAATAAATCATGATGAGCTACACTCATAGAGCTCCATCAAGTTGTGTCACGACCTTGGGAAAGGTATAATTCTCGATCACAAACTTGTGAACTATTTGGACAATAATCCATATTGAGTTCACCAAATACCTTACCTATCTTCAAAAAACAAACTTCACAATATATGCATTCTTCAAATTCATTAGCATAAAATATAACACATAAGAAAACACATACACAAACTTATCATACAAGAAACCATCTTTAAGAAAGAAGCTCGATCGAGATGATGGAAAACCTCCTACCTCCAGTGCCTCCAACCTCCAATGAAAACATCTTTACATTGTAGGGTTTCACATGTTCAATTTATATGGATCTAGAACTAATTGCTTAACCAACTCATGTGCACTTGTATCTTCTAAGAATGGAAAAAGTACTAGAACATGCAATAATAAGTGATATCAAGGTGATTTTCAAGTATACTGTTATGTTTAAGTTTCCCAACATCCTTCAATGCTTTCAACCAAATACTATTTTCTTGTGATGTGGAAAAAGGGATCTAGGATCTAAATCATACCTTGTCCTACATCACAATGGAAGTGATAGAGCAACAAACTCCTAGGAAGACCAATTTCACAGAAACCTTCACAATGCACGAGAGAAGTCAATGCTCTTTCACCAAAGAGAAAACATGTTGAATATGAGATGATTAATGTACATTATGCTACAGGCTTATAAATCCATGAAAATGCTGACAGGTATGTAACCACCCAATACGGGAATAAAAAACTAATTACCCTATTATGTACCTAAGTTAAAACTTAAGCCTAAGTAAATATGATTTACTCTAACAGGAAGGAACAAAAAATGATCACAAATACTCACTTGGTTACTAACCACTATGGAAGAGACAAAATGGTGGTTGAGGGTTTTGGATCTTTCTTTAGGGGTTGATTTATTGATTAATGATTGACTTAATTTGATAATGCAAAAGTGTATCTAGCTTAACTATGTAACTACAACAAAATGTTATGATATCAAAAAAATAAAGAAAAAAAATAGAAAATAGTTATTGACGCAAGAGCATCTCGGGCGAACAACAATCAACATCAACAAAAAAAAAATATTTCAATTTTCTTTTATGATCATTGTGCATTTTTGTTTTTGGTGGCTGATTTGATGGATATTGGTTAACACTATTGACATTGATTGTCAAAATGTCATACATCAGTTTTAACATTGATCAAGCATTTTGATTTTTCAATATTTGCTGGATTCAATTATTTGATTATAACCATGTAATCATATATTTATTTTGTTTGATTATTTCACATAAATTTGAATTGATTTCAAGGAAGGAATTGGAGAGGTCATAAAAATAAAACCAAAAGAAATAAAATTGAAGATTATATGGAATAAGATAGTGGTAGTATAAAGGAAGTTTAAAACACCACAAATAAATGTGATGCACGATTTTTTAATATGATAAATATTGAAGATTTGGATACCAAAGGTCCACACAGTAGTAGAGGAGATTTGAACAGCCAAGAAAAAAATGGGAAAGAAGCCAAGAAGTCACGGCGAAGGGAGAGCAAGAATGAAAAAACTAAAACGAATATACATCACAGATATATATAGAGAGAGAATAGGGAGGCTGTGTTGGATAAGCATAGGCGTGAGAGAGGATCGTGCCATATAGAGGAAAGATTGGTGCGAGCATTAAAAAAAGAGGAAGAGGGGTCTACGCAGCTAGGGAAAAGAGAGGAGCTGCGAAGAAAAGAGACAAAATGCAAAGTCCATAAGGGGCTTGTGACACAAAGAGAGAAGATGGGAATGCATACGCAGAAGAAAGAAATTTAAATTAAAGAGGAAATAAAAATTAAGGTTGCATAGATGAGAGAAATGGTCTACAAAAGTAGGGGTCGTAGCAAGCAATGAAGAGGATATGCCTCACCAGGAATATGAAGAAGAGTCGAGCAGATAAGAAGATAGAATGTGAAGGAATAATGTAAGAGAGTGAGGCGCTCTGTAGAGGAGATTAAAATTTAAAATAAAAAATACTAGAATGCAGATTGGGAGAAGATTAATGCTACATAGAGAAACAAAGGTATAAGAAATGAAAGAGTAGAGCATAGAGGGAGACACTGGCGATAATTGGAAACAAGTAGAACTTGCAGATTCTAAGAGTCAGGAGCATGTGGATCATGATTGAATTTCCTTTGAAATCTTGAATGTAATCGAATTTGTATGGGAGAATTTAATTGATGAAATAAAATAAATTTCACCGCATTATATTTGTATTATTTTAGTTAGTTAAAATTGACAAATGAAATTGTCAATTTAAGTTGTTTAATAATGAGAGGTAAGCATTTTCATCAAATGGTATCAAAGCCAGAGGTTCTAAGTGCATAGGTAGAGCATTGAATGTGAGGCAGCCTATGTTAGGACCTGCAAGTAGAGTAGAGGATAGAAGGTGGTAGAGAAGAGTTTGTGTGAGGATTGTTGTAAGTAGAGAGAAGCCTTGAACAACCGAGATCTAGGGAGCCATGAAAAGAAGTGTGATTGTAGATTGTAGAGCATGAGGTGAGAATTGTGAAAGATTGCAACAGTGAATGAGATGGGTATAATTGTGAGGAAGAAGCTCATGATATGGAAAGGATAGAGAAAGTATCAAAAGAGGAAGATCTCCTTGATGATCATGAATATAAATGAAAGGATGGAAATAATGGAAGCTATAAAACATGGAGAGGTTGAAAGGGATAAGTTTGGAGTGAAGAAATGCCATGAGGAAGGCATAAATAGAAAGTATGATGAAGATGAAGAATTGTGTAAAATAGTGATTGAGGAAGTGAAATATACGAGAAGCGAAGAGAAGAATGTAGAAGAGGTTGCCAAAAATGACAAGAATGAAGGCGCAACTATGAAAATTGAACTTACACCTATGAAGTGTGAGGATGTTGTAGCGAATGACGAAGATGAAGATTATTTATTGTTGAAGAGGCTCGCAATTGAAGAAGAATGGATGGAAAATATTACCATTGCAACAAAGGATGAAGAAGGAAAAGTTGCAGCCAAAGGTAATGAGGGAGATGTTGTAAAAAAGGTAAATATTATTGTATTTTGTGATGATGTTTATTTCCCTTTGTTTTCCATGATGAGGATTGGAGAGTATGAAGAAAAGCACATGGAAATATTTAATTTCCATGAAGTTGTAGATGCAGATTCTTGTGAGGATGTTATAGGTTGTTATATGGATGATATCAGATTTTGGTGGAGGTGGTTAGTTGATGGTGGGATGGATTCCATGAACAAGAGAAAAGAGGAGAGAGTCTTTGAAGGAGGAGGATGATACATGGTGAATACAAATCCATGAGAGGAGAGAAGAATGGTGACTGGAGTTGTGAGGGGAGTCTGAAGCTTGTACCAGTGAGATGTTGGAAGAAGAGAAAGAACTAACTATGTGCAAAAGATTCAACGGTGGAGTTCATTGTAGGTTGCATTGAACCTGAAAGAGTAGTCCAACTATTCAAATCCATTTTGTGAGTTTTACTCATAAAATTTTTCCTACTTGACATGTCTAATTTAGGAGCATCCTGGGTGAACAATAATCAACATCAACAAAAAAGATTATTTTCTCTTGGTTTTATGATCGTTCTACATTTTTGGTTTTGGTGGTCAATTTGACAAATATTGGTTGACATTGATTATCAAAATTTCGCACATCGATCAGGCATCTTGATTTTTCAATATTGATGGATTCAATTGTTTGATTAAGACAATGCAATCATATATTTATTTTATTGGACTCTTTCACATAAGTTTGAATTGATTTCAAGGAAGAAATTGGAGAGGTCGTAAAAATAAAACCAAAAGAAGTGAAATTGAAGATTATAAGAAATGGGATAGTGGTAGCATAAAGGAAGTTTAAAATCTCCAAAAATAAAAGTGTTGCACAATTTTTGAATATGATATATATGGGTGATCCCACAATACTGGTTTACAATTTTTGGCCAAACTGGACACTGAACTGATTTTTTCTAACCAAATCTTCACTTTCGGACACCTATAGTGGCTAAACCGTGAGGAATTTGAAGATGATGCAAACTAGTGATTTGTGACATTTTGTCTATAGATTCTAAATATATATTTTTCAAAAATTTTGGAATCAGATTGCACTTCTTTTTAATCTCCTTTGAAAACTAGTTTTTTTCAGTAAACACTGTGATCCCCACAAAGCTAGTTTACAATTTCTGGGAGGAACTGATTTTTGCTGAAATCACATATTTTTAGAAAATATATCGATTTAAGCCTTAAAAGGTACCATTTAAATAATTACAATTGAAGATGGTTTGATCAAACTACCTTAAATCAAACCCCCTTGGATAGAACTCCGCTAGTTTTAAACCATACCTATAACAGAGTCTCCTTTACACCTATCAAAATGCTGATAAAAAACCACTTTTGATTTACCTTTTGGGGGATCAAATGAATTCATTTAAAATTTATTTTTTGCAAGTATGTATTCCTTATTATAAGCTTCCCAAAAAGTATAATTTTAAATAAATTTAATTTAATTATTATATTTATTTTTTATTTCTCGTGAATGTAGATTTTTCACCGAAAATCAAGCTCTCTGTTCTACACATGTGGAAAAATAGCAGATTATTAAAAAAAAAATTAGAAATATTAGTGCACTAGATATTTAAGTCCTTGATCCAACAAAAAAAAAATTTGAATTATGATAAATACAAAAAAAGTTACGCATTATACAATTGCGCTATGTTTGAATTATAATTGGTTTGAATTCAAAACTTGATTAAAGAAAAAATATTCAATAGAAAACTATCTAACCAAGTGGAAGCACTAGATATCAGAGTTACAAATCTAAATTCTAAAGAATTAGAATTTTATCCTTCATGGAAAAAAATGCTATAATGTGAGTGTCACTTTTAAAAATGCTGTTTTTGAAAAATAGTTTTCGAGGGAGATGGAAAAGAGTGCAATTTGATTCCAAAAATTTTTGAAAAAAATATATTTAGAATCTATAGACAAAATTTCACGAAACTCTAGTTTGCATTATCTTCAAATTCCTCACAATTTAGCTGCTATAGGTTCCCCGAAGTGAAGATTTAGTTAAAAATTTTTATTTCAAGTGTCTACTTTGGCCAAAAATTATAAAACCACTATTGTGGATCACCCGCATTCATTTTTAAAGGAATGACGCTCAATCAGTATAACACAACTTTTTTTCCATGAAGGATAAAAATTCTATATTTTTAATTTAGATTTGTAACTATGATATCTAGTGCTTCCAATTGGTTTCATAGTGTTTTATTGAATATTTTTTCCTTAATCAAGTTTCAAAGTCAAACCAATTACAATTCAAACATAGGCGGATCTGTATAACACAACGCTTTTTGTATGTATCAAAATTTAATTTTTTTTCTTATTGGATCAAAGACTTCAATATCTAGTGCACTCATATTTTTCAATTTTTTTTTAATAATTTTCTATTTTTCCACATGTGAACAAAGAGCTTGATTTTGGTGAAAAACCTACATTCACAAGAAATAAAAAATAAATATAATAATCAAATTAAATTTAATTCAAATTATACTTTTTTGGAAGCTTATAATAAGGAATACATACAAAAAATAAATTTTAAATGAATTTATTTGTTCCCCCAAAAGGTAAATCAAAAGTGTTTTTTTATCAGCATTTTGATAGGTGTAAAGGAGACTCTGTTAAAGGTATGGTTTAAAACTAGCGGGGTTCTATCCAAGGGGGCTTGGTCTAAGGTGGTTTGATCAAACCCTCTTCAATTAGAAATCTTTAAATAGAAATTTTCAAGGCTTAAATCATTATATTTTCTAAAACATATGCGATTTCAACAAAAAATAGGATCTCCCAGAAAGTGTAAAACACTATTGTGGTAGCACCCATATTGTAGATTTGGATACCAAGGGTCCACACAACAATAGAGGAGATTTGAACAACCAAGAAAGAAAATGGGAAAGAATCCAAGAAGTCATGGCCAAGGAAGCGAAAGATGGTAAGGATAAAAAACCAAAACAAATATACATTGTAGATATAGGGAGAGAATAGAAGGGATACATTGGAAAAGTATAGGCATGAGAGAGGATCGTTCCATATGGAGGAAAGATTGGTGTGAGCAGAAAATAAAAGTAAGAAGAGGGGTCTGCACAACTAGGGAAAAAAGAGGAGCTATGAAGAAAATAAGAAAAATACAGAGTCTATGAGGGTCTTGTGACAAAAAGAGATAAGATGGGAATATATGCAAAAAATAAAGAAATGTAAATTAGAGAGGAAATACTGGGGTTGATCCTACAGTGTGTTGATATTGCCACTTGTGCCTTCATTGATCCATTGTTCTCACCAATTGTGAACCGAATTCATGTAGGTGGTTTGATAGGTGTTCAGGCTTGTGCCAAACTCTCAATAGGTTGGTGTGCTTGAGGGCTTTGTGTCATTGTTAGGCTACCATACTCACAATTATGGTTGGTTGTTGTATGCTTATGCTAGGGATGAGGTCCCTCATTTTTGGCCTCACTGGTTCATAGCTCCAATCAAAAGCATGTACTAATAAAAAAATAGAGAGGAAAGAAAAGTTAAGATCATGTAGATGAGAGAAATGGTCTGCAATGGTAGAGGCTAGAACAATCAATGAAGAAGATATGCCTCAATAGGAATATGAAGAACAAGTGACTAGATAAGAAGATAGAATGTGAAGGAATAATGTAAGAGGGGTTGGCACTCTATAGAAGAGATGAAAAATAAAAATAAAAATACTAGAATGTAGATTGGAAGGAGATTAATGCTATAGATATAAACAAAGGTGTAAGAAATGAAAGAGCAAAGCATAGAGGAAGATACTGGGACAAAGAATTTAATAATTGGAAACAAGTAAAACTTACAGATTGTAAGTGTCAAGAGCATGTGGAGCATGATTGAATTGCCTCTAAAATCTTGAATGTAATTGAATTTGTAAGTGAGAATTCAATTAATGAAATAAAATAATTTTTTCTCCAATATATTTGTGCTGTTTTGAGTTGGTTGAAATTGAAAAATGGAAATTTCAATTTAAGTTGTTGTTTGGCAATGAGAGGTAAGAATTTTCACCAATTATAGAAGAGAAAATTGAACAGATAAAAGAACCTAGCATAGAAATATGACTTCAAACTAGGTGGATAGGGGCATTGGCGCCCTAGACTTGGAAATGCAGACCTTTATAATAAGAATTCATATCTTCATTGGCCTCTACTTTTAAGTTCTTCCTTTTTGGACTTAGTGTCTACAACATAGATTTTTGGACCCTATTGGACACTTACCCTTGTAGGATCTTTCACTTAACAGGGAAGGAATAGGGTTAAAAATGCTTATGTTCTCATTAGAAGAAATGGAAAAAGGGGTGTGAAGTGTGTGTGTGGATGTGTTTAAATGATGAAAACCTAATGAAAATGCAGATTAAGGAATGTATTCTAACCTAATGCAAAAGTGTTGGAAAACATAATGTGTATTCAAACTATTTGACTAGGAATGTAAAAAAATTGTAATAGAAAATAACCCTATCGAAGATATGAACTTGGAAGCTGGAAGAGGCTGGAATGAGGCTCTGAATACTTGCAAAAGACACTAGAAATGCTCACTAGGATTGATTCACTATGCATGGCGAATGAGTCCTAGTTTTGCCAGAAAGTGTCAGAACTAGTTTTGTGGAATTGGGTATCCAAATCAACAAAAATCACTGTTCAAGCCTAGAAATGGGACTGATTTTTCATCAATGGAAAATGAGTCCTCTTCTAGAAAATAGAGAATTTTGGACATGATTCTATGGCTTAGAATCTACAATTTTGTTTCTGAAGATTCCCCAAATCTGAATCTACAAAACTCAACTTGTAGACTCTCTCCAAGCTTGAAATACGGCTTGAGACACCTTGAATGACTTTGATGGGATAAGCACACCTTTTCTGATCTTCTCATTTGATAAATTTGCATACACAAACACATGCAAAGGGGAAAAAGTGTTGAGGGCTAGGATATAGGGGTTTGCCTTGGTCAAACCCCTTTAGGTAATTAAACCAAAGTGATGAAATAAAGTAATGAAACATGCAAAAATGGAGATAATTACCCTTTCATGATGATTTGATCTTGAAATTTTGCAGCAATGGAGGAAGATTTAGCCCTTTAATGTCCTTAGAAGCTTACTTGATGAATTGCAATGTAAAAACCCTAAGTTGCTTAACTTGAAATGAAAGATTGATGGATGAATAATGAAGAATGGGAGTGAATTAAGTTAATGGATGTAAAAATGAGCTTAGATAAGTTCTTTTATAGGCCATTCACCTATTTTACCCATTAATACCTCATCATAGGTTGACATGAAGCAAAATCAAACTCAGATTTCACTTTATTTCCTGCTCAAAGGTCAAAATTGGGCCAAATGGGACTCATTCACCACACATGGCAAATGCATCCCACCTAGATGGGATTTATTTTCCATGCATGGTGAATGCGTCCCATAGGGGCTATTTTGACAATTCAAATGCTGAGGAATAATGAAATAAGGTCTAAAATGTAATCTTGTCAGGTGTTTGATCAATTTGAACCTCGACATGCACAATATAGGTTATTAGGGTCCTATTAGTGATGATGTAAATGTCAAATAGGGCTTGGGACACAAAAATCAATGTGAAAGTGTGATTAAATACACTTTATAACACTAAAATGAGGTCCACATAGCCTATAAATTCATAGGAACCAATGTGAATGTGCAAGACACATTACAACACTAGTTTATCATTAAGTTTAATTTATAAGCCTTCTAAATTGATGTGATAATGTTATTAAACACATTTTATAATGTTGAATTAGGGATAAATAAGTTCATTAAGTCTATAAAAGTGTGAAAGCATCTTACAACACTTTACAACACCTTTACAAGACATCATTAAAAGTACGTTATTCAACTTATAAGGGTCCAAGACCTAGTGTGGATGCATAAAATTCCTCACAACACCTAAATCAAGGCCTCATTAAGTCCATTTTATCATGAATTAATCCCGTGTCAAGCAAAGGGTCCTTTTTCTATGACACATTTAGCCCCCACTTTAGTGAGAGGATGAACTTGCTTCAAAATCACACTAAAGTAGACATTGAAGAGAGATCCACATGTACAGATGCAGATGAAAAATAATGACAAAGATCAAAGGAGGTGGCGAAGGCCCCAAGATCGAAGATCCTAATTCAAGCCCCCAAGATAAAAAATCATGCAAAGACAAGATAAAAAGAAAGACAAGGTGGAAAATATGTACTCACTTTGGGGTGACAGAACATTTAATGGTCTGCCGAGTGAGAAGGCCCAAATGTACTCACTCTAGGGCCACAAAAATTATGACTATCCATGGGGTGAGAAAGCCCAAAACATAAGATACATATGCTAGCTGGTAAGCACTCACAAACACAAAAGTGGCTATGTGGAAAAGTCATGCTGCTAGTTGGGCTTCCTGCTCAACCATATTAAAGTTACACCTATTGATAAATTTAACAAGGCGCCACAAAGAAAATGTCATGAACAAAAAGAAAGGTACCATAGTCATGCAAGTTGTGTTATGCAAGGTGGCAAAAATGACAAAATGTAAAATGAAAAAATGTAAAAATGTAAAATGTAAAAGTGTTAAATGTTCAAGGGAGTCTTGTTCAGTTCATGCAAGGTTAGTCACTTAGGGAACATTGTGTCTAATGTCTCCAAGAGAGGACCAATCAAAGAATAGTATATTCACAACTTAGGGGATGCAGTGCATCACATCAGGCCACCAAGAGGAATGTAATATGCTAAGATAGATCACAATTATGAAGGATATCACACCCAATGTCATCCACAAAGTGAAAAAGGCATCATATAAACGACAAGGCTACACTACGAACCAAGAATAAATTTGTGGTAATGTATGCCCCCCACTTTAAAGGAATTTCTACACATCGTTTTGTGAGCAATTACTTTAAAGTAGAGAAGGAAAGAAAAAGAAAAAATAAAACAAGACATGAGAGCCAAATTGGAAAGCCCTATGCTGAGTCATATGTTTCAAAGTTAGGCTGCATCATGTCGAGGAAAATGAAAATCAAAGAAAGGGAGTATATCACATGCGAGGCAATCTTAAGACATGCCATTCACATCTCAAGCTTGCTCTTATATTTTCATGAAAATTTAACGAGTAGTCAAAAGAGACAACGACAAGTGACATACAAGGGATAACGTTCTCTAACGCTTTTCCCCCCACTTAGTATAGGACAAGGGTGAGCCTAAAGTGGATGACGATATGCTTCCCCTTGCAAGGGATGCGAAACATGTAATAGTGAGAATGCTATGATCCTACAACTATTACATGGCAAAGAGCAGCAACTAATGTTATTTATGTATTGATTTAGGATTTAACAAGGTTAAAGGTGTCTTGGAAAATTGGGTGATGATAATATTGATGTTGAGTGAAGGTTTGTTGGATGGGTTGATGGCTATGAAAGGACAATCATGAAGACTATGAGTTGGAAGAATGAGGTTAGGTATAGTGTGAGCTTGCATAGGATGATGATTAAGGGTTGAATTTGTTTGAGTATGAAAAGTGAGGATAGGAGGCTCTATTTGGTTGTCGGTTATCACTAATATATCATTCTTATGTGCCATAAGATTGACCCTAGGAGGAGAGATAATATGTTGATCACATGTCATAATTGGAGTTGGGAAGATAGCTTCATCACTCAGAGGAGAGGCATCAATGGAAGGATAATGAGGAGTTTCATGGTTGCTAATGATTGGACTTTTGTGTTCAAAAAGAGCTTCCCAAATGGGAGAGACATCAAGGAATGAAGGAATAAGTGTGTCAGGAGTTTCACCAATGATATCTTCTAACACTAAACTATCTTCTTCATGTGTAGAGACAATATTAGGAGAAGAAAATGGTTGATTTTCATCTATACTTACATCATCATGTCCTAGAATGTCTTCTTGAGTATGGGAGGTAGGATTTTCATAGCTATCAATCATATCCTCCACACAAATGTGTTTTCAATGATCATTCACAGTTGTAGCATTTTCACCATTAGGGGAGGTGTTGGGAGATGAATAAGGACTTGGTAAGGTAGGGGAAATGACTTTATCTTTTTGTGTCATAATTTTTTTTCAAGTGGGAGGAGAAGGAAGAAAAGAAATTCTTTCATGATCTTCAATGATTGTGTCTTCTCTCATCAAGATACCTTCATCACCAATGGGAGAGATATCAAGAGAAGGACAACAATGAGTATCATGATTATCAATGCTTGCATCTTTTTGGGGAAAAGCTTTAATGGATGGTTAAATAGAAGAGATGAAGTCATCTAAGGCTTCATCTAACATTTCCAAATCATCACTACTTAAGGGCTTGGATGTTATGTGTGTTTTAATTGATTCCTTTGAGGTTTGTGTTTTTGTGTTTTCATTTGCTAATATTTGCTCAATGTAATCTGATCTAAAAGGACTACGAACTAATGTTGAAAATGAAACTTGCAAAATTATAAGTGCCATTAATGTAAATGATGCTTATTGCTAATAAAATGCAATATAAAGACATAGGATGAAATGTAGTTTTTCAAATTGCAAACAAAGTAATTGATTGATGACACTATGCAATAATCTAAAAATGAAATGTTGCAAATGCAAATTTTGAATTTGAAAAATGCATGGAATGAGCTAATTTATGCTAAATATCATGAAATGAATGCTACAAAAACTCAACCAACTAATATATGTAGGTTAAGGAACCAAACAAAAGCTTAAAAATAGATTTTCGAGTTCTGGAAAATGTTGTTTCAGGGGTCAGAATGGACTAATTCGCCTATGGTGGCGAATGAGTCCTAGTATGGACTTTGTTCAGATTTTCAGAAATTTGTAATTGATTTTGATGTGTTCTGAGTGCTATGATGCAGTTCTAAATGAAAAATGCAAAATTTTAGAGTTTTTCAAGGATGAAAGATGCAAAAATGCAACCTATTATGCACTTTTATCCATGCAAAAAATGAAATCCTAGAATGCAAGCTAACTAATGAAAAATGCAATGCAAGAAAATATATGATGGTTAATGGACTCCAAAATTAGAAAAGAAGGAATTAAAACAATGGGTTCACCAAAATGGAACATAGATTTTTGGGACCCTATTGGACACTTTCCCTTGTAGGATCTTTCACCTAATAGGGAAGGAATAGGGTTAAAAATGCTTATGTTTTCATTAGAAGAAATGGAAAAAGGGGTGTGAACTATGTGTGTGGATGTGTTTAAATGCTGAAAAATTAATGAAAATGTAGATTAAGGAATGTATTCTAACCTACTGCAAAAGTACTAGAAAACACAATGTGTATTCAAACTATTTGACTAGGAATGTAAACAAATTGTAACAGAAAATAACCCAATTGAAGATATGAAACTAGAAGTTGGAAGAGGTTGGAATGAGGCTTTGAATACTTTTAAAAGACACTATAAATACTCACTGGGACTGATTCGCCATGCATGGCGAATGAGTCCTGTTTTTGCCAGAAAGTGCTTGAACTAGTTTTGGGGAATTGGGTATCCAAATCAATAGAAATCACTGTTCAAGCCTAAAAATGAGATTGATTCACCATCAATGGAGAATTAGTACTCTTCTAGAAAGTAGAGAATTTTGGACAGGATTGTGTGGTTTAGGATCTGCAATTCTATTTCTAAAGATTCCTCGAATATGAATTTGCAAAACTCAACTTGTAGACTCCCTCCAAGCTTGAAATAGGGCTTGAGACACCTTGAATTACTTTGATGGGATGAGAACACATTTTCTCACCTTCTAATTTGATAAATCTACATACACAAACACATGCAAAGGAGAAAAAGTGTTGAGGGTTAGGATATAGGGGTTTGCCTTGGTCAAACCCCTTTAGGTAATTAAACCAAAGTGATGAAATAAAGTAATGAAACATGCAAAAATGAAGATGATTACCTTGTCATGATGATTTGATCTTGAAATTCTACAACAATGGAGGAAGATTCAACCCTTGAATATCCTTAGAAGCTTACTTGATGAATTGCAATGTAAAAACCCTAAGTTGCTTGACTTGAAATGAAAGATTGATGGATGAATAATAAAGAATGGGAGTGACTTAATTTAATGGATGTAAAAATGAGTTTAGAGAGGTGATTTTATAGGCCATTCACCTATTTTACCCATTAATACCTCATCACAGGCCGACATGAAGCAAAATCAAACTCAAATTTCACTTTATTTCTTGCTCAAAGGTCAAAATGGGGCCAAATGGGACTCATTCGCCACACATGGAAAATGGGTCCCACCTGGATGGAACTAATTCACCATGGATGGAAAATGGGTCCCACAAGGGCTATTTTGATAGCTTAGATGCCAAGGAATAAGGAAATAAGGTCTAAAATGTAATCTTGTTGGGTGTTTGATCAATTTTAACCTTAGCATGCACAATATGGGTTATTAGGGGCCTATTAGTGATGATGTAAATGCCAAATAGGGCTTGGGACACAAAAAATAATGTGAAAGTGTGATTAAATACACTTTACAACACTAAAATGAGGTCCACATAGCCTAGGAATTCACAAGAACCAATGTGAATGTGCAAGACACATTACAACACTAGTTTATCATTAAGTTTAAGTTATGAGCCTTCTAAATTTATGTGATAATGTTATTAAACACATAAATTAATGTTGAATTAGGGAGAAATAAGTTTATTAAGTCTAGAAAAGTGTGAAAGCATCTTACAACACTTTACAACACCTTTACAAGATGTCATTAAAAAAATGTTATTCAAATTATAAGGGTCTAAGACCTAGTGTGGATGCATACAATGCCTCACAACACTTCAATCAAGGCCTCATTAAGTCCATTTTATCATGAATTAATATCGTGTCAAGCAAAGGGTCCTTTTTTTTTCTATGGGATAGTGTCAAAAATTCATTCATTGCTGATTAATTCCACATTCCCCAATTCATTGACATGTGATACTTGAATGCTTCATTTTGCAATTAATTCTTCAATCCTTTCCTAATTTCACTTTAGATCTATCAACTGAAAACAAAAATGAGACAAACGATTGTTTCATATAGGGGCTTGCCTAAATCAAAACCTGTTTGGTTGTTTCCACCTCCTCAATGGCTATGATGATGTAAAAGGAGTGCTTACCCTAAGTCGGGTAGAGGAAAATACATAAAAGATTGATACGTTGACAAGTGTTGTAACTTACCACTTAGATTTGTATTCTTTGATAGAATGAAGTCATATTACTCATCACCTTCAAGGAGGATTGGAAGCTTGATTTGAAATCCTACCAATCTTAGTGCTCACAAACAAATAGACATGAAACATGATTAAACTCACATGAAAATTTGATGCATTGCTAACATGATGATAGACTGATAATAAGTGTTGTCAACTCTGTTTATTATACTCTTGACTATTTTTTAGGATGCTCAATTGTCACTTCAAAATGCTATGAGTTCAAATGGTGAAAAAACTTTTATTTTTATACATTTCTTTAATTCTCCACAAAATTAATTACCAACAGCTAACAAGTGAATTCCATTTTGTAAATGTTAAAATACAGATAATGAAATAGTTAAATTAGGGTCAAAATAGACTAGGCATGGATGCTAATACCCTAGTCCAAACCTATTTTAGGCCTTTAAGTGATGTTAAATAAACATTAATTGAAAACTTCAAATTTAACTCCAAATTTCTGAATATGATCATAAAACAAAAAATTTAAGAACACGAATGAGTCCAGACACATAAGAGAGAGCTACACCTATTGTGAAATTGTCAAATATGTCAATTTGTGATGCTACACTTTTGTGAAGGTAATAACACTCTAAAGTAAGCATTAGGATAATATCCAAACCATGCCATTTCTTTTGGGATCAAAATAGTGTCATGTTAAAAAATGACCAAATCAAATTTTCAAGTCTACAGTAGTGCTCCTTAGATGTGAAATTTCTATGAGTAGGAAACTCATTATCAATCTTCGAAAGAAGAATGCAAGCTTTAATTATTCAGATATATAGATTAATATTTTGAGATAACCACTTGAAACTAGGTGATTTTGTACAAATTTAAAACCTTCATAAAACTTAATAATTCCACAAATTATTCCATTTCCCTAGGATAAACCAACAATGATGTGCACATTAACGACTAATTTAACAATCCTACTGGGGGAGTGATGAACAGGAGTCTGGGTGAGAGTTTGTGTTTAAAATCCAGCGAGGGCGTGTCTAAGGATGCATTTGAATCTAAGGAGGAGGATGATGCAGATAATGTTGAGGGCTCGCTGGAGATTTGATGTTACAGATGCTATTGAAGGTTCACTAGAGGCCTCTCTTCCCTCTATGCTTCTAGCTTTTGGTGGTCTGATTTCTCCAGTGTGTAGCCTATAGAAGATGGGGTCTCTTTTTCCTGTCATGTCTTCTTTCTGGAGTGTCTCTTATAGAATGTGGGAAATTGTTGTTGTCTATTTCAGAGAGCATTCCTTATCTATGTACTCTTTTCTTTTCTAGCCATTTCCTTTGACTGGGTCTATTTGTTTTCTTTTTGATCTTTCTCTCGCCTTGTGCATCCATTGTCGGCCTTTGTGTGCCAACTAAGTTGCAGATGGACTTGTTGATTATTATTTTTGCTTAGTGTGGCTATTGATAGGCTTCGTAGTGCAGTCTAGGTGGGGTTTGATCTCTCTATTTTTCCCCCTCACAAGTGCTATGAGGGATCGATTTGTGTTTGAACCTCGGTTATTTTTTGCTGGTGGTTGATTCTGGGTGCTTTCTTGGGATATCCTTTGGCATGTGTTTTTGAAGCTTGGTGTTTTCCCCTGGTCTTTTCTAAAGATCTTGAAGTGTTTGGGGTCTATCAGATGGATTTGGAAAATCTTTGCTATGTTTTTTTACCTTCTCCACTAGTGCTCAGTGGAGTTGTCAATTAAGAGCTATGTGGTCCTATTTTTGTAGTAATAGTCCTTTCTCCTTAATTTGTGAATAATTAATATTAAAATGAGTTGAATTATGCCTTTATTTAGTGTTGTAATGTGTTTTACACATTCACATTAAGTTTAGGACCCTTTTTAACTAAATGGACTTAATGGTGCCTTATTTAGGGTTTTGTAAACCACATCTTTACACTTTCACACTAATCTAGGGCTTTATTAATTGAGGTTAATTGAGCTTAATTGGACCCTTTAATTCAAATACAAGCTTAATTAAATGCAAATTCTGAGAGATAAAAACCAACATTCTTAAATGTTATTACATAATACTTAATTTTTAAAGGTGTGTGTCCTAGGTTAGTGACCTAGGACCCATTTGTCACATGGCGAATCGGTCCTCACTAGGTCCTAGGACCCTATTTTTACATGATCTTTCACATTTTTTGAAGTGTGTCCTCGCTAAGTGAGCTAGGGCCCATTCGCCACATGGTGAATGGGTCCTCACTTAGACCAAGGACCCCCCTTGAAATATGTTTTTAGTGGTATTTTAATTATCTCAAATCCTAGATTTGATGTTGGCTTGTGATATTTGAATTTCAAGATTTAATCTTAAGTTATTTATAAATACAAGGCTATTTCACTTAGTTTCACCTAGAAGATTTCATGCAAGTTAAGGATATTCAAAAGAGAGTTATAGAGCATTCAAGGGTATTTCTAAGGCATTCAAGGGAAAATTTATAGAAGTTTATTGTAGTAGTCAAGAGTCATTTCATCATGTCAAAGGAATAGTGCATCATGCATGTTGTCGAGCTAATGTGTTGATATAGCATTGAAGATCAAATTCAAGCATTATTTTATATCAATATTCATGGTCAAGATCTACATTCATTGATGCCATTTCATGTTAGATTACAGATTTGTTATCCAAGGCTTTAGTTGAGGATTGATGAGTTGTGACATTGCATTTTGTTCATTCATCATTCCTTTATGCATTATTTCATTTCAAGGTTTAATTACCAAAATGGGGTTTGACCAAGGAAAACCCCTATCCTCTAACAAAACAACATTTTTCTTCTCTTTTGATGTGGGATTGCAGGTTTTAGGTTGAAGATCTATTAGAAAAAAAAAAGTTGTCAAAGTTGCTAAGAAAGTTGTCAAATCATAGAAACTAAGCTATAGGGTTTATTTTCAGGTTTCCGACAGTCTCCGACTAGAATCTAGAAGTGCAAACATTGATAAATGGAACCTAGAAATTGATTTTTCGAAACCCTAGCTAAGACCCATTCGCCATAGGGCGAATGAGTCCTTAGTGAGGCCCAAAAAACACTTTTTGCAACAGGTACACAACATTTAACCCTCTTAAAACTTGTCTTTTTACTGGTATTTGGGTTAGGATTTATTTTTGTAACTCATTTATGTTCTACTTTTAGGAATAGTTTAGAATTAATAAAAAAATAATATAGATATCTAAAATATATTTGTACTTTTAGAAACAGTTTAGAATTAATAAGTAGTTATTATAGATATCTTAAATATATTTGTCATGTTTTAGATGATCTATTAGGG
>VDFB02000003.1:219402720-219433229 GCA_007258455.2 Sequoia sempervirens | reverse complement strand
GACCACCTTTCCTTTTCCCATGCTTAGATTTTGAGAATTCAAAAAATTCCTCAAATGTCCCTTTCACTCCGACTTGGGGACAAGAAATCCCTTTTTGTGGAAATCTCTTCACTCCCCAAGGTGAATGTCCTTTTCCACCTCATGTACCCTCTTGACAACTCATCTCCACCTCATATCCTCTTGTCCACTTCACCCTCCACATGTCAAGATGTGAGGGCTTGTGGGTTCTCAACCCACCATAGCCCTTCATCTTGACCTTGTTGGAGCAATCTTGACCGTTGAATTCTCTAGAGAATTCAAATTCTCCTATAAATACCCCCTCCTCAAGGGCATTTCCAACACTTTTGATTTGAGCAACTACATGCTGCCCATTTGCCTTCTCAACACTTTTGCATTTTGATAACTATATGCTGTCCATTTGAATCCTCAAGCCTTTTCAATCATTTAGCTATCTTTGCTCATCATCTTGCATATTGAAGCTTGCATTTTAGACATTCAAACTATCATCTAAGGAGCACACAACCAATCCAAGCAAGGGCCAATCAAAGAGGTATCAACAACAAGGGAGGTAAAAATATTTGTGTTTCATTTTATTTGCATTCCTTTTCGTTGAACCACTCTTTTGGCTAATCTTGAGGTGTCCTTGGCATTTTGTTATTCATGTTTCTTAGTTAGATTTGCACTTTTAGAGCGGTAAAGAATTCCAAGGTATACAGAACTATCTTTGGATTAGATTGTGTAAGAGTTTTTTGAATCAACGTTTTAGATCACACTCTCTGATCCATGTGGATATTACTAAAATATCTATTTAAATTATTTCAGAGCCACAACAATTGTGATTAGGACAAATGAATAATATGTCCAATCTCAACCTCTTATCACAAAATTCAATAAAAAAAAAATTCCACATTCATGTATATTAAATGATCATAAATAAGAAAATTATATAAAAAATATTATATCTCATATTAGGATAATACTCTACATAATTTTGTCATGATGTATTTAATCTATACCTAGGAAGAGGAGGTGTGAATGATCTCATTCTTTATTAAGCGATTTGTTGATATCACTATTAAACAAATAATATGAATATTTAGTATACTCATAATTAAATTAATGTTTTATGTCAACTTTATTAAAAACACTTAGCCTTGGTGATTAGCTATATAAGAGAAGTTAACACGTGCATTGTCTTCTGTATGCTTCCTTGTTGTGTATTAAAGAGATAGAGTTAGACTTAGACCAAATATCTATTTGTTAAGCCATTTCTTACTTTAGAGCTCCAACATCGACCTAAATTTTAAATTGTGACTAATTCTTCCATCGTAGTCATAAAATATAATGTTCCCATTTTAATAATGTTTAAATAGTTGGAACTAAATTTTTTTAATGAAAATTGGCAAATAAACAATTTCCATGGATTATTGCTTTGTTGGCAAGAACTATAATTAATGCTTTTCTTATTTTCTGTTGTTGGGATTCAAAGCTACTATTGAGATTTGATTGCCACTATAAAGCGTATGAATAGAGCCTTTACTATGATTCAAGTTTATTATTATTATGCTCGGTAGTTGATGATGAGATGTTTTTCCTAGATAAGATCATAGTGTATGTATCCTCTAGTTCATCTTATAAATAGGACATTAGGGGTAGATGAGGGGAGAGATAGGCAATAGTTTCATCTATTCTCATCTAAGTGACAACATGGTTTGGTTTGGTCTAGGATATGCCTATATATCTTAACTAGTGATGACTAGGGATGATGCAAGTGCATCTCCTCCATTGTTACCAGATATTCATTCTATTTTCAACATTATTAAATTTGGATTTTCTTGTTATTGAGCCCATTGAAATTAGATTGTTCTTCATGGTTCTTGATTGGGTTAGTTGTTACTCTATATTTATTGCATATAATTTTTTTTTTTTTGGATAATTATAATTTAGAACAAAGCATAGTAGGATGTAATAGGCATTGGAGGACAATCTTAGGGATGGTTTGGAGAAGATTGTTTGGGAAGAGGAATCAATTTTGAAGAGATTGGTAGAAGGTAAATGAGTCTATAAGTTTTCCATTGTTAGGGACCATCTATATGTAGAGTATTATATCTTTTGGTTATTTCTACAAATCCTTTTCCCATCAACATTCAACTAGTACACAATCAATTGAAAATAACTAGAATTTGATATTCTTATAAACTATTATTACTTGTATGCTTTGAACGCAACCTTCAACAATTGATATGTTGATTTCCACAAGATAGCATACTTAATCTTTCTACGCGCTCCGAAGTTTCTATGCCTGCCTCCTTCCACCTTATATATGTTATCAGTGTCTCTAATGTTATGCATATTGCAAACCTTGTGTTTTCTTAACTTTATAACCACGTTCTAGTTTAAATACTCAAACAAGAAGCTAATTGTATAAAATTGGGAAGCACATCCAACATGGGGCACCTAATTATATCCAAACCTTGAATGTTTACTAGACCATCACAAATACCTATTATATTTCTTCATGTTATACACTTCCATAATTCTTTCTATTTGACTATACTTGATTGGACTTTATCTCGATCACTACCCTTACTCGATCCGATATAATATAATTTATGATTTGGTTATCAAAAATTCCAATTTGATTCAACTTCAATATATAACAAAAAACATCTTCTTTAATTACTTTATTACTTTATTACTTTATTTTGATCGGTAATAGGAGTTTTTTATTATTAAAATTTAAGTGAAATTACATTAGGAATTGTTTGGCTCTAGCCAGAAGGTTACAAACGGTGGATCCCCACCCAAATAAAGAAGCACTGTAGACAACCCTAAGACATACTTAAATCTACAAGACCTAAGAAGAGACCCATTAACAAGTCTACAAAATTGAAGTACAATTTGGTCTTCCCTTGGTCTGAGACCGAAGGACCATAGTGAAAGTTTCCTTCTTTACCTTCTTGTCTTTCTTCCCCTTGACCACTTGCCAGTCGTCCTCCACCCTTGTAGCCCCCTTCTGCCAATCCAAAGATTTGTCTTGTTGACACTTTACTCCTTTGTCCTCTCTACACTGAGCTTGCTGGCCTTCCACTTTTCGCTTCCTAGATGCTTTCTCTTGTAGCCTCATTGTACCTTTTTTCTCTCGACACTCTGGTGTTGCAACCCCACTTTTGCAAATCAAATCCTTTTCACTACCGTTGAGGACAACATTAATACTATCCACACCCCCTTCCTGTATCAAGGCACCATTAGCTTGTTGCTACTCCTCCCTACTTCCATCATTCACCAGAGCCCTCCCTTTTTGTTCCTGAGCCCCAGGTACCTGGTCCACTTCTTCTATGTCTAAAATTTGAGCACTCACTAGCTTCTCCTTCTTTTTCTCCATTGTATAGTGCTTGGTGGCAACAACCTTCCACCAGGAGGCCGACTTATGTGTTTTGCGTTTAGTACACTAAGCATCCAAGTGTCCAGTTTGAAAGCAAATCCTACATCTAAAGGATACCCCTCATAATCTAGGGGCTGCACCCAACAACCTTTCAAATTTTTTATGCGGATCTCCTTTGAAAACTCCTTGGACACATCCATCTCCACTAAAATCCTTGCAAAGGTTGAATGCAAAAGATTTGAAAATCCCTCATCCATCATTAAAAAGATTCCTAAGGAGTTCCCTATAGCCTTCAAGCAAGAATCAAACCAATAATGTAAGGGGAGGTTAGGAAGTCTCACCCATAAAGGAACCCTCTCAAAAACTTCAGTGGCTAGGTTAAAGGCCGGGTGCCAGGCTTTAACATTAGTGTATGTTTTCCTTCCCAATTCCAGTGATAGTCATAGAGGATCTTGTTTCTATCTTGCTCCTGTTCAAAGACAACAATGAAAAAACCTTTAGCTATGGGATAAATTTGGACATACCCTTCCAATACATCCTCCCATCGGTTAGAAATCCACTTATTAAGCTTATTCAAGATTGGCCAAAAACCCCTGAATCTCCCAATCAGTCCCAACCCAGAGAAAAACTTTTTCATTATACGTTACTTCTTCTTCAATCTCAACATCTAAATCTACCAAGATTGATTTGGATGAAGGAGAAAGCTTAGAAACCCCTCTTCCCCTTCTTGTCGACGTCTTGGGTGCGCTCTTTGATTTCTAGGTGATTCCTTGCTCTGACACTTTAGGCTCTTTCCTTGATCCATCTCCCCTGGTGGCAAAAACACTGGGTTGCCCTTTGTCTTGACTGCACTATACATGGGAGTCGCTGCTAGTCGCATTGAACCTGTCACCGCTTTGCCTAGTTTTCTTCAGATCTTCCTCTACAAGACTTCCCCGACCATTCTTCACCTTGCTGCATCCGCTGTTGTTTTGTAATATGCAAGTCACTCCTTGAGGAGCCCTTCCAGAGGGGCTCTATTTGGGTGAAACCCTCATCACCGCATTCCTCTGCAAATGACCATTAGCCTCCATCTGGCTCTTAATTACTTTTTTATTTATTGAAAAAATATTTATTAATAATAAAAATAAATTACAAAGCTTGTATAACATGAGACATCTTCTTTAATTACTTATCCCAGTCAATACCACACCCACATGGTCCATTGCTTTGTGGGGGAGGATCTAACTTTCTCAAAAGTAGCCGTCATGTAGCATAGTCTTCTTTAATTTGCTGTAGAGGACATGGACTGGATAATGTTTTTGGCATTTACTTTTCTTGATTTTAAACTGCTACCTACTTTCACAAAAATGGCTGACAGAATGGACCTCCACACCAATCAATCCTATCTCCTTTTGTACATGTAGCAGTTATTTTTTAAGCATGTTCTTTTTCTTGCCTCAGATGTTTTGACGAAACTAGGGGAGAGGACCTAATAGTTGTGCACCCTAACTTCACGCTTCTAATTATCTTACTTGGAAATTTCAAATCATTCCCAATTTTTTACAGCAACTTACTTGGCAAGTCCCCTGCTTATAACTAAGGTTTTTGGACCATATGATGCCACATCAACATGCTTTTTGTCAAGGTGTCCAAAAAGGCCCAAAAAAAAGTGAGACCAATAATTGTGCATTGACAACATGTTTTGTTGAGTGCTGATGTGGAATCACATGATTGGTTGCTTTTTAGATCAAAGAAATACAGTTTGTTTAATTATGAGTAGTCATCATCAACACTAACAACTTTAAAGTCACAACTATTGGTCCAATATTATTAAAAAAATTGAACATTATATAAACAACTATGAAACATGCTCATGGGTCCTCTCCCCTAAACCCACATTATTCGTTGTAGAGGATGGGGACTGAATAATTTTTAGGCATTTTTCCTGTTTATTCCCCTTGGATGTTTCGAGGAAAGGACTGAACCTCCCTTTATCCATTTTAAAGGTCAGCGCTTGTCTAATTTGTAAAAGTTTTCTTCACCATACTTTTACCCGTAGTTGAAACGAAAATATTGAACTCGCCTACAGTATTATATTCACTCTACCCTCCTTCCCCAAAGGCTCATATTTCATTGCGCATACCGCAATTATATCCTATGTGCTCTGCTTTTTCTCTTTCTATTTTTTAAAACGCGTTGTTAGGGTTTGAACTGGAACTAATGGCGTCGTCTTCAGCATCTCACCAGCAAAATCAGGAATTAAATGCTTTATCTGGAATAGAACCTGCTGGCAAAAGAAGGAAGGTTTATGAATCTTCGAGATTGTTTGATGTATTCATCAATCATAGAGGCCCCGATGTGAAACAAACTTTAGCAACTGAGCTTTACAACTCTCTTGGGCAATTGAGAATACAGGCTTTTCTTGATTCCCAAGAAAAAGAACTTGGAATTTCGTTTCCTTCTACTATTGAGATAGCCATCCGCTCTGCGAAGGTACACATAGCAATATTTTCCAAAAGATATGCAGAGTCACCTTGGTGTTTGGCTGAGCTAGTTCTCATGTTAGAAAGCAAGGCCAAAATTATTCCTGTATTTTATGAAGTGGAGCCATGGGAACTCCGCCATATTGAAAAGGGAGTATACTCTGATGCATTCATGCAATATGAAGAAAAGGGAAGGTACCTGGAGAAGCTCAACGAGTGGAAGGAAGCCCTTCAAATACTTTCATTTATAGCTGGAGAAAAAATTCACAGGTAATTTTTCTGCGGTTTTGGTAGTTCTACTTTATGTAATCCTGTTTTCCCTTCAAATCTGGTCTACCATTTTCTCATGGAATTCTGCTTTCATTTTACATAGTTTCAATGACTGCAAAACCATAGTAGCAGCAGTGGAAAGGGAAGTACAAAAGAAACGATGTTTACATGTTGCAAAATGTCCAGTAGGGCTTAACAATCTTGTGAAAGATTTTGAAAGGAGATGCTTTGATGAACTTATACAAGATTTTGAAAGCCAGTGCGGTCTGGAAGAAAGGGAGGATAGGCTTAAAATTGTTGGCATTTTCGGCATGGGTGGATTGGGGAAGACAACTCTCGCCAAAGAGTTGTTTAACAGAAAGCATTCAAATTACTCTAAAGCAAGTTTTTTATTTGATGCGCGAGAATCATCTGTGAGAAGGGAACTACCTTGTTTGCAAAGTCGGCTTTTCAAAGATCTCTTTCACAAAGATCTAAGTTTTAGAAGCATAGAGGAAGGAAAAAGCTATCTCAAAGATAATCTAGAAAGGAGCCCCATTTTAAATTTCCTAATAGTTGTAGATGACATCGATCACGTGGAGCAGTTAGATGCTCTATTGATCATGGATATCTTAAATAAATCACATAATAGTCTGCTTATTGTCACAACCCGCGACGTTGGAGTGGTTATATCCGCAGGGATTACTATTGGTTATCCTCTAAACGGAATGAACAAATACCACAGGAGGCAACTGTTTTGCTGGCATGCATTTGACCAACCCCTTCCATGTACAGGGTACGAGGCGCTGGTTGATCAATTCGTCGACGTGTGTGGAGGGTTACCTCTTTCTCTTCAGGTTCTGGGCCGGCTCATTCATGGTAGATCTCACAACTATTGGGAGTTAAAATTGATTAAAGCCAGAGAGACGCTGGCTCGAGATGTAAAGCAAAGATTGAGAATAAGTTTTGACGCTTTGGATGATGAAGAAAAACAGGTTTTTATGGATATAGCTTGTTTTTTTTTGGGTAAACCAAAGTGTATGGCTGAAAGAATATTGAAGGGATCTGGATGGGACGCTCAAAATGCACTGGAAACACTAAAAGATAAATGTCTTCTAGAAGAAGAAGATAATTTTTCGGTTCTGAGTAGAAAAAGGGAAACTGTGTTGAGAATGCATGACCACCTGAGGGACTTGGGGAGAGAAATGGCACTTGAGCTCAGCTCTCCTTATCGCCTGTGGCATCCTCGAGATTTGGAATCTTTGGTATGCTTGTTACCCCTCCAGATTTGTCGTTAGTATTATAATTTTCCAAATCATAAGTTATTACTACATAAATTGAAAACCGCGCTGCTTGCTTCTGTGTATGCAGGAATTGAAGGGTTTGAAAACTATCCTTGCCAACACCAATGGCAGGTGTTTCCATTCCATTTTTGACAATTCCATGAACTCTCAAGTTACATTCTTTTTAGGCCGATCAGATAGTTGTGTTGAAACGTCAGCTTTCTTAATATGGCTCCAGCTTGAGGGCAGTATCACAGAACAACCAAGCATCCCTTCATGGATTCCTCTTCAAAATTTGCAGTGTTTGAAAATTCTTGGTGGACGATTCAAAACAGTGTGGGAGAATCGCTCACAGGTATTTTGATATTTTTAGTCAAAAACGGAATCTTTAGTAAGGCTATATAGTGGAATGCTTTTTGTTATGGTTGTCTCTGGACTATTTTTTTATCATTGAGTGCTTTACAAAAAAATATTTTTACTTTCAGGCAACGTGAACTGGTGATTTTTTAAATATCTTCAAAAGAGTTTCCAGAGTTACTAGGAATATCAGATAGTTAGAGAATGTGTTGTAAGATGTCCAAAGATTGCCAATCCAAGGTTTTTCTTTACTAGAATCTCTCAATATAAATCTTTGTAGTTTATGTTTCTGGTCTTCCAAATGAGAGGGGAAACATGCTTCAGCTAAAGGGAGAACTCTGTAAATCTTTGTAATGGGAAAGTAGATTGGAATAATCGAGAAATATCTAGTAGTGTGGGTGGCCTTGAAAAGCTAGAAATTATCTATGAAAATTTTCTATCCGAGATCTTCATTAGTGCAATTCACTATCCCAGCCTTAAATCTATCGAGCTTGATGCCATAAAAAATCTCATGGAAGTGAATTTAACAAGGGTAAAGACATTAAATTGCTTTTTTAGTTACAAATTGTTAAAAACTCTAAAGACTAACAGGAACATTTGATCTTACAAATCTTGTGCTGTTAAGCATTTTTGAATGTCCAGACCTTGAGTTTGAAGACTTGCGTCTCAGGGATAGGAAGTGTCTAGAGAGCATAGCCTTTGATGAAAACGTGTAGATGAAATATTTTGAGTTGGATGGTTGTCAAAATTTGGAAACAGTAAATTTTGGTTATAAAGAGCTTGTAGAATTAAGCATTAGGGCTGTCCGGAGCTTGAGGAGTTGCCAGCTTTTATAGGTCCAAGTTGACTTGAGAGGATTATAATTGATGGATGAAGGAAGTTTAAATATCTTCTATTGGATGGTTCTCATAATTTGAAAAGTGTGTTGCTGGCTGGATATTAGGTAACTCATAATAGGTAACTTTGAGAGTCGCTAGCTGGATATTAGTGATTGTCTTAAGCTTGACGAGTTGCAGAGATTTGCAGAGCTTACAAATCTTAGAGAGCTGATTATTAGTAATTGTCTGGAGCTTGAGGAGTTGCAAGTCTCTCCAGACTGAGTAGTGGGGCAAATTGTCATGTCCTCTCCAAGACAGCCGACTAAGGGCATTCTTAATTAATAAATATAAGTGTTTATTAACACTATATTCTATAAATAAATTTAAATATTAAGAAAATAATAAAATTATAAATATTAATATTAATAAATTTAAAATTTAAATTTGAATTTTCCCTCTTTTGGTGGCCATCTTGAACTTTGTTTCCTTTTGGGTGCCAATCCTTGTTGGTGGCCGACCTGCTATATTTTGTCTTTTGGGTCAGGTATAAATGTAGAAAATCTCAAAAATATAATGGCATCTTTCGAATACGAAATTATTTTCTGCTCATTGTTGAGTGATTGCCCTAGCAGGGATGGAAACCCCTGTCATAGAGCTGGGAAGACACCTGCAGGACAAAACCACTGTCTGGTGTGGAAAGGAGTTTGTGGTGGAGGTTTTAAGTATAAAAGCTAATGAAGAGTTTGGATCAGGACATTTTGCAATCAGCTCAGCAGGGACCAAACCCTCTGTCATTGAGCCAATTGAGGCTGGGTGAGTAGGAGTTTGGGGACCTATATCCATCAGCAGAACCAGCAGCTGTGCAAGTTGTGGAGCTGCTCAGAATTTATAAATTGCAGGTCGTCAGTTGCAAGGGATTTCACAGAATCTTCACAGCAGCAGCATTCATTAAGAGCCCGTTGTTGCAAGAGTGTGGAGGTCGACCTAGGGCTTGGAGGAGCCATCGCCACCCTTCAGACTCAAATCAGGGCAGACCTGAAGAGTTCAATCACCAGGCTCAGATCCTCAGGTATACCAAGTAACACCAAGGAGAGGAACTGGCAGCAAGATGCAGAAGCGTTCCAATCTGTAGTCTGTGCTAGGGTTTGGACAAATAACTGAGGGTTCCATGCCTCAGTTACCAAGCTATTATTTTGGGATCTAACCTACCCTACGCTGGGTAATTCATGCCTTCATCAGGTGATTTAATTGTGCCCGGGATCTGCAAATGATATTGTATGAATCTAACCTGTAATTTTGAAGTGTTGGTAAAACTTTGCCTTGTATGATAATTACTTTGCAGATAATTTAATCATTTCCTTCCAGATCTGTTACTGCCATTATTTGCAAGAAGTTACATGGTTGTGGAGATTTTGCTGGTTGAATTATCTAAATTGTTTACCCTAGATTTAACCCTAGGGATATTACATTCGTATTAGAGCTTGGCATCCTGCCAGCCTGTGTGTGTATGCAGATTCATGTGTGAGTGACGAAGGGTTGAGGTATCAGCAAAGGGAAAAGAGGAAAGAGGTTGCCATGGGTGACAGAGAGGAAGACAATCTCCCGAGAATTCATCAGGGAGAGCAAGGACTTTCAGTCTAACATAAGGGACACTGTAGTTGAAATGGTCCAACCTCTAAGGGGGACTGAACCAGCAACTGAGTGCTGGTAGAACTATACAAAATGGAATTGAAGGGACCAGCTCTGGTGGTGAGAGGGGCTCAACCAATCCAAATCCAAGAACCTCTAGAGCCAAATTTCTGGAAAAGGAAGGGGCAGCACCTAGGGAAGAAGAGCCACCCAACCAAGGAGATGAAATGACAAGACTTCATGATGAGTACAATGCCTTCTGTGTTGCCATACGAAGAGACGTGTCCTTTACAGAATACTATGAGATGAAGACAAGGAAAAGGGCGGAGGAGGAGGAGGTGCAGAGAGCAGGAGCCAAAAGAATCATTCTTGAAAGAGGGAGAACCCAAGATGATGGAACCTAAAACAGAATTACAAGAGGATGTCAAGAAAGAAGTTGTGATAGTGGACCAAAAAGAAAAGTTGAATTTACCGACATCATGGAGCAAGAGCAAGAGAACCTTAGTCAGCAAGTTGAAGGTGAAGATTCCTTGTTTATCTCTAGCGATAGCGTGTACCAGCAAAAGACTGATGAAATGAAGATGGGAAAGACCCCATTTGTTGGGCATGAAGAGCTCGAGATGAAGGAAAAGGTGTCAACAATTTCAAGTTTTGTTCAAGAAGTGTCCACCCAAGTTTTAGGTATGGAAGTAATTGAATCATATAATGATGATTTGCTATATAGGGAAATGATTGAACCATACGATGATGTTATTCAAGAAATTAGTAATGCTGTTGTGAAGAATGATTCAACTAAGATTGATCCCCATGAGGAGGAATTGCAAGTATATCATGAAACCCCTAATGGTAGTGGAGAAATGAAGGTTATACCCCATGGATTAGGGCATGAGGGTCCCTTCCTTTGAGGCCAAGGGCATTCTTATGTATTGGTGTGGGATCCAGGTGATATGCTAAGAGGTGTAAGGGGTAGAGTTTGTAACAAGTCTCATATCACTATTGCTGACAATTTCATCACTCCATACAACCAAATAAGAGGAAAGTTCAGATTAACCATGGGTGAAAATAAGGGAAAAAAAGACTAATGATAGTAGGGTTGCTATTGTTGCTGCCATCACAAGTCTGAGTCTTTGGGATTACCCACTCATCAATGTCGAGGGTTTGGCTACATACATAAGGAATGGCATACTACCAAGACTGATCAAAAAACTTCCCTCATATCCGCAATCTCAAATTGAATCAGCTTGGAGAAGGAGGCCTTCAACAGAATCTCTTCTAGAAAGGCCATATTTTCCTGTGACAGTAAGATCAGCTTATTGGTTTCCTACACTTGTTTACATTATGGGAAGCATTAAAATATGCAGTGGAAGTGATTTCTTTGAATCTACAGTGCAGCTTTGGCAGAGTTCACGCTTGCAATGCCCGAGTGCCAGACCATTGCAACCAAGTAGAGCTACTGTCACAAAAATGCCTCCCAAGGTTCAACAATACTCTGGAAAGGAGAAGACTATAAGACTACAATCAATGGATTTGATTGGATTGGGAGACTGGTTTTGCGTGTTGCATTGGGAAGGAGTGATATTGAAAACATCTGGGGCATCTGCTGATGGAGCAGAAATCACACCCTTTTTAGCACCACCCTTAGGATGTGTGGATGCCTTCTCAGTTTTTGTAAATGAAGAGACCTACAAGTCTGAGATGGCTATTCTTTCTAATGCAAGCTGCACAACTAATTGCCTTGCTTCCTTTGCAAGGGTCTTTGAGGGGATAGAAGTGGCTTGAAACCAAGTGAGAATCAATGAACTTCTGCAGAATCCTGATGATCTAGAGAGATTGTATTCGGAAGTGCACCTGTTGAAGATTGTGAATATCATAACAAAGATTTTCACATCAGGCACTCTGAGACAATTGGAAGAAACATAAACATGTTGACATGAAGGTTGTCAAGGGTTGGGCAAGACAAATTCTTGAGGGCTTACTTTATCTCCACAGTCAGAATCCTCTAATTATTTACAGAGGCTTAAAATGTGATAACATCTTTGTTAATGATATCCATGGAAAAGTTAAAATTGGGTATCTTGGATTGGCCACTTTACTACGGCTAGCACATGCTCACAGCGTGATTGAAACTCCCAAATTTATGGCTCCAGACCTTTATGAAGAAGAATATAATGAACTAGTTGACGTCTATTCATCCAGTATGTGCCTACTAGAGATGATGACTTTTAAGCACCCATATAGTGAATGTAAAAATTCAGCTCAAATTTATGAGAAAGTGATATCTGGTATTAAGCCTGCTACCCTGAATGAAATTAAAAATCCATGAATTAAGGCTTTCATTGAAAAATGTCTTGTAGCAGCGCCCAATAGGTTGTTTGCAAGGGTGATTTTGATGGATCCTTTCCTCCTATGTGTGTTAGTAAACAATCTGTAGATTATATTCATATTCCATCTTCTGTTATGCCTCCTGCAGGAAACATTGAAGTGTCCACTAAACAAGGATCAAGGTCCCCCTCTGTGCATCTTGATGGGTCATCAACTGTTAATGATGTGGCGGTTGTCTTTAATTCCACATCTGGATCTATTACTGGTGATAGTGACAGGGAGTCCAATTATTCCTCTGGTTCTCAGATTGAGAAAAGTGGTTGTATACTGCTTTTGCCCCTCCTGGAAGTGCGAAGGTCAACAAATAATGAAGACATGAAATTGAAAGGGGAGAAAAATAATGCTGATACCATATCCCTGTGATTCCGCATTGCAAATCATGGAGGTCATGCAAGAAATATCCATTTCCTCTTTTTATTTATTTATAGTGATACAGTTTTTAGTGTTGCAAGGGAAACGATTGAGCAATCTGACCTGTTAGATCTAGATTTGATGCCACTAGCAGGACTGATTGCTGCCCTGATTGCTGGAATAGTGCCTGAATGGAAGCCCAGTGTTTCTATTGATGAAAATGATGACATAAGTAAAAATGCTGTTGAGAACATCTCTAACGAGCTCCACTCGCATGTGGTTGATGAAGACCAAATGGATAGATTGATTGATTCTTTCCCTATGACGATCACTCCAAAGGGTAAGAATGTACAAAACAATGCCTCATTGCCTAACCTGGTTCCACCATCAGAGACCACCCCAACTGAAAATGCTTTACCAATCAGATCTGAAGGTAATGTGTATGGGAGATTTGAAGAATTTATCTATAACCACAACAGTTTTGTTGGCTCTCCTACAAGCTCAATTGTACCTCTTGTATGTGTGGGTAAAGATCTAGCTTCTCAAATTCCATTGACATCAAAGAACGCTATTCCCGGAGCACAACATTCAGGAAGTGAAAACAACCCAGTAAGCACATTTGAGAGCAATGTTTGTAGTGATGTGGCTACAATGGATACTTGTATATTATCTGATACTATCATTGGTTTGGGTACATATGAAATCTGTGGACCCCTTGATCAAGTTATTGACAGTGAAGACCAACTACTTTTGATTGATGGTGAAAAAATTGGAAACTCTGGAATCTCTTCTTCTATCAAAAACAACTTAAATTCCTCAAAGGGTCTTGCTAACAGCCTGCCATCTTTTGACTGTATCCCTTCTGTCGAACCCAAATCCAAAACCTGCAATAGCACAAGAAACCAATCAATAAATTAGATCAAATACAAGTTAAAACCTAGATTCCTCAAGAAATTCATTTGAATAGCAAAAGAGATAGAAAATGAAATGAAGAACACGATGAAACTTGAAGACATCAAGTCCTATTCTAAAGCAAGCAAACTCCTAATCTCTTGAGGGAATTGGTGCCAATTTGATGTGAAAATTGGCCCTTTTCCAACTCCAATGATGCAATGTTGATGGATGATGAAGAGTGATCCACTTGATGAAGACTTCCAATGTGCTCTAAAAATCTGCATAACCTAGCTAAGATTGGATAAAATGGATGAGAATTGCTATGGATTTGAGTATAGTAACTTTGCTCAAATTGTGGATGATCAAATGAGGAGATTAGCCTCTTATTTATAGAATGAGAAGATGGAAGAATGTCCAAAATAGAGCAATGTGGGACTAAGAATTAGCTAATGGCAAAGTGCCACTTGTCAACATGTGAATGGATGGAGGATGTGCAAGTTTTGAAGAATGTGTCAATAAATGCATATATTTGAATTTTGAATTTGTTGAAATGACATGTAAGAGGGAAAGAAAGTGCATTGAATGCCCACTTGGCTCAAGGCAAAAGGACTTTGTAAGAGGAGTAAATGCCTTGTTGGAAGGACAAAGTCCACTTGGATTTTGAATTCAAACTTGAGGAATATTCCTTAAAAGATGCCTTGTTGAGGAAAATAGAGATTTAATAAATCAAATAACTCTATTTTCATGTGCAAGTGGTAAAAGATGGAGGATGGGACATGAGAAGAGATTAAATTAATCAGGGTTAATTAATTTAATGGAGGGATTAAATGATGTTGACCTATTTGACTTAAATTTGTGGATTTATTTAAATCAAATATGAGAAGAATGTGATAAAAGGGGTTAATTAAATAATGACCTTTGATTTATTTAATTAAAAGAGACGATGTTAGATTAAATTAAATAAGGTTTTAATTTATTTAATTTAATAGATAGACTTTAGAGATTTAATCAAATAAATTATTTACCGGGTTCGCCCCTATAGGCCTTGGGTCCGGTTCGGGTTCGATTCGGGTCCGGTCCGCCCAAATTCGCTGAGGGTTTGAAAATCCCTCTTTGGGTTCGGCCAGGGTTCGGACCCTTGACTGTGGGTCCGGACAGAGTTCGAAATTTTCAAACCCGATTCGAACCCGGGCATAATTTCACACCCAGGCACACTTTTTCACGTGATTTTGCATTTTTTTAATATTTTTTTGACTCTTTTTTGGTGATGCAGATCACTAAAGAACCAAGGATGCTTCTGTATTGAACACCCTAGGTAGAAAAAGACGAGTTCCAGCTCATGAATTTGGAATGAGTTCAACTTACAACTAATCTTTAATGGATTCATCCATGTAGTATCTTTAGTTGCTTTGCCCTTCCACTTGACTAGATATTCTAGTTACTTTTGGTAATCTTTATCTTTTGTCCTCTAATGACTTTGGAGTTGATAATTGAGGCCATCTTATGTTTTTCACATATGAACCAACATCAACTTCATTTGGTTGACTCTCATAGAAAGGGAACAAGTTTACTACATTAGTCATTAAAGATAGTAACTCATCTCATATGCATTTAATGAAAATTGTTTCAACATCTTATATAATCTAATCTTCTTCCATTTTAGTTAATTGTAGGTCCTTCTCGAAATCTCTCCTTCCTCCAATACATGAGAAGTAGAACCAAGTCACCCACCTAAAATTTTACTTCCCTTATCTTCAAATCAGCATATTGCTTGAATTTGGTGGTACTTTACTTGAGTTGTTCATATACTTCTTTAATGTATCCTACAAACTCTTCTACACTACACATGTTCACATCAACCATGTCTGACAACTCAGTCACTCCCCTTGGAATATGCCCAGACACAATTTGGAAGGGTCTCATTTCAATGCTCTTATTAATTGAATTGTTTTAGGCAAATTTAGCTTGCATAGGACTAAATCCCAATTGCTTGGTTTGTCTTCTACAAGACATGTCAATAGGTTTCCAATGCTTCTATTCATAACTTATGTTTGACTATCAATTTGTGGATGGTAGGTTGAACTGAATTATAACTTAATGTTTTCTTTCTTCCAAAAAGTCCTTAAAAAATGTCCAACAAATTTTGTCTCTATCTAAATTGTTAAACACTATGCTTCTTGATAACAAATGCAAGTGAACTACTAATATAAAGTGGTGGTGTATTTTTGCTATGTTATTTGACTATTAATATGGTGGTGTATTATGAACTTAATTACTGCTGCAAATATGTATATATTTCTGATTTTTATATGTTTTTGTATTACCGAACCCAAAACGAACCCAACCCCCAAAAAAAAAATTCCCGAACCGGCGAACCGAACCTGAACCCGAACCCAAAACCGAACCGGTAACTTAGATTAAATAGGATAATTAGATCAGAATGGTTAATTTAATTATCGAGAAAGGATGACTTAATTAGATAATTGATTTATTTAATTAAGAGAGGAATATTGATGAATTTAATCAGATAAAGACATTTGATTAAATGGTTAAACCGAAGGATGATTTAGGATGAAATGATGTTAGTGGTCAGGATCAGATGTCCAATGTCAATTAGTACATTTTATGTGTCTACACCTTCATTCCTTGTGGATTATGAAGATGACGAGTTACAAACACAATTGGAACTGATTGAACTCAAGCTTCAGTATGAACTACAGAAGCTTCATCCAAATGTGTCATTGTGTTAAAGAGTTAGAGCTGGAGAAGGGTTGATTTCTTCATTATCTGGAAATAGAGGGTGTGAGGAAAATGCAGATCAATTAATGGACTTTATAAACACTTCCAATAGAAAGGTCCCTGTAATTGAGTTGTGATTCTTCTGGTGTAGGAAATCTGCCAACAAAACATTCCACTACCACAAAAATTGGGTGTGATGCACATATTATTGTTAAGATAGATGATTGTTGTAAGGATTTGCAAGGCTCACATTTGAGAACAAACCATCCAAAGAAATTTCCAGGATTCTACAAGAGCAGTACCCAAGATCGAGGAGCAACATTGACTTGAAATGGATTGAGCTTTTGGAGCTGACTTTGCTTGAGGACAAGCAAAATTTGGGAGGGGAGGACTGTCATGTCCCCTCCAAGACAGCCGACTAAGGGCATTCTTAATTAATAAATATAAGTGTTTATTAACACTATATTAGTATATTCTATAAACAAATTTAAATATTAAGAAAATAATAAAATTATAAATATTAATATTAATAAGTTTAAAATTTAAATTTGAATTTTCTCTCTTTTGGTGGCCATCTTGAAATTTGTTTCCTTTTGGGCGCCAATCCTTGTTGGTGGCCAGCCTGCTATATTATGTCTTTTGGGTCAGGTATAAATGTAGAAAATCTAAAAAATATAAAGGCATCTTTGGAACATGAAATTATTTTCTGCTCATTGTTGAGCGACTGCCCTAGCAGGGATGGAAACCCCTGTCATAGAGCTGGGAAGACACCTGCAGGATGAAACCCCTGTCTGGTGTGGAAAGGAGTTTGTGGTGGAGGTCCTAAGTATAAAAGCTAATGAAGAGTTTGGATCAGGACATTTTGCGATCAGCTCAGTAGGGACGAATCCCTCTGTCATTGAGCCAATTGAGGCTGGGCGAGTAGGAGTTTGGGGACCTCTATCCATCAGCAGAACCGGCAAGTTGTGGAGCTGCTCAGAAATTATAAATTGCAGGTCATCAGTTGCAAGGGATTTCATAGTGTCTTCACAGCAACAGCATTCATAAGAGCCCATTGTTGCAAGAGTGTGGAGGTCGACCTAGGGCTTGGAGGAGCCTTTGCCACCCTCCAGACTCAAATCATGGCAGACCTGAAGAGTTCAATCACAAGGCTCAGATCCTCGGGTATACCAAGCAGCACCAAGGAGAGGAACTGGCAGCAAGATACAGAAGCGTTCCAATCTGTAGTCTGTGCTAGGGTTTGGACAAGTAACTGAGGGTTCCATGCCTCAGTTACCAAGTGATTATTTTGGGATCTAACCTACCCTGTGCTGGGTAATTCATGCCTTCATCAGGGGATTTAATTGTGTGTGGGATCTGCAACTAATATTGTATGAGTCTAACCTGTAATCTTGAAATGCTGGTAGAATTTTGCATTGTTTACAGACAATTACTTTGCAGATAATTTAATCATTTCCTTCCAGATCTGTTACTGTCATTATTTGCAAGAAGTGATATGGTTGTGGAGATTCTGCTGGTTGAATTATCTAAACTGTAACCCTAGATTTAATTACACAAATTGAGATTTGCTCCTGTGAAAAGTTAAGAACATTACGCTGGCAACAACACTCATCAGTTTGTCTATAAGAAATTGCGAATATTCTGAAACTAATACCCAACAATGTTTTCAATTAATCGAAAACCAATTTTAAAGAGAAGCAATTAATTACTAATAACATATATCATCATCATAATAAACTGCATTAATTTATAGCCATCAACCAATCTAACATGTACTAAAAAAAATCTGACACTATACTGCAGAAAAAGACACCATGAATTCTGTATTTTGTGTCCTTACAAAACGGCAAGAAGCAATGCACTTTTATTATTTTAAAGAGTTTGCAATCCTTAAAAAACAGTAAGAAAAAGCTAAAAGGCCTAGTGTTTAAAAAATCAATTTAAACACTATCAAAAATAGATCTTTCATACATCTTAAAAAATAATAGAACTAAAGGTAACTCTAAAAATAGAGTTCCAAATCCTTCCATGCAGGTTTTTCCTTATGCGCATCAATTATCAACAAGTTGCAGAGATTTACAGCGAGTATCAGCAAGTGGTGATCATATCAAACTTAGAGAGTTGTTTATCAGTGGTTGTCCCGAGCTTGAGGAGTTGCCAAGTCTTTCCAGTCTGAACTGCGTGGAGAATATTGAGATTCAATATTGTGATAAGCTACAGAACATTACTCTACCAACAACAGTCATCAGTTTGTCTGTACAAAGTTGCAGAGGTTTGCAAAGAGTATCAGGAAGTGGTGATCTTATCAAACTTACAAAGCTGTTTATTACCAAGTGTCCTGAGTTTGAGGAGTTGCCAAGTATTTCCAGAATGAGTCGCATGGAGAAGATTAAGATTCACTCTTGTGAGATGTTACAGAATATTATGCTACCAACAACACTCATCAGTCTATCTGTACACAGTTGTAGAGATTTGCAAAGAGTAATAGGATCCGGTGATCTTATTAAACTTACAGAGCTGTTTATTACCCAGTGTCCTGAGCTAGAGGAGTTGCCAATTCTTTCCAGTTTGAGCTTCATGGAGAAGATCAAGATTCACTTTTGTGAGAAGCTACAGAACATTATGCTGCCAAGAACACTCATCAGTCTGTCTGTACGCTGTTTCAGAGATTTGCAAAGAGTATTAAGATACGGTGGTGATCTTATCAAACTTACAGAACTGTTTATTATTGAGTGTCCTGAGCTTGAGGAGTTGCCAAATTTCTTCAGACTGAGCTGCCTGGAGAAGATTAAGATTTACTCTTGTGAGAAGCTACAAAACATTATGTTGCCAATGACACTTATCAGTCTGTCTCTACACAGTTGCAGAAATTTGCAAAGAGTAGTAGGATCCGGTGATCTTATTAAGCTTACAGAGCTGTTTATTACTGACTGCCCTGAGCTTGAGGAGTTGCCAAGTCTTTCCAGACTGAGCTGCGTGGAGAATATTAAGATTGAGTCTTGTGAGAGGCTACATAACATTACCCTGCCAAAAAGACTCACAAGTCTGTGTGTACAAAGGTGCAGGGATTTGCAAAGAGTAGGAGGATCAGGTGATCTTATCAAACTTACAGAGTGATTATTAGTGAGTGTCCTAAGCTTGAGGAGTTGCCAAGTCTTTTCAAACTAAGCCGCATGAAGAATATTTGTATTTACTCTTGTGAGAAGGTACAGAACATTACGTTGCCACCAACACTCATCAGTCTGTCTGTATGCTGTTGCAGAGATTTGCAGAGGGTAGTAGGATTGGGTGATCTTATCAAACTTAGAGAGCTGTTTGTTATTGATTGTCCTGAGCTTGAGGAGTTGCCAAGTCTTTCCAGACTGAGCTTCACGGAGAAGATTAATATTTGCTTTTGTGAGAAGCTACAGAACATTACACTGCCAACCACACTCATCAGTCTGTCTGCACGCTGTTTCAGAGATTTGCAAAGAGTATTAAGATACGGTGGTGATCTTATCAAACTTACACAACTGTTTATTATTGAGTGTCCTGAGCTTGAGGAGTTGCCAAGTTTCTTCAGACTGAGCTGCCTGGAGAAGATTAAGATTTACTCTTGTGAGAAGCTACAAAACGTTACGTTGCCAATGACACTTATCAGTCTGTCTCTACACAGTTGCAGAGATTTGCAAAGAGTAGTAGGATCCGGTGATCTTATTAAAAGCTTACAGAGCTGTTTATTACTGACTGCCCTGAGCTTGAGGAGTTGCCAAGTCTTTCCAGACTGAGCTGCGTGGAGAATATTAAGATTGAGTCTTGTGAGAGGCTACATAACATTACCCTGCCAAAAAGACTCACAAGTCTGTGTGTACAAAGGTGCAGGGATTTGCAAAGAGTAGGAGGATCAGGTGATCTTATCAAACTTACAGAGCTGATTATTAGTGAGTGTCCTAAGCTTGAGGAGTTGCCAAGTCTTTTCAAACTGAGCCGCATGAAGAATATTTGTATTTACTCTTGTGAGAAGGTACAGAACATTACGCTGCCACCAACACTCATCAGTCTGTCTGTACGCTGTTGCAGAGATTTGCAGAGGGTAGTAGGATTGGGTGATCTTATCAAACTTAGAGAGCTGTTTGTTATTGATTGTCCTGAGCTTGAGGAGTTGCCAAGTCTTTCCAGACTGAGCTTCACGGAGAAGATTAATATTCGCTTTTGTGAGAAGCTACAGAACATTACACTGCCAACCACACTCATCAGTCTGTCTGTACGCTGTTGCAGAGATTTGAAAAGAATAGTAGGATCTGGTGATCTTATAAATCTTAAAGAGCTGATTACTATAGAGTGCCCTGAGCTTGAGGAGTTGCCAAGTCTCTCCAGACTGAGCTGCATGGAGAAGATTGAGATTGACTCTCGTGAAAAGTTGGAGAGAATATCAGGTATTGAAGAGTTGCGTCCATTACAATGGATGCGACTTGGCAGCCATGCAGTACTACAGAATTGCATTCATAAGTTGAAGGTAATGATTTCAACGCTCCTTAATAACAGGCAATCATAAATATCATTCTCTACTGAGGTGTTCTTTTACTTCATTTTTGACCTTCAGCTTTGTTTTGTCATTTGTCCTTATAAACGAGTCTATGTTTTCGTGAGTAATGTTTTAAGTGATCTGTAATTGAAAAGAATTTACCGTGGATGAACTGAGTATTTTGTCTTTTATTTCAGTATATGCCAAGGAAACTGAATATGATTGGAAGAGCAGTGGATGGAACACATATAAACGAATATCTGTTTTCTGACGTTCATATTAACGCTGAAGCACTCACTGAGATTGTTACTAAAAACAGTGGTCACATGGACATTAAGGAGTGGTGCAAAAAAGGGGATGTAAAGAGAGCAGCGGTTATTGGATGCTACGTGGTTGCAGTTGATAGTTCTACTTCGGCAGAGGATATAAATAAATCACTTCCACTCCCTAAGCATATAAAGCAATCACCTCACTTCAATGGAGATGTTAATGCCGAGACTTGGCCTAAGGTGCGTGAAGGAGAATGGATAATTACAATGGTAGCAAGTGATAATTGGAGTTACGATTTTAATTATAAGAATGTGGAAGCTGTTTTAAGTAGGAAAGCAGTAATGAAGAAGGGGATTCGAATAGAGGTGAATAAAGGCGAAGAGTGGAAAAGTGTAAGTGTGTCGCGTATAATTATTGATAAGTTACATCATTTATAAATTGAGTCTTTTTAGTACTTGTCCTCAATATTATTGTAATCATTATTTTTTAATTGTTATTAATAAATTGTTTGATGAATTTAAAGTTTTTTATTTTTAAAATTTTGAAGTTTTTTAATAAAAAATATTATTAATTTTACTTTTCAACAATTCTATTGATTGAAATATTTGAGGTCTAATTTACAAATTTAGAATATTAAAAAGAAAAGGTAGTTAATCAAAGAGAAAAAATAGTCATAAAGAAGTCATATTTTACAAATAGAATACACACATTTTAATTAATATTTATATTTTATCATGACATCATTTATCAATTGGTTGATTTTTTAAATTTTATACTATAATTATTTTTATTTATTTATAAATGATAGATTTTTTTTTACTTTCTTCTAAATATAATATAATATTTATCAATTAATTTATTCTTTATGATATTGTAATACAAATATTTCAAAATTACTAATATTTAATTTGTTTTACATAATATTAAACACTCTCAATATTCTATTTATAATTGATTGTGAATTATATATTTTTTTAATATTCTTATAATCTAATATTACAATTCTAAATTTATATTTCAAATTTTAATTTAAACTTTATATTTTAAATGTTAATGTTAACCTTTTGTTATTATATTATTTATCATTAAAAATTTCTCATAATTTAACATTAAAATTATATTAACATCCTTTTCATATTTTTAAAATTTATTAATATTTTTTTATGTCAAAATATAATATTTTATAATTATAATAATTCTCTTTCTTTTTTTTATTGGTAATAGTTGTAGCCAAAGATTTATATTAATAAAATTTTAGTTTACAAAATGCAAAAGAACTAAGCTTCTTGGGTTGTTTGCCAAATAAAGCTAGGGCATTTGCTTCAAAATTGTCTGATTACAAAAGGGGTAAAAAAACCAGCTGCCAAAAGTCCCCATAGACATAAATCTAACTATAATCATTAATAGCAAGAGACATATCACGGAGCAGAGATGAGAGGATGCAAAAACCAGAGTCAAGCTTGCATTGGGGTGGAGTTGGTTGTGAGCAAGACGATCCAATCGGGACGGTTGCAATCTCTTCCTCTTCGTTGATGTCAACCCCAAAATCCTCGTCCTCGACATTGTTGTCTAAGTCCTCCACTAGCACATTAGCCTGAAGCCAACCTTCTGCAAGCATTTTCAAACCTAGGCGCATCTGGAGAAATCTCATGCTCCTAAAATAAACTCATTGAAGAAGGTTGTCATGACACTATTTGATGAGGTCATCTCCTCTGTAGTCGAACCTGTAGTCCACGTGGCATGTTGAGTTGTTCAAGTGAGCACCTAGGTAGGCCTGGGACATGACACCATAAGATGCTAAATTGGGAATGAAATTCAAATTCAAATTTTAATTACCAATGACTCTAAAGGCTACCTCGTTTGTTGCCTTGTTAGCTAATTCATCTGCCTCCTTATTGGCTTCTCTATATACATGATTGAGGGTGTTGGCTTTGAAATGATCAATTAATTCCAAAGCTCTATCAAGCAAGGCTTTCAACCTCCAATTGAGAGTCGATCCCTTCCTCAGAGCATTAATGGTTAAGGCTAAGTCTCCCTCAATTTCCACCTCCTCAACCCTTAGATCTCTACAAAAGAGTAATCCATGAATTAAGGCATTAAATTCTACCACGTTGCTGGTGTCCACCTCCAAAGGGACTGGTAATCTACCCACCAATTGTCCATTCCATAACTTGATAATGTAGCTAGCCCCAGATGGACTTGGATTTCCCCTAGAAGCTCCATCGAAATTCAGTTTAAACCAACCATTGCTTGGGGGTTCCCATCTAGCTTGTTCTCTTTTCGTGGAAATATCCTTCTCCCTACCACAATATGTGGATGAATTTTGATTCCATGCCACCTCAACTCATTTGCCCATCCCATTTTGAAAATTTTCCCTCCCGACTCTTAGATTGATTTTGTTATTTACAACTTCCACAACTGTAGCTTCAAACTTGCTCTTGAAGGAGTCTATAGGTTCTTCCTTATTCTCAAATATCCTACTATTGTTTTCTTTCTAGAGTTCTCAAATCAATAAGGATGGGGCAGATAATCCACAAGCAACTAAGCAGCCTTGCCCTGGGTCTAGTTGGCCAAGTTTGAAACAAGGTCTTGACATCATTTGGAAGAGCAGTTATCCACCCTAACTTAGCACACATCCATCTCCAACATTCATTTGAGAAGGGGCATCCTAACAGAAGATGGTCTATGCTCTCTTCATGCTTCCAACAGAGTACGCACCTTGAAGGTCCTTTGAATCCCATGTTCTTGAACCTTTTTGTTGTGAGGATCCTTTTCTATAATTCAACCCAAGCAAAAACTCCTACCTTGGGTGCACACTTCTTATGTCAACAAAGATGAACAGGGATTTCTGTCTTGGGCAACCCTTGCATGCTCGTGATGGTCTTGTATCCTTCCTTAGTACTATAAGCTCCATGCTTAGAGCTAGCCCAAATCAACTTGTCAACACCTTTACTAAAAAAACTCTTCGCATGATTGATGATCTCTGTTAGTAAATCAAGTTCATGTTGGGGGGAGGGGAAGATTTTCAAGATCTTTCCACTTCAATCCCAATGCAGGATCCTCCTGACAAAATTCCACATAGTCTCAGATTGTGGATCCCCACCCCTACTTCAAGAAGATTTTGGTTTGGTCTATTGATATTTTCTATCTATGTTGGGATAGCCTCCCCAAGAGTCCTCCCAAAAGTGAGCTATCCTTCCATCATGGATATCCTAGGAGGCAAAGTCTGCAATGATGGATTTGCATTTCAACATGAAATTCTACACTCTTGAGCCTTTGGAGGGGTTTTCCACTTTGATGACCTCAGTAACATCCATAGTGTTTAAATATTTTGTTTGCAAGATCCTTCCCCATTTGAGGTTTGGCTCTTTTATCATCTTTCCTACTAGCTTGGATCCTAGATCCATGTTTTGACAATGCAGATCCCTTAGCTCTACCCCTCCATATGTTTTTGGTTTGCAAATTTTGTCCCATGCAATGAGAGCTACCTTATCCTTTTCCACCAAACCTTGCTAAAAAAAATTCCTCATATTTTGTGTTATAAATTAATTGACTCCAAAGGTGAGAGCAAGGTATGACAGTAGGTAGATGGGTAACGCAGAGATGACTGTCCTTAGCATTACAAGCCTTCGTGCCCATGAGAGCCATTTCCATTTCCAAGAATTCATTCTCTTGTCCATTTTGTCTTTTAGTGGATCCCAAAGTTTGGTATTTCTCAGTCCTTTATCCAAGGGAAGTCCTAGGTAATAGCAAGGAAGCATGCCCCTTTTCAAAGTGGGTGATCTCACAAAACTGGTTTACAATTTTTGGGAGATTATGATTTTTGCTAAAATCACATATTTTTAGAAAATATAATGATTTAAGCCTTAAAAAGTTCCATTTAAAGCATTCCAATTGAAGAGTGTTTGATCAAACTACCTTAGATCAAACCCCCTTGGATAGAACCTCACTAGTTTTAAACCATACCTATAACAAAGTCTCCTTTACACCTATCAAAATGTTGATAAAAAATCACTTTTGATTTACCTTTTGGGGGATCAAATGAATTTATTTAAAATTTATTTTTTGTAAGTATGTAGTCCTTATTATAAGCTTCCCAAAAAATATAATTTTAAATAAATATAATTTTATTATTATATTTATTTTTTATTTCTTATGAATGTAGGTTTTTCACCGAAAATCAAACTCTCTATTCTGCACATGTGGAAAAATAGAAGATTATCAATTTTTTTTTTGAAAAATATAAGTGCACCAGATATTGAAGTCCTTGATCCAACAAAATAAATAAATTGAATTTCGATACATACAAAAAAAGTTGTGTTATATGGTCCACCTATGTTTGAATTGTAGTTGGTTTGACTTTGAAACTTGATTAAAGAAAAAATATTCAATAAAACACTATGAAACCAATTGAAAGCACTAGATATCGTAGTTACACATCTAAATTAAAAAAAAATAAAAATTATCCTTCATGGAAAAAAAATTATGTGTTATATAGTGAGCATCACTCCTTAAAAATGGTGTTTACTAAAAAAAAACTAGTTTTTGAATGAGATGGAAAAATAAATGTAATTCAATTCCAAAAGTTTTGAAAAAAATATATTTAGAATCTACAGACAAAATGCCACAAATCACTAGTTTGCATCATCTTCAAATTCCTCACGGTTTAGCTACTATAGGTGCCCAAAAGTGAAGATTTAGTTAGAAAAAATCAGTTCAGTGTCCAGTTTGGCCAAAAATTGTAAACCAGTATTGTGGGATCACCCAATTCAAGATGTTCAATATCTCTATTTCCTTCCTCTGGGGGGTCATCAAAAAGAAAACTTCTAATTTCTCTCAATTGAATTCTTGCCCTGAGGCCTTAGCATACCTTTCTAGCACCCCTATGAATTGTCTAGCTTCCTTCCTTTTGGCAACTTCTAGAAGCATGCTATCATCAACAAACTACTGATGGGTGACTGAGATATTTCTAGTTACTTTTATTCCTTCTATGAGGTTGGTAGCTTGTTTGTTCTTTATAGTTCTACCCAATGCCTCTGCAAGCATGATGAAAAGGAAGGGAGATAAGGGATCCCCTTACCTCAGTCCTCTTGATGCCTCAAAAAAACCTTCTGGGGACCCATTAATGAGAACTAAGAACCTTGGGCTTGAGATGCACTTGAAAACCCAATTGACCCATTGCTCATTAGATCCAAAGGATATCATTATTTTGCACAAAAACCTCCAATCCATCCTATCATAAGCCTTCCTGATATCCAATTTGATCAACATACCCGTCTCTCTCAAAGTTTGAAGAGAATGGATAGCCTCTTGGGCTATGATAACTCCATCCATAATAGATCTTCCCAGGACAAAACCTATCTGCTCTTTTGAAATAATGTTTGGAGAGGATTTTGTAGATTTTGTTGCAAAGGGAGATTGGTTTGAAGTCTTCTAGTTTGGTTGCATTATCCTTCTTGGGGATTAGGACTATGAAGGTGTTGTTCACCTCCTTAAGCAGTCGATCCACACTCCTTGCTGCCTCAAGAGCAACTGCTAATTCTTCCCCAAGAATGTCCCAACATTTTTGAAATAAGCCAAGTAGGAACCCATCTGGTCCTTGTGCTTTGTCTGAATGAAGTTGCTTTAATGTTGTTTCCACTTCTTCCAAGGTGATCCTTGCATTCAAGGATTTATTCTGATTCTCACTAATCATCTTCAATATATGTTGGAGCAACTCCTTTTGAACTGCCATCCTAGATCCTTCCCAATTGTTGAAAATATTGAGGTAAAAACTTGTTATTCTTTGCTTGATAACCTTAATATTCTCAATTATTGATCCATCCTCCTACTCCAATTTTTTGATTATATTCACTCATCTTCTTTGTTGGGTTATATTATGGAAATATTTAGTATTTTTGTCCTTTGCCTCTAACCAATTTTTCCCGGATTTCTGTTTCCAAAACAACTCTTCCTTTGACAACACATCTTCGTATTCATGGAGTAGCTCTTTTTCCTTGATATAAATTTCTTGATTCATCCTAACTTTGATGACTTCCTCATTTAGCTCTTGCATTTCCTCTTTGATTCTGGCTTTGGTGTGGAAGATATTCCTGAAGTGGGTTATGTTCCATTCTAGCAATCTCCTCTTAATGAGCTTAAGTTTGGAGATGAAGCAAAAAGGTTTTGACCCTTCAAAGTGTTCCTCATTCCACCATTCCTTGACGAGGCTCATAAATTGGGGTCCTTAAACCATATATTTTCAAATGTGAACGGAGATCTTGTTGGTTTCTCATCCCCTAGTATTGATAATGTGCTTAGTATTGTTTCTGGATTTGATTGTGTTGTAAATTTTTGCATCAACGTTTCGGATCACACTTCGTGATCCATCATAAAGATGATAGAGAGCAAGGAGAGAAAAATGGAGAATTGCAAACTTAGAATAGTTTAAAAAGAGAGAGGAGGGGGGAGGGCATGGTACAAGGACCAAGGTAGAGAAAGGTACAAATTCCAACAAAAAATAAAATAAAATAAGCAAAAAGACACAAAGAACAACAATAACAATAAAACTATAAATATAATAATAACTATAAAAATAAAAATAAAACTCTCAATAAATATAGTTGTATATGCAGATATATATAACTATAAATATAAGATACAAAGACAAAATATAAATATAAAATTAACAATAACACTCAAAATACAAGAAAATAAAAATGAGAAAAAGGACACGATGAATATAAATAAGAAAATACAACTATAAAAATAAAAAGTACAAGGGGGACAATAAAAATAAATAAAAACATAAAGGAGTAAACACAACTAAATGACTAAAAATAAGAGTAAATACCAATTAAAAGAGAAGGAAAAAAAAAAAAAGATAAGAAAAAATATAAAAATTTCAAAGAGAAGAAATAAGAAACACATGATTAAGACAAAGAAGAAAACAACCAATAAGAAACATTAAGATTAAGATAGAAATAATAACACAAGAAACAATTAAAAATTGAAAAAGAATAAATATATGTATATACACACACAACTAAATATAAAAAAAGAAAGAAGGGATAAGATGCCAATAAAAATAAAAAGAACTTAAAAATATATGAAAATGAAAAGAAATTTTAAATCTAGAAAAATAAGTAAATATCTAGAAGTCTAGACATGCACGAAAGTAAGCATAAGCATAACATTATGAAGAAATAAAGCAAAAGAACCAAGCAAAAACATAAAATTATAGATAGAAGAAAAAATAAAAGCAAGAAAGCAAACAAATGCAAGAAAATAAATATAAAGCCCGATTATATTAATTGTCGCGCTTTATATTTATTTTCTTGCTTTTACTTTTTTCTTCTATCTATAATTTTATGCTTTTGCTTGTTGTCGTTCTTTTGCTTTATTTCTTCATAATTTTATGCTTATGCTTACTTTTGTGCATGTCTAGACTTCTAGAAATTTACTTTTTTTTGTAGATTTAAAATTTCTTTTCATTTTCATATATTTTTAATTTATTTTTATTTTTATTGGCATCTTATCTCTCTTTTTTTTTTAAGATTTAGTGGTGAATATATATATACACATAAATTTAGTTTTTAGATATATATACATGCATCACATTCTATGCTTCACATATTATAGGATTAAAAAAAAATTGAATTTCATAAAGTTTTGACCAAGTTAAGGTAGTCATACATACGAGTTTTTATACTTTTTAAAAGTTGCAATAAAAAAATCATAATTAATTATTTACTTGGAAAAAAATTATAAAAAAAAATATGCATCACATCAAAACATGAGTCCTCTACTTATATCTAAAATCTTATAAAAAAATATTATCATTTTATTGTGTTTAGGGTGGTCAGACAGACACCTACTTATTTTTTCCTTGAAATTTAAGTGCTACTAAATTGAAATTTCAAATTTTTACCAAATAGATTTAAAAAAAATAAAAATTAGTAGTTTATAAACTACATTCAATTTGCTACAGATTCTATTTTTACATATTTTTAAAATAATATAAATAACTTATTCAAATTTTTATATCAAGTTGCCTAACTCTAATTTTTCTAAATTTTTCGCCACTTAAAGGCTTGTTTTTTCCATGATGATCCTGCACATACCCATGAAACTATTCCAAAGAAGCCAATGTGCAGAGACTTAAAGACATCAAACAAGATATTTTACACATGGTTCTTATGTTGCTACCCTCCATTCAAGTGGAATTTGAATATTTTTTTCCTTGAGAGTATGGTGCAGGGCACCATAAGCTTTCATGCCTCAAGGTGGTCAAAGTGGCAATTTTGTTTTATTTTGAGTTGTCTTCATGTAATAAGGTCTTCTTAGACCATTTTATGTTTGTAGGTGTCTTTGTAGGGTCCTAAGAGTTAAGGTGTTAAGAAATTGTAAATGTTGCAAAAAGTTACAAATGTTGTCAAAGCAACTTTGCATTTTGTTGTCAAATTGGAAGATGAACCATTGGAAATTGAAATATGGTTATGAACCATTGGGAAATATGTTGGAAGGTGTGTAAAAGGATTGATGAAGTTTTGAAGAGGAAGCAACAAAAAAACTATGTTTTTATACATTTTCCTAACGTTCTTTGTTGTTCTTCAGTGTTGTACAAATTTGTATGATCATGTGGTGACCTCAAACCGATTATGGATGATGGTATATTGAATCTACTTTCTTTTTCCACCGGTTGCATGTGATTTCATTATACTTCAAGCAAGTTGTGTTCCTTTTTCTATAGATTGGTCTAAACCCTAGGTAAGGTAACTAGTGACTGAAATAAATGCATAGAATGCCATTCCACTGGTGAAAAGGCCTCAAAATTAGTGGAATGGCCTATGATAACATGAACTTTGATTCCCTAAAGTTGTAGAGACAGGGGAGTTGAGTTGGCACATGTGGAGTTGCTGCTACGGTCTGAATCTTCATGTAGCAGGCCCTAGAACCCCAGTGAATTGAAGAAATTGTTTGCAATGGGTGATCCCACAATAGTGGTTTACAATTTTGGCCAAACAAAGACACCTGAGCATTTTTTTAAACACACCCTCCACATTCTGCACCTATAGCTGCATTAAAACCGTGAAAGAATTTGAAGATGATGCAAACTAGAGTCTTGTCATATTTTTTCAGAGATTCTGAAAATATTTTTTTCACTTTTTGGAATCGCATTGCACTTCTTTTCCATCTCCCATG